>SJYQ01096406.1:28700-41200 GCA_006410935.1 Redunca redunca | reverse complement strand
TCAAACCAGGCAACCAGTAGAACTCCCTCCCCAAACAGCAAACATTTACAAGTCTCTTCAAACTTTTGGAGTGTTAATGTACCTATATAGAGAAATAATTTTTTTCACAATAGAGGTGCTCAGAAGACCCCTGGGCAACTTAACTATTTGAAGGATTTCTGTGATTGTTTTTGAGTTGTGATTCATATGTTTACCTGTTCTTAAAAGATTGAGGGTACTATGTCCTCAGTGACTGTGTTATATGGGGTACATCCCCTGAAAACACTGGGCCTAATCCCAGGGCAATCACACTCTGGCTAAGGGGATCAGACACTCACAAGTTAAAAGTGACAAAGAATGAGGCAGATGTGGCTCCGTGCCAGACACAGGGCCAAAACTAAGGGCTCTAGACCAGCTCTATCTAGTAGAAATGCAAGCTGTAGAGTTCCGGTCCAAGATGGAGGAGCAGGACACGCACTCCTTTCCTCCTGCAAGAATACCAAAATCGCAATTGACTGAACAACCATTGATAGGAGGATACTGGAACCCACCAAAAAAATATTCCCTGTGTCCAAAGACGAAGAAAAAGCAGCAACAAGATGGTAGGAGGGGTGCAGTTCAGTTCAGTTCAGTCGCTCAGTCGTGTCTGACTCTTTGCGACCCCATGAACCGAAGCGCGCCAGGCCTCCCTATCCATCACCAACTGCTGGAGTCTACCCAAACCCATGTCCATTGAGTTGGTGATGCCATCCAACCATCCCATCCTTTGTCGTCCCCTTCTCAATCTTCTCCTCTGCCCTCAATCTTTCCCAGCATCAAGGTCTTCTCAAACGAGTCAGCTCTTTGTACCAGGCTGCCAAAGTATTAGAGTTTCAGCTTCAACATCTGTCCTTCCAATGAACACCCAGGACTGATCTCCTTTAGGATGGACTGGTTGGATCTCCTTGTAGTCCAAGGGACTCTCAAGAGTCTTCTCAACACCACAGTTCAAAAGCATCAATTCTTCTGCGCTCAGCTTTCTTTATAGTCCAACTGTCACATCCATACATGACCACTGGAAAAACCATAGCATTGACTAGACGGACCTTTGGTGACAAAGTAATGTTTCTGCTTTTTAATATGCTGTCTAGTTTGGAGGGACACAAACGTAATAAAATCAAATCCCATATCTGGCAACCCACAAACTGGAGAACAGTAATACCAAAGAAGTTCTCCCACAGTTGTGAAGATTCTGAGCTTTGTGTCAGGCTTCCCAGCCTGAGGATCCTGCAAAGGCACTGGGACCCCCAGGGAATCTGACTTTGAAGGCCAGTGGGGTTTGATTACAGGAATTCCATAGGACTGGAAGAAACAGAGACTCTTGGAGAGCACAAACAATGCAAGCTGTATGATTGATTTTGTATATCCTAGCAGCCGCTTTATTTGAAATTTTTTATTTTATACTGGAGTATACCCAATTAACAAAGTTGTGATAGTTTCAGGTACACAGCAAAGTGACCCAGCCATACATTTACATGCATCTTATCAATAACCTCAGATATGCAGATGATACCACCCTTATGGCAGAAAGTGAAGAGGAACTAAAAAGCCTCTTGATGAAAGTGAAAGAGGAGAGTGAAAAAGTTGGCTTAAAGCTCAACATTCAGAAAACAAAGATCATGGCATCTGGTCCCATTACTTCATGGCAAATAGATGGGGAAACAGTGGAAACAGTGTCAGACTATTTTTGGGGGCTCCAAAATCACTGCAGATGGTGACTGCAGCCATGAAATTAAAAGACGCTTACTCCTTGGAAGAAAAGTTATGACCAATTTAGACAGCATATTCAAAAGCAGAGACATTACTTTGCCAACAAAGGTCCGTCTAGTCAAGGCTATGGTTTTTCCAGTAGTTATGAATGGATGTGAGAGTTGGACTGTGAAGAAAGCTGAGCACTGAAGAATTGATGCTTTTGAACTGTGGTGTTGGAGAAGACTCTTGAGAGTCCCTTGGACTGCAGGCAGATCCAACCAGTCCATTATGAAGGAGATTAGTCCTGGGTGTTCTTTGGAAGGAATGATACTAAAGCTGAAACTCCAGTACTTTGGCTACCTCATGCAAAGAGTTGACTCATTGGAAAAGACTCTGATGCTGGGAGGGATTGGGGGCAGGAGGAGAAGGGGACAACAGAGGATGAGATGGCTGGATGGCATCACCGACTCGATGGACGTGAGTCTGAGTGAACTCTGGGAGTTGGTGATGGACAGGGAGGCTTGGCGTGCTGCGATTCATGGGGTCGCAAAGAGTTGGACACGACTGAGAGACTGAACTGAACTGATCCTCCCCCAAACTCCCCTCCCATCCAGGATGCCACATAAAATAGAGTAGAGTTCCCTGTGCTCTAATTGTTTAAAGTGAAAAATAAACAGATGAAGCTAGCATTATCATTTCAACATGAAATTAATATAAAACCATATGAGTAGATGCTGTCTTTTATACTAAATCTTTGAAACCTCACGTTCATCTTACACTTGTAGCCTTCTCAGTTGAGACTGGCCACATTTCAAGCTACTGCCCTGACATTTCAGCTTTAGAGTTCAGAGCAGGGAGTGGATGGATAGGGTGGCATAAACTAGAATCTTGGTAATGTAGTAGATCTTGGATAAGGTGATTACATGTTGTGAACAGCCATTCTACGAGAAGCCACGAGGGAAAGAAAACTGCTTAAACAACAGCAGAGAGGTGTAAAATAGTCGAGATGAATTTTTAGACAATGAATAGCCAATTGCAGACAGTGTATGCATTGAGGAAGCAATTAGAAGATGAAATTGGAAAAGTAATTCCAGAGCAGAGCTGAACACTAATGCAAAAGTATTGATCTCTAAACTTCCCTGAAGCCTCCAGACTGATGAGCAAGAGTGTCATGACACACAAGCAGCAGCTGGGAGAGACTGACTTGGCATCACAGGCAGGACAGCTGGCTCTTACTCTTCAGCTTCAGAGTGATTCTGAGTTAAGTAAATTCAATAACCATATTTGATAAATCAAAAGACTGATATTTATATCATCTCATATAGTAAATATGAGCTCATTATTTAATTGGCTTTCTGGTTTTCATATGTCAACCCCAGGGGCTGACTCAGAGAAATACATCCTTAACAAGCACATTTCTTTCTTTCTTTTTTTTCCTTTTGTGTGGCACAAAGGCTCTTCCTTATATCTCGTGGGTTTAGTTGCCCTGTGGCATGTGGGAATCTTAGTTCCCTGACCAGGGATCAAACCTATGTTCTCTGCATTGGAAGGTGGATCCTTAACCACTGGACCACCAGGGAAGGCCCCCAAGCAAGTTTCTGAGAGCATAAGGCTGCGGGCCTGTTAAAGCCAGAAGGTTCTGCCCTCCTTTGAAGGTAAGATATATGAACTCAGGTGATTTTTTCGAGAGAACAGGTAACCAGTCTTGATCAAGTCTAGGCGTCTGACTCCTAAGTCCATCTGCTCTTCATGTCACCAAACCACATGTCTGTTCCCAGTAAGACTGGAAGCTCCTTTAGGATAAAGTCCTCGTCTTTTTATCTTTGACTCTCTAATATCCGACATATTGCCAGGCACAAGATATGAACTCTGAATTTTCATTTACTGGATTTAGCTAGAGGCAGAGAACCAAGATCTCTGACTTCTGCAGCAATCTAAGCACAGAGGGACAACAGGTCTTGCTAGAGCAGTTCACTGTGAGAAGATGTGATGGAACCCTCCATTTCCTTTGAAATTCAGATTTTTAAAAAAAAACTTTTATTTTTTAAAATAAAATTACTCATGAAAACATTCTAAAAATGTACAGTTTTTCATTTTTAACAAAGAATAACAAAATGTAAAACCCCCCAAAACAGAATACTTGACATTTACAATTCAAAATCAAATTAACAGAATATTAAATATTTACAAAGCTATATCTTTCAAAAGTATTTATAAAGTTACATGCAATTTTGTAGAACTGACGTAACAGAATGACTCACTCAAAAGTGGGAGAATTCTCCTTCATTCCTAAAAAGAAAATATGTCCAACAGAAGTTGTGAAGATTCTTGAGTACACAAGGTCTTTGGTACTGAGGCTGAAATTCAGATTTTCACCATCAGACAAAAATAATAGTTTCTCTAAGAAAGGTGCTAAGCCTCAAATTGCAACATATATGGGGCATTCTTTGTTAATGTTACAGGACACAATGAGATTATTTCCCAAGTATTTCCAATGAATGGATTTATTTCTAGAAATGGCACATAGATTACTGGAATGTATTTCAGCAACATAAATTCAATGAATGTGAAGGTGGTATACCCTGTATGAAAATGTCCATAATTATTATTTTAAAATAGGCATTTCACCAAAATTGTTAAATAAGAAATATATGTTCTAGGCTCTGGGTTCAGTTGTCAATGTACAAAACACTTGATTTATTTGTTGTATATTGTATTCTATTTTAAATGGGGTTTTTTCCTTGCTAACTGAAAGATTTATAGCCATTTATCTTACTAGGCTTTACAAGGAAAAAGCTCCTTTCCCCACCCCAAGTTTTATTCCCGGACCCCCATCAGTCAACACAGCTAAGAGAAGCAAATTCTGTTTCATTGACTTATAGACTTCAGTCTTAAATTTTATTTCTGCATTCCTGTCCTATAAGAAATAACAATATATCTATTACAAATGTATTCGGAGTAAACAAACATCAGAGCCCTCTCAAAGTTTGCATATCCCATGTAAGCTTTTCCACTTGAAACAGTTTCATAATCATTGTCTTCCTATCTTAACACAAGAAAGAGTTCATGTTGACTCTTTAGCTGATTTGAGAGAAATTATATGGATTCTTGTCTTTTGACAATGCATTAGGACTTTGCTGGTATACATTTTTTAATGTATGTGTGTACTCAACACAGTAGAGTTCATTTTAAATAGCATTTCATTTTCATTATCTGGCCCAGATTATTGTTTGTAACATACCTGAAAAGTTGGCGGGGGGAGGGCAGTAATGTAGAGTCAGATATGAGGAACACACCCAGAGGGGTCATGACCTTCCAGCATTTACAGGTCCTCAGCCTTGAACACTCAGAGACATATTTGGTAAGAATGCATTTCTCTGGAGCATCTCCTGAGAATATATATAACATCAGAGAGCCAGTTTATTATAACTGTTATAAACCTATTACACTCCCTTGAACATGATCAGATCTTCTGTCTATACCCAGAGAAGAAAATTATAATCACAAGGTTGCTTAGCAAGCATGGGGTCAGAACGAGGAAATCTGGTTGCAAAACTTAACATTAAGGGCATCTGGCTAAGATTTATCCATATATTCACTTCTACCATGTGCTGGAATACCGGAAGTCTGCTGGCTTTAAGACCAACTCTCTTTTCTCCCCTAGATAAGGCATGGATGGGCACTGACAACAGTTGACTCCCCGTCTCTCTTTTTCCTATCACCAATAGCCACTGCACTCCTCCTTACCCCAGCAGATGCCTTCTTCCTTTATAGAAGTTAGGACAGGTAAGCAGGTNACTACGTATTACAGAACGTCCTAAGTGGGGTGCAGGTCAGCATTCCATTATCAAACATGAATGTCTCTGCAGTGAAATGTATGATTATTCATACTGAGTAGATAAATAATAACTATAAATAGTCTCATGCCACTTCAGGTCAGATCTTGCTGCCAAATGAGTTCAAGTCAGGTCACATTTACTCTCAAGTGAGTTACAGAAAAACCTCCATCTTCAGAGCTCTCTAGATCTGGGGACTAAGAGTGGACCTGTATTATGGACTATTCTTTTGTAAAATGTCATCTACTCATTAGGAAAGCAAGGAAACATTTAAACCTACCAAATAAGTTAAGTCAATTAATTCACAAGTAGTATTATTTAACAAATACTGTCCAATGAGGAATAAACACAGTTATTTCAATAAAAACAGGTATTTTAAAAAATGACAATTACAGGGAGATTTGATATAATAGGCTATATCCTGTTACCAGACTTTAAGAATAGTAGAAGCCTTGATAGTGACTGGTGAGCAACATTTTTAGAAACAATCAACAAGAGCCAATATGTTACACAGCCAACCCACTGCTTGTCAGAGGCAACATATCAGCTTTGAAAATATTCTTGATTAGTACAAGGCTAATTTCAGAGAATCTCAGGATTGGCATCACTTTAATATAACTGTAATTCAACCACCTCTTAGAGCAAAGAATCTTCTTATCCTTAGCTCACCAAGCCCTTAAAGATTACAAAAGGAAAAAAAAGAGGGGGAAAGGTTACGATCTTCACCCCAGAAAGATGCACCCTCAGGATAACTGTCACAATCTTTTCCAAGGGATCTATCGACCCTGAGATAAGAATCCCTGCCTTAGATGCTTGCCATATTTGAAAAGAAAGCTAATGTTTTATAATTTCACAGCAGACTTAATACTCTGGAGAGCCTCTATATTTTAAGTTGCTCATAAATTGACTGTGGTCATATGTGTTAGTGGCTTCCATGACATTTATCTCAACTTACGATTTTCTATGCAATATTTATAAGATGAATAGTTTTGAACTCCCTGTGACCCTTTATTGTAAAGACTGAAAAGAGGAAGCATGATGACAATTTTTTGGCTTTTCTTTTTACGTTTTTTATATCCCATAGCATGCATAACTCAGAGGGGGGAGAAGAAGAAAAAGAAATCCCCTAAGGAAAAGGCGTAATTTTCCTACTAACAAATTTATCAAGCATCAATTTTCAATTTGACATTAACTGGGATGGGAAATGGCATAAATTTTCTAAGTGTGAAGCTGTCATGGAAGAAAGGAATTGGTCTCTGGCATCAGATCATGATTTAGATTTGTCAGTATTAGGTACACCATTTGTTTTCTTTGATGTTTTTAGGCATCCCATAGGAGAGGATTCTGCATATGTTGCAGGAAACACTTCTTTCTATGCAGTTATCCAAACAGTTCATCGAGAGCATCCTTCTCAATTTTAGCATCTCAAAGACTCTGACTCACCAACACCAGTACCCGGGCACATCCACAGAAGGAGTGCATAAACTCCACAATCACATAGAAAAGACGGATTTCTCTTTTTGCAAGGAATTAAGAAAGCAATGGTTCCTGCCAGACATGGACAGAAAATCTGCCCTGCAGCCTCTCTCCAGCTAGTCTGGTGAAATTGAACATAAACTGTTCTAAGGGCAAGGTGGATCTTAGCTGAAATCTTACCCTGTTACTAAGCATCTTCTGCTAGCTTGCCACACCATCTTCATGTCCACCCAAGGACTATGCAAGGAAAAACCCAGGCAGGTCAACAGGATCACAGCCAAGTCAGATGACAGGCTCCCCACCCTTCCTACATGTAATCTCATCATCAGGCTCAGCCCAGGGCCCAGGGAAAGTGATGCAAAGCCATCCTTAGGTCAAGTGGCCAAGGGATGTGGAGGATTTCCCTTCCCATTGTTACCCTTCAGGACCACTGCTTCACCTCTCCCAATAGGAGAAAAACTCTCAGTCGTAATAATTCTCATGTTTGACTTGTTCCTCTGCTGCTCTTCAGTGTCTGAGACATACCATGAACATTACCAAAGATAGAATCTGATATATCTTACAAAGGATATACATATCTTACAAAAGAGAGAATCTGATATATCCTGAAAACTTCATGCTCACTTAAAGAATCAGACACAAACGCCATATATTCGATGATTCCATTTGTATGAAATGTCCAGAATAAGCCAGTCTGTAAAGACAGCATGCAGATGAATGGATGCCGGAGGCTGGGAGGAGGGGTCATAGAGAACATTTAATGGATGCGTAGTTTCCTCTGGAATGATGAAAATGTTCTGGAACTTAAGAGTGATGATGATTACCTCTTTTAACATGTGCTAAATATAACTGAATTTTGAGCTTTCAAATGGTTAAGATGGTGAATTTATGGTATGTGTCTTTTACCACAATAAAGAGAAATCTGAAAGGGTCCTTTGCTTGCACTTTCATTTCTGTAGACAAAAACATATAAGGTAAAGATTGGGGAAGATTCTTCAACAAAAGACAAAAGGGAGAGAATTTATTCTAGCTTCAAAAATGGATTTATTTTTTTATCAAATAGTTAAATTCATTTTTATTTATTTTTATTCTAGCTTCAAAAATAGTCATTTATTTTTATCAATTTTTTATCAAATTTATTTTTGGAAGCAAGCAAGGAAGAATCTTAGTCTTCACGAGCCAATGCAATTCCCTCATCTCACAATGCTAAGGGCGTTTCCCAGGTAGCGCTAGTGGTAAAGAATTCACCTGCCAATGCAGGAGATGTAAGAGACGCAGTTTCAATCCCTGGGTCAGGAAGATTCCCTGGAAGAGGGCACAGCAACCCACTCTGGTACTCTTGCCTGGAGAATCCCATGGACAAAGGAGCCTGGTAGGCTACAGTCCATAGGGTTGCAAAGAGTCAGATATGACTGAGGTGACTTAGCATGCATAGTGCTAAGAAGTTAAGGCTTTTATGGTAACCTGGCCTTGGAAACAGACATCCAGCTTTGAATCTGGTTCTGCCAGATTCTGGCCTACTGGTCTACATGGAGGAATGCCATCTTGACAAATCTTAATTTCTCAGAAGAGAAAGTCAAATGAATATTTATAGGATTTTAGGATCTGGTCTCAAGTGACTTGGCTTCTCTGGTAGCTCAGCAGGTAAAGAATCTGCTTGCCAGTGCAGGAGACGCAGGTTCAGCCCCTGGGCTGGGAAGATCCCCTGGAGGAGGAAATGGCAACTCACTCTAGTATCCGTGCCTGAAAAATCCCATGGACAGAGGAGCCTGGTGGGCCACAGTCCACGGGGTAGCAAAGAGTCAGACAAGACTGAGGGACTGAACACACACTCACTCAAGCAACTTATAGCCGGTCCTCCACGTGGAGCTGACTGAGACTGGGTGGAGTTCATAGCATCATCAGAGGAGCCGTGAAGACAGCAGGGCCAGGAGACTGAAACAAGCCTTGACTAACTATTGTCTGGATAGCCGGCTGTTCACCTGTTGCTTTGGATAAACTGACCTGTAAGAAGCAAAGTGTGACGTTATTATTGGTTTACAGCCTTGTTCCTGAGGGCAGGGTTCCTGGAAAAACAAGCAACTCATGTCGACTTGCGTAGTCTCAATTTCAGGCTCTAAGAGTTCTGTCATGTGTGATGTAGGGGGGCTCAGAGGCTCTATAGTAACATGTCAAGCATATAACCAGCACCTACATTCAATAAATGATTTATTTGCTCCCGAAATCTCACCACCACTCCCACTAAACACTTACTCCTAGATCATGAATCTCAGCCAGAACTAGAACCAAGTCTTCCACCTTGCATTCTAGAACCCTCACCATGATTGAGTTGGGTACCACTTCTCCTGGCATAAGCAAGTTAATTCAACCACAGTAAAAACATTTTTGCCACACCGAACGAAGAAGCCATGGAGCAAAATGGTTACGATGCCTGGGTCCTAGGCTTTCTGTCACTGAATCTGTGACCCTAGGCTAATTATTCGCCTCTTTAAGCCTCCCTTCCTCAGGTGGAGAATAAGGATGGTTATGCTTCGCACTCAGTATATAGTCAGCTAATTTTTTAATTGATAAATCCATACTCCCAAATTCTCTTTCAATTCCTTTTCTAAGGTTTGACAGAGAAGATTTTGGTTTTGGTTTGCACATGTTCCTGATCTTCTGGGAGGACCCGGGTGTGGCTCTCAGGATGCTGAGAAAGCAATCTTTCCAGTGGCATCCGGAGCCTGGCCTACTCAAGAGAATGACACGGAATCCCTTGGGACATGAGGGACCCACAGAGTTTAAACCAAAAAAGTTCACACTGTTTAAGTGGGCAGCAAGCCCCAAAGTGTGATGACCTGAACTTGTTGCTGTTCAGTCGCTCAGTCACGTCCAACTCTTTGTGACCCTGTGGACTACAGTTCATCAGGCTTCCCTGTCCTTCACCGTCTCAGAAAGTTTGCTCAAACTCATGTCCATTGAGTCAGTAATGCTGTCCAACCATCTCATCTTCTGTTACTCCCTTCTCCTCCTGCCCTCAATCTTTCCCAGCATCAGGGTCTTTTCCAGTGAGTTGGCTCTTTGCACCAGGTGGCCAAAGTATTGGAGCTTCAGCTTCAGTATCAGTCCTTCCAGTGATGACTTTCATCAAGCTTAAATTCTCTTTCTGAATACGTGCCTCTTCTCCTTTCCTGTAACGTTCAACACCTTCATGAGCAAAACTGTTGACATTTTTATTTTATTTTTTTGGCCACATTCTGTGGCCTGTAGGATTTTAGTTCCCCAACCAGGGATTGAACTGGGCCCTTGGCAGTGAAAGCACAGAGTCCTAACCACTAGACCACCAGGGAATTCCCCACTGTTGACATTTTTAGCTGCTACCTTTCAACATGATTTACTGCCTATGGGTCGAATACAACAGTTTCTGTTTCTGTATTTATTTATATAAACTAGCAGTCTGTCTGACCTGTAGAACTAACCACATCCACATGGCAGGTTAAATCTATGACACAAGAGTATTATAAATAATTCCTATTCTGGACACGTCTAATGGAGGCATCAGAAAAGAAGGCCCCCAAACTAGGTATTGGGAATGCCACAGGTTCTAATGCCCTCTGCCCCCGATAAGTTTGGGGGAATAATTTTAACCACAATGTTGAATCTGAAAAAGGCTGCTGGTTGAATAGGGTAACAGCTAAGATCTTTTCCCATCTCTGATGAGCTGTAGCTACCTACTTTAACCAGGGATGTTTTCCTGAAAGTTCGTGATCTCCTTGAAGGCAAACTCAATAACATTCTCATGGGTTTTATAAGAGATTAAAGTTAACGAGTTAATTTATATCTTCCTGTCCAGAAACATTTATTGCACTCTAACTAGAAGCCAGGTATCACCACAGGTAATGGAAACAGACAGTTGCTAATCCTGACCCCCAAGGAGAGCTCACAGCCTGGTGGATGAGCAGCTAGTGGAAGCCCCAAATTGAATTATGCAGGGTTTACTCTGAGGCCCCCAGAGAGGGAACAGACTGGAAAATAGACGGGGACAATTAGGGAGAGCGTCTCCCACAAGCTATCAAGGGAGCTGGAACTTGGTTGATTCTGTAGTTTTTGCCAAGATGAAAAGGGCATTCCAAGCAGAGGAGAGAATTTTCCAAAAGCACAGATGCAAGAAAGAATAGGCTGGATTCTGAAGACAGCAAGAACATTTGCATGGCTGGAGCATAAGGCTGCCAAGGCTAGTGCAGTGGGAAAGAGACTCTGGATAAACAGGCAAAGGCTAGACAGGGAAAGAGTTTCTAGTTCTTACCAGGAATTTTGAAGTTCATTCTGAAGGGCAGAGAGAGTCATTGAAGGTGTTAAGTAAAAGAAGCCCCAAGTTAGATTTGAGTTCCATCACACGTACCGAACAAGAACGGGAGGAATGGACCAGGGAATAGACCTGGAAAGGGGGAGATGGGTGAAATGAGTCAAGACGATGAGAGGAGACCATAAATTACAGAAAGGATGGCAGGACCAGTAGCAGGTTCTGTTGGGGGGACGCTCAAGGAAACGGAGTCAGATGTGTAGTTGGAGGTTCTTGAGTCTCATTTGGACACACAGAGTGAGAGGTTCACTAAGGCTAGATACAGAGGTGTGGGAATTGTTGGAGCACCTCTGGGGAGAAGTTAAAAGTGAACACTTTCTAATACTGTAAACAAAACCACAACAAAATATGTAAGAAAATAATGGTAGGGAAGGCACAAACAGTTTCTACAGTTTTCCTTAGGCTATTTCCTATGTCTTCACAGATAAGCATTTCTTCTTTCTAGCCAATTCTGACATTACATAATAGCAAGTAAGAGAAGTACAGGTTCACAACAAGATTACAGAACAGACTGGACATACACAACACACTTTGGGTGTCACCGTCTCCCGTCAGCCTAGATGGGACCACCCAGTTACAGAAAAATCATGGCTCCCACTGATTCTACATTATGGTGAATTGTATAATTACTTCACTATCTATCACAAAGTAATAATAATAGAAATAAAGTATACAATAAATGTAAAAAAAAAGAAAAAGGGAAGTTTCTGGAATTATTAAATATATATATATATGCATGCAAATGTGTGTTTGGCATTTGTGTAGGTATCTCCTTCCTCATTCTAAGGAAAGATGGTACATCAGCTTTAAGCCAGGTGAGTTGCCCAAGAATAGCTAGGAAAAAAATTATATTCACTTCTATTTTAGTTTGTTGTCCAATGTATGTAGGACTTTGCCCTCCATCACTGAAAGAATGTGTTTGGCCCCAAGGACTTGGTATCAGGCAGACAGCATATTTCTTACTTTAGAAGTGGCACTGTTAGAATAAAGAGCCTGAGAACCGGAACTGTTGCCAGAAATAGCCGGGTCAATTCACCCACTTCCAAGAAGGTCACCCAGCTTCAGAACAGGGTGCAGGCAGATTGAAGCAGAGTCTTGGCACTGCCCCTGCTTCGTCAGTCGGTTGCAAAACTCAC
>SJYQ01096406.1:0-28363 GCA_006410935.1 Redunca redunca | reverse complement strand
TTTTTTTTTTTTTTTTCAATAAGTCGGTAAACCAACTGGAGCTTCTGTCAAGTCTAGTGACTCTGTATAAATGGGTGCAAATATAACTTGACATGTTAATTTCTTTCTAGAAAACAATTTATATCCGTAGAATCGTGGGACCCCATAGCTGAAAGGACCTTAACAGTCACCCAGTCCAAGCACCCACCTCATGCTGGAATTGCTCGTTTCTAAAGAAATCTGTTTTCCAGAGCAGCTGAGCTGAATTCCCAGAATCAGATGTCCTGCTCATCTCTGTCCCATTAAGGAAATCCAGTGTGAACACCATCTCATTGGTGATTATTTTTGCTGGGTAGTATGGATAGATCGCAAGGGATAGGTTTAAAATGGATTGCTAACAGGTTGAATTAGAAATTGATTTTTTTTTTTTTTTTTTGCTCACCCCAATGGCTAAGGTACACCTCTGTATTTCTATTTTTCTTTTCTTTACAGAAATATCTGTACTTCTGAAAATTCTGGCATGTTTGTCATTTTATTATAAATCTCCTCTAAACAGATGCAGTTTTGAAAAATCTGTCAGTCATCCATGAAACAGGATGAGTAGTTTGAAACTGAAGGCCTGCAAAACTGACCAGAACAGAATAAATACAGGAACTGGCAGAGACACGAGAGATGAAAAACCCAAGGACGGTAGATGAGGGCGTGTCCTCGCGGACACATGTTCACAAACTGGGGGCGGCTCAATCGATGGATTGTGGGGACAGGAGACCAGAGTTTCTGAGAACTGTTTAGTAGAGAGTCTTGCCAGACAGGAAGCTCTAACCTGTCCAGTGACCAAGAGAATTAAGCGTCCTGACTTCATTTCCAGACATAGGAGCCAAAGAAAGAAACCTGTTGTTAGACTATAGGCCCAATTCAGCTGAAAAGAGATAAGTTGACTAAATGGGATAGAGTTACTTGTAATAACCTTGGTGTGTTTAGTCTGTATTCCCAAAATTTATCTGATAGCGCAGTAAAATGTTTTACTACAAATGGTTATGCTGATAAGCCAACATGGGCTTCCCAGCTGGTGCTAGTGGTAAAGAACCCACCTGCCAATGCAGGGGATGCTTTGGGTTGGGAAGATCCCTTGGAGAAATGGCACCCCACTCCAGTATTCTTGCCTGGGAAATCCCATGGACAGAGGAGCCTGGCGGGTTACAGTCCATGGGGTCGCAAACAGTCGGACACGACTAAGCACACACACCTCACACCTCTTGTCAACATGGAGAAGGGATTCCAGGAAGGGGAAAGCAGTACAAGAGCAAAGAAAGAAAACTGGTCCATGGAGGTGCAACCAGAAGAAAGCACCATTAGTAACAGCAGCCCGGGAGGTTTCTGTCTCATTCTCACCCAAGAATTAAACAGAAGGACCTTATGCAAAGGGTCAGATTTGATTTTTCTATCATTGGAGTTTATATTTGTTTCCATTTCCACAACAGCTGCTTCATTTATGGCTGACAAATCTATATTTGAGTTCAATTGAACTCAACTGGGCTTTTTCCATTTCCTTAAATGTTTACACTTTATTAAACAGGAGGATAAAGAAAATGGGAAAGTATAGATAACTGGCAGCAGACATCTATATAGCACTAGCTACTAAAATTTATTAATACTAATACAGGTCCATGTTCCAAGTGCTTTTAAAAATACCAAGAAAAATAAATTGAAGCTGTTTGGTTTCCAAATCAACACCATTCTCCCCTCTCCTTCCTCAGAGGCAAGATCTATCATGAATCTAATAAGAATTTATTCCCAACGTTTCGTGCCTGTACCATGCATAGATACATCATAGAATACTGTCTAGTTACATTTTGAATATTACAGGCATTATATTACTGGTCTTAACCTACAGTTTGCTATTTTCCAGCCAACGTTTTTGGGACCCAGCATTTTACATCTTACAAAGTCTCAGTGACCACTAGTTTAGAGAACTATTTAAAAAAGAAAAGAAAAGAAAAAAGAATGATTCCCATAGGCAAATGTTCCTATTAGATAATAATGAAGGATTAAAGCAATGATTATTCTGGACAAAAGACATTAAAAGCACTCAATTGCACCTCCAAGGGTATCATGAGGGTCTTTGATCTATCAAATTAAAAAGCACAACATTTTTTAAAAATTGCAACGAGTACTAATCAGACCAGTTACTTTTCAAATTTCATGGAGCTGTTTTATTCAAATGAAAGTGCTTTGAAGATGAAAAGCGCATGTTTTTCCTCCCAGAATTAAATCATTCCGTCCCTCATCCCACAAAGTTTATTAAAGTGGGAAAAAGTAAATACTTATGTTCTTTCCTTTTTCAGTTTACTTGTGTTAGAGCTTGCTTCAATTTTCTATCCTGATTTCTTGTCACAGTTTGTAATTTCCCTACACTGATAGATATTCTTTTCCTACCCCTTAAATTATGCAGAGTAGTGGTCTGGAGGGAGGGTTCTTGAACCTTACTTTCCTTGTGGTTTTTTCTCATTATTTCATTGCAAGGCAATAGTTTTTGAAAGACCTCATGCTAGCGACTGGCAATTGACATAACAGAACATAACAACTCTTTTGGAGTCTGCAGGTCTGTGATGTAAATACCCAAGTTTGTTTTTAAAAGGTTTTCATAATCCATTGTATAAATATACATACTTAGATAATTTCCAAAACATGTTCTTTGAAGCCACAATCCTTCCAGCCCTATTATCTAGCTAGTGAATGTGGCATCCGCAGGCTTGAATTCCAGCATATCACTTTATCATTTTCAAATTTCATGAGAGTTGGAACTCAAGAGGACAGACTTACCCCATCTGGCTTTAGGAAAACATCCTCAGCACGTCTTTCACTCTGGAGGGAAGAAGACTCCTGGGTTTTGATAAACTTGACCTCTGTGGAATTATACCAGAGGGAACGGAAATAAAACACTTGTTGGCATTCAGACTCATCCTTCTAGGTAACATTCTGCAATTCCTCCTGGGGTCCACTTTCTATTTTGCCCCCAGACTGCTGACAAAGGCCACGGGGGCTTCAGTGGAAGTCAACAAAGACAATACACGGCCTGTTGGAAATCCGAGGGGTATTTCCTATGTATGAGACGTTTTGCATGGACTTGGTCTACCCTGGCTTGGGGGCAGAACTACTTAGAGAGAGACGGAGAGCCCTGGTAACAGGTTCAGCTGAGTTTTCCTGATTGTTGGCTTACTGGGGAAAACACCTTGTTGGACTGCACGGCACAGGCCGACAAGCCTTATAGTTGCCTAGCCATGAGAGCAAAGAAAGAGCCTGTAGAAAGCAACAGACATCATTTATTTCTGGACAGCGGGGTCTTACACAAAACATCCTGGAGCAACACCCTGCTGTGTACAGCAGATGGCAGGAAGGATGAGGCTTCAGTCTGCTACGCTGGGGGAGGAGGAGGCTTCCATTTATAGGGGAATTGACTACAGATGAGCTCGTCAGTTACCAGGGACTAATTAAGTCCTATAATTAAGAGTTGGATAGTCATGTAAATGAAGCAGGACCTGCTTGGTCAGGGGGATGGACAGAGAGCCAGAGTGGCTGAACCATTGTCTGAACATAATCTCTTGGGTGTTTCCAGCCTCATCTGCCCACTTGTACCTGAAACCAAAGAGCAAAGGTAGCTGGAGGTCCTTTGGACCAAGCCCTCTGCTAGGCCTTGACCGGAACTTTTACCAGCCCCTCTATATGTTTCTCCCAAGAATCCTTTTAGATTTTTGTTTTCACCAACCAGATCGGTTGTTGGTATCTTCCAGACTTTCCAACACCACAGAATTCTTGACCCTTGGTGGACTTCATTTTTTACTATAATAAAATTACTTTGGGGTATATTCTCTTTTTTTATAGCTTCTGTTATTGCAGTTTGCTTTCCTGATACTTTCTTTGCATTTTCATCTTTAGGAAAATAAGATGGAGAGCAGTAAGAATAAGGGAAAGAGTTTCAGACACAGGGACCAGATGCTGGTTATCTCCGAGTGAGCTCTGCCTCACTCAGCCCTTCCCTGATTGTCAGTGCAGCTCTCATTTCAGCTCCAGATGGTCCCCTTGACCTTGAAGACAGCTTTCTGGGAGAACTCCTTAGTCTTACACCTAAAATCATTATTCTTGGCAGTTCAGTGGAGGATACAGGCTAAACTATTCCCTCTGGGGAATTGTAATCCCAGCCCTAAAGTTGGCTTAGTGGGGCTGGAAACATACTCTCTTATCTCAAGATGAGTAAGTTTACCAATTAAAATTCTTGATTTCTCATCTGCATAACTTTCTCACACTGAGGTGATTAAGAGGAATGCTGGATAGTCTCCTTCTGTCCCTCTAGATCCACTTTCCATGGCTTCTCCCAGGCAAATCTGGCCTAAAAACAAAGAACAAAAAAACCCATGTAGGCAAAAACATATCTTTAAACCAGAAAAGGACCAGACCATCCAGTGCTTTGAAACCATCACCATCATCATCATTGTAAAACATTTGTCAGATACCTGCTCCAGACCCCCAAAACGCAAGGAAGTGTAAGATGTAGCTTCTGCCTCCAGAGATGTCTCTAATAACATGTGACTACAGGACTTGCATATATTTGCATAGGATGGAAAAATAAATAGGTTTAAGGAAAATGATATGGGAGAAAACCGCTCAACCATGCAGGCAATAAATACTGCAGGAATTTAGGAAAAGGGGAGAAGACTGCAGCTGACTACATTTTAAAAATGGTCTCAGTGAAGAGGTGGGACTTGGGAAATACAGTTTTGAGATGATGAGAGAGAAGGGCATTCTTTCTTCCAAGGAGAAATGTGTGAACAAAGACCTAAAACAGAAAGGAGACAGACCTGCCTGAGGTCCTTTAATGGGCCAGAGCTTGGTATGGAAGTCTTGTTTACCTACCTTCAGGACAGGGCCGGCCTCTTCTCTAGGTGTGCTACAACCTGTCCAGGCCATTCAGTGTACCTGGGGGACGCTGCAGCACAGTGTCTGGGCCTTTGCTATGGAAGCAACATTTGGCTGTTTGTGTCCTACTCGGTTTGCTAAGAATGGTGGGAAATAGCTGAGAAAAGATTGAGAACTGTATTTGTTTCAGCTTACTTAATTCTGTTAACCCCAGCACAGTTTTTCATGCTTTGCAATTAATACACGTAGTAGAACATATAAATTACAGGCAGGAAATTGAAACATTTTAGTAGATAGACCTTTGAGTTTTGATAAACGCATGCAGCTGGGTAACCGCAACCACAATCAAGACATCAAAGAGTTCCACCACCCAAAAAAATTCCCCTGGGCCCTTTGTAGGCAACTGTCTCTTTCATATCCAACCTCTGAAAACCACGATCTACTTTCTGTTCCTGCAATTTTGCGTCTCCCAGTGAAAGTCGCTCAGTTGTGTCCGACTCTTTGTGACCCTATGTACTGTACAGTCCATGGAATTCTCCAGGCCAGAATACTGGAGAAGCCATTCCCTTCTCTAGGGGATCTTCCCAACATAGGAATTAAACCCTGATCTCCTGCATTGCAGGAGAATTCTTTAACAGCTGAGCCACAAGAGGATGTCTACAAATAGAATCACGTATTCTGTGGCTTTAGAACCTGGCTTCTCTCAATTAGCATAATGTGTTTGCAATTCATCCATGTCTTGCATATATTAGCAGTTTATTATTTTTTGTTCCTGAATAGTATTCCACTGTATAGCTGTTCCAGAATGTTTACCATACAAAAGTTGAAGGATATCCGAGTTGCTTCTACTTTTTTTTGGCAATTACAAATAAAGCTGCTATCAACATTCACAAACAACTTTTTCTGTTGAATGTAAGTTTTCACTTTACTTGCATAAATACTTCAGAGTGAAACCTCTGGCTCATACAATAAGTACTGCTAAGTCACTTCAGTCGTGCCGACTCTGTGCAACCCCATAGACGGCAGCCCACCAGGCTTCCCCGTCCTTGGGATTCTCCAGGCAAGAACACTGGAGTGGGTTGCCATTTCCTTCTCCAACATGTACAATAAGTACATGTTTAGGTTATTTGCTGCTTAAGTCCTCATAGGCACATTGAGTGTTTGTGTAGGGAAAAAAGTCTGAAAAGTTTCACTACGTTATGTTCCCTTGACTTTTCCACATTTTTAAAATGTAATTTAACATAGTTTGGAGGGGAATAGCTAAAGAGCTCTTTTGCTCTTGCCAGTAAAGTTACACAATAAGTGATAACAGCAGCTTAGCATTTATCAACACTCCTCAACGTTTCACTTTTTCTCTAGTTTTTTTTTTAGTTTTATTAGTTGTTAGTATACTTAGTTTCATAAGAAACTGCCAAGCCATTTTCCAAAGTAGCTTCACTATTTTGCATTCCCACTGGCTTCCAATTTCCCTGCACCCTTGCTAGTACGTGGTATGGTCATTTTTTTTTTTTTCATAAATGTAGCCATTCTTATAGGTGTGGGGTGATAGCTTCAGTTTGTACTTCCCTAATGACTAATAAAGGGGATGACAGAGGATGAGATGGCAGGTTGGCATCACTGACTTGATAGACGCGAGTCTGAGTGAACTCCGGGAGATGGTGATGGACAGGAAGGCCTGGCGTGCTGCGATTCATGGGGTCGAAGAGAGTCGGACACAACTGAGCGACTGAACTGAACGACTAAAGATGCAGTGTGATGAGCATCATCACACTGGGGAGGTTTTAGTTCTGCCACAACCGTGAGTAACTGCACCACTGCTCAGTGGTTCTGGGGGATACTTGGCAATGTCTGGAGATGTTTTCAGCTGTCCCAATGGGGGAGTGCTAGTAGCATCTAAGGTAGAGATGGGTAGAGGCCCGAGATGCTGTTAAACCTCCTGCAATGCACAAGACAGCCCCCCACGAAAAGGTCATTCATCTCAAAATGTCAGGAGTGCCCAGGCCGAGAAACTCTGCACTAGAGGTTGTCAGATTCAACCACAGGCCGATCTGAAAATCAGGCGAGGTCTTCATGCCGCACTGTTGCTGTTCAGCTGCTTAGCTGTGTCTGACTCTTTATGACCCCATGGGCTGTAGCCCACCAGGCTCCTCTGGTCATTGGATTTCCCAGGCAAGAGTACTGGAGTGGGTTGCCATTCCCTCCTCCAGGGAATCTTCCCCACGCAGTGGAAACTGAGGCAGGTGGATTCTTTACCACTGAGCCACCAGGGAAACCTTCATGCTATATTATATTTACAATAAATTAAATAGACCAAGAAAACAATTTTCAGTTGATTTTAAACCCTTATTTTTTTTCAGTCTGCCCTAGGGTTCACATGCCCTCAGCTCGATACTTCCCATGATAAGCTCCCTCGGGTTTAAATGCGTGCTCTTGCTGGCTTGCGTATTTGGCCTTTTCTGACCTGAATAAATGTCAAATCACTGAGTTTTTTTTCTTTGCGTCTGAGTTCCTTTTAATGGTGAGACTCTGTATTATCAAACTTTAGCTCAAAGTAAGTTACGTTTGCATCATAAATCCTCGAAAATGATTACAATTTATTGCCAAAAGGCAAGTCACCTACTCTCTGTGCATCTCAGTTCCCCTGGTGTGAAATAAGAGAATCAGAGGGGCAGCTGATTGCCAAGGCCCCTCTGACGCTCTCCTGTGCTTTGATTCCTATCAAGACTGTTGGGTGCTACTGCCATCTAGAAGCATGATGAAATCATTCATGTACCACTTCTTGGCACCAAAGATATACAACTATTTGGGAGCCCATGCCTCCAATCACTCCATCCCAAATTTTTGAAAATAATTAACAGATAAACAAAGCTATGTGATTTACCCAGCAAGAGTAGATTCCAGCCATTAAAACAAATTTTTTTAAATTGGAGGATAGTTTATACTGCTGTGTCAGTTTCTACTATACAGCAAAGTGAATCAGCCACATGTATACATATATCCCTTATTCTCTGGATTTCCTTACCATTGAGGTCACCGCAGAGAACTGAGTAGAATTTACTGTGCTATCTAATAGGTCCTCATCAGGTATTTATTCTAAAAATGACTGGAATTGGGATACTAGGATTCCAGTCATTTTTAGATTGGGATCTTTATTTCCCGTCAGAAGTAAAGCCATTTCCAGTCCATGCTTGTGAGCATGAAGATGTTATTCTTCAGAATGTGTGTATAAAGAGCAGTGAGGCAGAAGGGCAAGCCATCACCTACCTGCTATAGCCAAAGACTGCTCTGAAATTTTTATCTCACTTTTCTTGCCACTAACGCAAAGCAATAACTTCATTCAACAAGTCCGTATTGCGTGTCTACTGTACTCTCAAAACTGTGCCTGAGACGTAGGTAGACACCAAAGAAGATCAACATGTGGGACACTTCCTCCCAGTGTCCCTCGACACAGGAAAGGACTAGCCCATCTCCCGCCCTAAATCGTTAGCCAGCCATAAAAGCCAGGACTATCAGCTTCTTGGAGGCGTGCGCCCTAGAGAAGACACTTGCTTGCAAACTTTTTTTTTTTTTATGAAGTAATGGATCACCAACCAGTGCTTCTTACGGTGAAGGACCTTTTTAAAAATTTCTAACCCACTGGAGACCAATCGATTGGAGACCAATGCCTTGGTAAAACACAATAAAAGCACGTGTGGCCACCACAACAATGCCCAATGGTTACACAATTTTCTAAAAGCCTCATCCTAATTTCTCTGGTTATCTTGCAGTAGAGTAGTAAAATAACAAACAGAAACACCCACAGACCAGCGCCAGTCTGCAGACCACACTCTGGTAATAAAAGAAAAAGGAAAAAGAGGATATATTATGCCAAAGTGACAGTCAAGCTGGAATCTACGATTCACACTGATTTTACCCACCAGATCTGGGCCTTGATGCAAGTGAAAAATTGAAACAGAAAGACTCCCCATCCTCGAACCCCACCCAGACTTGACTTTACTTCCCAGATCCTCTTTCTCCCAAATTTATTTTCTTATCTTTTGAAAAATATTTATTCATGTATTTTGGCTGTATTCGGTCTTAGTTGCAGCACACAGGCTCTTCATTACGGCACGCGGGCTTCTCTCTGGTTGTGGCATCTGGGCTCCAGAGCACACAGGCTTGGCTGTGGAGCACAGGCTTTGTTGCCCCAAAGCTTCTGGGATCTTAGTTCCCTAACCAGGAATCAAGCCAGTGTCCACTGCACTGGAAGGTGGTCCTTAACCACTGGACTTCCAGGTAAGTCCCCCCAAATCTGTTTTCTGTTCAAGCATTGGATGGGGGAAAAAACCAAGGCAGAAAAGGAAGAAAGGCAGATGTGACTGACGCTGCCTCCCGACCTGAGTGATTGACAGAGGGTATTCCCAGCAGCCCTCTCGGGCTCTCCTCTTCAGCTCATTAGGTCATTTTGGGCTTCTCACACTTCCCTGATTAGTCACTGGGCAGTACCCATCTTCCCTGATTAGTCACTGGGCAGTATCCATCATGCTCTGAAGACATTCAAGCCACTGACCTACCACCTATTGGTTCTCTCATTAGTTTTTCTAGCTCCCTGAAGCATCCAGTCACAGCAATAAAAGACTCCTTTCCTCGTCTATCCCACCCGTGGCCCTGGCCAGCTACAGTCACCATAAGGCAGCCTTGACTTTCCTTCCCTCTCAGTCTGTCCAACTGCAAGCCAGTGACCCAGAGAGGAAACTCTGCCTCCCATGAGCAGACCTGGGCATTCTGCTCCCTGCGGAAAGCAATATATTTTAAGAACCAGAGCAGACTGTCACGGCAATAAGTCTTCTACAACTCAAGGTGAAACTTCATCCCCAAAGTGCCTGTTGAAAAAACAATGGGGAGAAGAGCTCCGTATTCTTAGTTTGATGGCCAGCCAGGTTTGGATTAGACCGTGTCTCCACCAAAACGCTGAGAAAAAAATGACGTGTGAAAATTCCTCTGTCTGCCTCAATACTTTCGTGGATGGTGCTGAATATTTCGCAGGACATGGTAACAGAGAAACACTCTGCTGTGCGAGCCATTGTTGATACCATGTTCTTAAAAGAATAGGAAAAGGAGATGCTCAGCAGACTTCTCAGGCCTCTGATGCAATCATACCAATGTCGCTTTTTTTAAATCACTCAAGAGGACAGGAAATTAATCTGACCCAGAAACCATGTTGTGGTATAGAGGAACCAAACTTCATGCATCTTGACACTTTGACATAAAACTGAGTACACAATATTAAAGTTGAATGATATTATTTTGAGAAACAGTGACTGGAATTGCCTCTCAGCAGTACTTCCCACCTCAGCCTCTTCCGCCTTCAATCTCCCCTGCATATGAAATTCATCTTCCTAAAATACTCCTCTCACATCCCTCTTTTAGTCATGAATCTACAATGGCAGCCAATAATTTATCTCAGAGTCAGTGCCTTGTAAAGCAGAAGGAATCTCAGCTGTTTCATCCAGACTCCTTATTTGCAAAGTGATGAAGTCAGAGTCCAGAAAAGGTGATGGACTATGGTTGCTCAGCTAATAATTGACAGAAATAAGAAGCTAGAGCTCTGACTCCAAGGCATGGTTGTAATTTTTTTTTTTTTTTGCCTTAATTCCTCTGATAAACCTTCAAAGCACAACTTAATCCAACATTTAAGTAGAACATCATTTCTCAGCCAGAGTCCCCAGTTCTACCTTCTCAGATCTTTAACAGGAAGGTCCTCTCCCTCCTACCCTGTACTTCCCAGCCCAAGGATCCTCTACTTCTTTCTTGGTTCCTCTCCTCCTCTTTGGCTATACGTGTGGTGATTGAGCATTCAGTCACATAGTCTTATTCATTCAGTGTTTCTTGGGTTTCTTCTTCATTAGCATCATAGAGTCATAGGACATTAGAGGTGGAAGGTATCTAGAAGTCATCCAGTTCAGTCTCAACCTATACCCCATTGCTGACTAGCTCTCCCAGACCACTACCAAGAAGGAGAAAGTTAATACCTGACCCCCAGCTGCCCATTCTAAGTGAGACAGCATTACTGGTCAGAGTTTTTTCCTTTTGCTGAGACAAAAATCTCCTTCCACCAATCTCCACTAAAATTGACTTTATGGCTGTTCACCAGGATGACACAGAGAGAACTGAATCTCTCTTCCATACATCATCTGTTCAGATATTTAAAGACAATTTTTGTGCCTCCTCCCTTTCTTTGGCCCCTTCCCTTCCCCAGGAATCTCACTTCCAGCCCAAATAGTTCATTCATTACATTCTCCCTGTGACATGGTTTTGAATATGACATTCACAAGGCTCTTCTTAAATCATACTTTTAAAAAGTTGAACACAATACCAAAAATATAAAATCAAACACCAGAAAATAGTCTGCTGATGGCCCAATCACCTCCCTTGTTCTAAAATTACACCTCTGCCATTGTGTCCTGCAACCTCACTCGCTTTCTGAATGCTGTATCACACTGTGGATCCGCCATGAGCTTGTTAAAACCAAAACTTATCATCATCAGGGTATATCTTCTCTCTCTAGACTATGTGTGATGACATTTTCAGATCTTTGCAGGGTGTTGCATCTAGTCTCCTTAAAACAATTCCTTCCTTCTTTTGTTGAACAAATCATGATTGAATTCCTTGGCACCTGTGAGAAACAGAAAAGAATCAGTCAGTAGTCCTTCATCAAAAAGGGCTCATAGGGACCTTCATGATGGTCCAGTGGTTAAGACTCCATGTTCCCAATGCAGGGGGCCTGGGTTCAATCCCTGGTCAGGGAACTAGACCACACGCATTGCGACTAAGACCTAGTGTAGCCAAATAAAGAAATAAAAATATTTTTTAAAAGTGCTTATCGTAGTTGAGGTTGTATATGCATATGCTCAGTCATTTCAGTCGTGTCTGACTCTTTGCGACCCTATGGACTGCAGCCACCAGGTTCCTTTGTCCATGGGATTCTCCAGTCAGGAATACTGTAGTGGGTTATCATTTCCTCCTCCAGGGGAATCTTCCCAACCCAGGGATTGAATCCATGTCTCCTGCATTGCAGATGGATTCTTTATTCACTGAGCCACTTGGGAAACCCAGGTGAGATTCAGTTCAGTTCAGTTCAGTTGCTTAATCGTGTCCGACTCTTTGTGACCTCATGAATCACAGCACGCCAGGCCTCCCTGTCCATCACCAACTCCCGGAGTTTACCCAAACTCATGTTCATTGAGTCGGTGATGCCATCCAACCATCTCATCATCCTCTGTCGTCCCCTTCTCCACCTGCCTTCAATCTTTCCCAACATCAGGGTCTTTTCAAATGAGTCAGTTCTTCACATGAGGTGGCCAAAATATTGGAGTTTCAGCTTCAACATCAGTCCTTCCAATGAACACCCAGGACTGATCTCCTTTAGGACGGACTGGTTGGATCTCCTTACCGTCCAAGGGACTCTCAAGAGTCTTCTCCAACACCACAGTTCAAAAGCATTAATTCTTCAGCGCTCAGCTTTCTTTATAGTCCAACTCTCACATCCATACATGACCACTGGAAAAACCATAGCCTTGACTAGATGGACATTTGTTGACAAAGTAATGTCTTTGCTTTTTAATATGCTGTCTAGGTTGGTCATAACTTTCCTTCCAAGGAGTAAGCGTCTTTTAATTTCATGGCTGCATCACCATCTGCAGTGATTTTGGAGCCCCCAAAATAAAGTCAGCCACTGTTTCCACTGTTTCCCCATCTATTTGCCATGAAGTGATGGGACCAGATGCCATGATCTTAGTTTTCTGAATGTTGAGCTTTAAGCCAACTTTTTCACTCTCCTTATGGCTGTAAGATTATACACCCATAAATAATTTGTTCTAAGGTAGACATTAATGTGCTTTTCACAAATTTCAGTTATAAAAACATGGAAGTTCAGAGAAGAGGAAATCGCTCCCAAACAGTGAGGGAGAAGATAGAAAATACGGTGGAGAAAGGGCATGGCTTGAATACACTGAAGTGATAGGAAGGGAATTCTTTGTGATGGCAAGAGGATATGCAGAGATACAGAGGCAAGAGATCAAAGACTCAAAACAAGCTCAGAGGTTAAGAGCAGACCTCGTCAGTTGCTCTGACACCTGATTCCAGACCGGGCTTATCAGGTGCTTCCCTGTTTTCCTCCAGTTCACATTTGCACATCCCTCCCTCCACAGAAATGACTTCAGCTCCCCCAGTATCGGCACATTTACTCACTTGCTCAATGCTATGACACTCATTGACACACCCATGTCACCTCACAAAACAAACCTACTGAAAAAAGTTCAAGGTTTATTGGCAATTTTTTTTCCCCTCTCTTGGATTCGTTCTCCCCGCCCCCAGGCCTCTTTAGCACTATTTTGTTATTCCTTTGAAATCTAGTGGGGCTCATTTTTTTCTATGTCCATGCAGTGTAGAGTTTTTTCCTCTTATCTTTCTTTCTTTTAATTTGGGAGTGATTGCTTTACAATGTTGTATTGTTTTCTGCTATACATTACATGAATCAGCCACAGGTCTCCCCACTCCTGAACCCCCTTCTCATCTCCCACCCCATCCCACCGCTCTAGGTGGTCGCAGAGCGCTGAGCTGACCCCGCTGTGTCACACAGCGCATCCCCGCTTGCTATCTGCTTTACACATGGTACTGTATATGCTTCCATACGACGCTCTCAGTTCGTCCCACCCTCCCCTCCCCGCTCCGTGTCCACAAGTCTGTGCTCTGTGTCTGCATCTGCACTGTGCGTGTGCCAAGTCACTTCAGCCACGTCCAGCTCTTTGTGAGCCTATGGCCCATAGCCCACCAAGCTCCTCTGTTCTTGGGCATTCCCAGGCAAGAACACTGGAGTGGGTTGCCATGCCCTCCTCCAGGGGATCTTCCCAACCCAGGGATCGAACCCAGGTCTCTAGTCTCCTGCAGTGACAGGCAGGTTCTTTACCACCAGCGCCGCCCTCCATCGCCACACTGCAACTAAGTTCCTCGGTACCATCTTTCCAGGTCCACACATATGCACTAATACACAGTATTTGTCTTTTTCTGACTTAAAGTGAAGTCATTCAGTCGTGTCCAACTCTTTGTGACCCCGTGGACTGTAGTCTATCAAGCTCCTCTGTCCATGGGATGCTCCAGGATTGGGTTGCCATTTCCTTCTCCAGGGGATCTTCCAGACCCAGGGATCAAACCCAGGTTTCACGCACTGGAGGCAGACGCTTTAACCTCTGAGCCACCACTCTATGTAATAGGTTCTAGGTCATCCACCTCATTAAGACTGACTTGAATGCATTCTTTTTCATAGCTGAGTAATATTCCAGTGTATATATATACCACAGTTTCTGTATCCATTCACTGGTCAATGGACATCTAGGCTGCTTCCACGTCCCCTCTTATCTTTCTTGATTTGATTTTAGTTTTCTAATATGTAGAACACACATCTGCTTGACCAGAAACATTATGTTTCTCTGGTAGCACACTATATCTAGCAAACTGGATCATTCAAAATAGGCAGTTGCTTTTTGGTTGACTCATTACTGAATAAATTGATAGTAAGATATTGTGTATATCAATCAGAGATACCTATTACTGAGGAGGTTTTCTGTTGAACCTCCAGAGTACAGTGTTCAACTATAAGCCCAAGTCTTTGATGTCCAGTCATAACAAAGTCTGATGTGCCCCTGCAGTCTCAAGCTAAAGAAGGGCAGACACCCAGCTGGCAGCCTGGGATGCCCCAAAGGAAGGGACTCCATCTGGGATGCCATTCAGTGGTACCCTGGGCAAGCCTGTCCTGGGGTTTGTCCTTGATGTCGCAGTGGCTGTTGAAGGATGTTTTGAAGTAGCACCTGCACAGTAAACCTCCTCACGTGACTGCTGCTTCTTCCGCTGTGGTCAAGGTACAGGAAAGAAAAAAGAGGTTAACCTTCCTCAGAGGGTTAGACAGATCAGTGTGTGCACTGTATGTCTTTGGGTACAAATAGGGTGCCCATATTTGAGAAACATGAATTACAGCCAGATTGGCCTCTCCATGAAGAAGAGATAAGAAAGATATGATTCATTAAATAAATCTGAGAAGAAGGGCTCTAGTTAACATAGAATCTGTTTCACTTTTCAATTAGACTTATCAATTACACCATAAATGTAATCATCAACAAATTATTTAAATAATTGGCTGTGCAAACAGGGGGCCAGAAAGACAAACTACTTGTTTGGGAGTTCCCAAAACTATCCTTTGAAATTAAAAAATCTCTTTTTTTCTCATGAAAATTTTCATGAAAAATATTCAGCTTCAGTACTATGCATTAAGCATGATTTTCTTCTCCCAGTGAAGGGAGGAACACACTGCAAGTTCATTGGTAGCATCTAAAGGAGTGTGACTCATTCCAGCAGAACCTACTGGGCTTCTGGAATGAGGAGAATCTCAGCCCAGTAGCCTTGGGGCTCCTGTGACGTGAGCCCTTTCCCCAGGTTTCTCCCTAATGCCCTCAAACCACCTCACTGGAGAGAAGAATGCAGATAGAGAACTGGGTAAACTTCTCTCCTTCAATTGTTGAAAACACATTTTTGACCTTTTAATACAATCAGAGAGAAAACAGAATTTATTGATATCATTCAATTTTACCTAAACAAAGGTCCATCTAGTCAAGTGAAGTGAAGTCGCTCAGTCGTGTCCAACTCTTTGTGACCCCGTGGACTGTAGCCTACCAGGCTTCTCTGTCCATGGGATTCTCCAGGCAAGAATACTGGAGTGGGTTGCCATTTCCTTCTCCAGGGGAATCTTCCCGACCCCATCTAGTCAAGGCTATGGTTTTTCCAGTGGTCATGTATGGATGTGAGTGTTGGACTATAAAGAAAGCTGAGCACCAAAGAATTGATGCTTTTGAACTGTGGTGTTGGAGAAGACTCTTGAGAATCCCTTGGACTGCAAGGAGATCTAACCAGTCCATCCTAAAGGAGATCAGTCCTGGGTCTTCATTGGAAGGACTGATGTTGAAGCTGAAACTCCAATACCTTAGCCACCTGATGCGAAGAGCTGACTCATTTGAGAAGACGCCAATGCTGGGAAAGATTCAGGGCAGGAGGATAAGGGGATGACAGAGGATGAGATGGTTGGATGGCATCACCAACTTAATGAACATGAGTTTGGGTGAACTCTGGGAGTTGGTGATGGACAGGGAGGCCTGGTGTGCTGCGGTTCATGGGGTCCCAAAGAGCTGGACACGACTGAGCAACTGAACTGAACTGAACTGAATGACAGAAGATGAGATCTCCAATCTAGAGGTAAACATGAGTCACCAGGGGATGAGACACCCAAGTCTCACTGTCCCATGCTATTTTTCATTCTCTCCCTCTGTACCTCCTTAAATAAAAGCTGTAGGAGGATTCATTTATTGATCACATTTTTGTGTGTGCAGAGCAAGGTACTAGGTGTAAACTGTAAGGAGACATTTGACAGGTTTATCAATCAGTTAAATACTAACACACAATAAGGGAATGGCAACTCACTCCAGTACTCTTGCCTGGAGAACTCCATGGACAGAGGAGCCTGGTGGGCTGCAGTCCATGGGGTCACAAGGAGATGGATATGACTAACAGATACACATAGTAAGCCACATAAGACCTAGAGCTTAAAACAACCGTTCTATTTATTCTATGTGTCAGAAGTTTGGGCTGGTTCCCTGATAGCTCAGTTGGTAAAAAATCCACTTGCAATACAAGAGACCCTGGTTTGATTCCTGGGTTGGGAGGATCCTCTGGAGAAGGGATAGGCTACCCACTCCAATGTTCTTGGGCTTCCCTGTGGCTAGGCTGGTAAAGAATCTGCCTGCAATTAGGCAGACCTGGATTGGGAAGATCCCCTGGAGAAGAAAAAGGCTACCCACTCCAGTGTTCTGGCCTGGAGAATTCCATAGACTGTATAGTCCATGGGGTCGCAAAGACTTGGACACCACTGAGCGACTTTCACTTTCACTTTTAGCTAGTGGTTCTTGTGCTGGGCTTGCCTAGGGTGCCTTGTCCAGTTGAAGCCATCCACCTGGCAACTCAGCTTGGGCTGAGTGGTCTAATGTGCCCTCACATGCAATGTCTGGAGGTTAACTGCCAACTGGGTCATGTGTCTCTAACAGGCAGGTAACATCCAGTAATGCAAACCTCAGTATAAACTTTTCAGGCTTCTTATATCCTGTTTGTGGATATCCCATCTGGCCAAAGCAAGGCATTTCGTCAAAACCAGAGTCACCAGGGGAGGAGCCTCCCAAGGGCATGGAGGTGGAATTCTCTGAGGACAACTGCCATGCTAATCTACCACACTCGGTCTTGCAAGGCCACGGCTATATGCTTTACCATCAGACCACAGTCAAGGCTTCTTTGGGCTGCTCAAGGCTCCAAGCTAGGGCTCTTTCCCCAGCCCACACTCTCTCTGTCCTCCCCAGTCTAGCTCCTATTTCCTGGTTAATGTGTCATTCATGCCAGGCTGTGGGGGACTCGGATCTACACAATTTAAGAGACCTCCTAGGCTCCCAGGCTTTGAGCCCACCACTACTTCAATCCTGGCCAGCAGTTCCTCTTTATTTGTCTTTTAACTAGCTTAACTCTACAGAAAAACAAAAGATACACCTGGTAAAATAAGCCAAATAGTACATACGAATAAAAATGAAAAGAAGGGATCCTTCACGTCTATCTACACAAACTACACCTCTCGATTGTTCTTCTGAAGGCATTCCAGCACTATCTGAGCTCCCAAGTCCATTTCATTTCCCACTCAGGACTTCAAAGCCACAAGAACTCTCTGGCTCTGCCAAAGTGGGCAGGGATCAAGGAGGTTTTCCAGCCTCTACAGATGACCTGCAGTCTCCTGGCCCATCTCTCCCAACTGGCTGTTAAGTTCGAATTTGTTAATTTCAGAGCTCTGGAGCAGAATCTCCTCCACTACCCAGCGGCTTATTCCCCAGGGGCTGGTAACAAGACTTGGGTGCTGATATAGCACTGAGAGGGGCTTCTTTGTCCATGTGAGAACAGGCATGCGTTACTTGATGGGAAAGCTTGAGCAACAGCTGGGGAGGGTGTTTTAAGGTGCTCTATGGAGGAGTATCACATGCCAGGCTACGTCTTCATCTCACATTCCACTTAAGAACTGATTTTCCCCCATCAAATAAAAGTTAAGCCCTTTCATTGGCAAACCATATGCACACTCTGAAGAACTAAACATTGCACCCTAGAGCAGGCAGACATGGGACAGAGATCCAAGAGCACACACAGGTGAAAGGGAGCAAGGACAAGCCGGTGGACTCAGCACCAGGCTAGATGATAAGACTGCACCAAAAACAAAACAACCACGACAAAATCCTGTGAACAAGAGCATGAGCAGAAACTGAAACCAAAATGATGACTCTGGTTCTCAGCCCAGGGTAGGACCTACAGAAAAGGCGTAGCCGTGTCTGGGCATAGGCAGAAGAGGAAGCCAGGCCAGAGGGAAAAAAGCACTGTTTTCTGTCACGCTAATCTGAGGTTTTTCACCTACCTCCCCGTGCCCAGGAAATTAATACACTAATCATCTACACCAGAAGTTCAGAATATGTATTTCCATGAAATGCTTATGCACAATATAAATTATTCAATCAGCCGCACTAAACTGCAATTCTCATTTAAAAACAGTGGCTTCCAGTTATTCTTATCAGAACTTTTTAATTGTCTACCTCAAACCCTGGATTAGAGAACTCTTGTAGGTTTTGTTAGAGGAGAATGTGTGGTCTGTATAGACTCTCTCTAAATACTACTGTCAAAATGCTGGTGGCCAGAGTGGCAGGGCCCAGACAAGCCTTGCCCTTTGCTGAATCTTAATTTCATGAGGCTTATTACCACCTGTTCTTGGGCTACGTCGTACTTCCTTGTAAGATCTGAATTCACTGTTTCTATGCAGATCTTCTTTCTTCCAGACCGGCTCTTTTCAGAGTAGCTTTTTGTTTCCATTCCACCTTCTCCTATTCCCCAATCACTTTTTGAAATAATATTTATTGTTATTAAATTTGCCCCATCATCTTGTTTATTTTTCCTCTGGGTTCTGGGAGAGTTTCCTAACCTTATCTTCCCCTTCCTTGATTTACATTGCTGTGGCGTCCAGTGCCTCCACTGGGGTTTGTAATTTGGCAATCACATTTTTCATCTCTGGGCTGCCTCTCCCGCTCTCAGATATCTCCTCCTCAAACTTGCTTCGACTGTTTTCCCAGCAGCCATGTCCTCTTGGATCTTACTAAGAACACAAATCAGATTTTTTTTTTTTTTTTGCACTGAGTTGATTTCATAGTTTATTTTGCATATTTGCTTGATTCCTCTGACAGGTCCCCTTCTTCAGAAGCTTGGAGTCCCTCTGGGTCTCGTTTATTCTGTCTGAGTCAAGCCTTCCAGAGAGAGAGGAGAGTTGGGAGCTGAGGTACAATCATTCCAAATGATGGGGTCACCTGTTTGAATTTTTCATACAAGAGATTGACTCTAGCTTCTCTTTGCTAGATCAGCCTGGGTCCAGCTGCTTTGGCAGAGTAGAGAGTAGAGGTTGGGGGGGGTGGGGCGGGAAGCAGGGGAAAAGGCAGCATCCTAGGCTCCTGGGCAGAGGACTTCACCCACATGCCAGAGACACCTTCTCACATTTCCAGTGACAGAGAGGTTCTGCCTGAGGCAACTGCGCTCTGAGCAAGCAGCTCCGTGTTCCCTGTCTCTGCCTGAGACCATAGTCCATTCCAAGAGCTGGAGCTGGAAACAACTGCACCCCAGAGATGCTAAAGAGCTGGTGGACCTGGTGCTTCTCTTCCTCCCTTCTCTGCCCCCACCATCCCCCACCCACTGTCCAGCCCTCACGCTTAGATTTGGTGGATCCTGGTTGGGGGAGCGGGTTCTAAGCCTCTTCCACTTCCCAGGTAAGTAGTTCCTTTATCAGATCAGTTCCATCGCTCAGTCGTGTCCGACTCTTTGCGACTCCATGAACTGCAGCACGCCAGGCCTCCCTGTCCATCACCAACTCCCGGAGTTCACTCAGACTCATGTCCATCGAGTCAGTGATGCCATCCAGCCATCTCATTCTCTGTCGTCCCCTTCTCCTCCTGCCCCCAATCCCTCCCAGCATGAGTCTTTTCCAGTGAGTCAACTCTTCACATCAGGTGGCCAAATACTGGAGCTTCAAACATCATTCCCTCCAAAGAAATCCCACGGTTGATCTCCTTCAGAATGGACTGGGTGGATCTCCTTGCAGTCCAAGAGACTCTCAAGAGTCTTCTCCAACACCACAGTTCAAAAGCATCTATTCTTCGGCGCTCAGCCTTCTTCACAGTCCAAGTCTCACATCCATACATGACCAATGGAAAAACCATAGCCTTGACTAGACGGACCTTTCTTGGCAAAGTAATGTCTCTACTTTTGCATATGCTATCCAGGTTGGTCATAACTTTTCTTCCAAGGAGCAAGCGTCTTTTAATCTCATGGCTGCAGTCACCATCTGCAATGATTTTGGAGGCCCCCAAAATAAAGTCTGACACTGTTTCCACTGTTTCCCCATCTATTTCCCATGAAGTGATGGGACCAGGTGCCATGATCTTAGTTTTCTGAATGTGAGCTTTAAGCCAACTTTTTCACTCTCCACTTTCACTTTCATCAAGAGGCTTTTTAGTTCCTCTTCACTTTCTGCCATAAGGGTGTTGTCATCTGCATATCTGAGGTTATTGATATTTCTCCTGGCAGTCTTGATTCCAGCTTGTGCTTCTTCCAGCCCAGCGTTTCTCATGATGTACTCTGCATAGAAGTTAAATAAGCAGGGTGACAATATACAGCCTTGACATACTCCTTTTCCTATTTGGAACCAGTTTGTTGTTCCATGTCCAGTTCTAACTGTTGCTTCGTGACCTGCATATAGGTTTCTCAAGAGGCAGGTCAGGTGCTCTAGTATTCCCATCTCTTGAAGAATTTCCCACAGTTTATTGTGATCCACACAGTCAAAGGCTTTGGCATAGTCAATAAAGCAGAAATAGATGTTTTTCTAGAACTCTCTTGCTTTTTCAATGATCCAGCGGATGTTGGCAATTTGATGTCTGGTTCCTCTGTCTTTTCTANTAAAACCAGCTTGAACATCTGGAAGTTCATGGTTCATGTATTGCTAAAGCCTGGCTTGGAGAATTTTGAGCATTACTTTACTAGCATGTGAGATGAGTGCAATTGTGCGGTAGCTTGAGTTCCTTTATACATGTATTTAATAAGAGAATGGAATTGTATTTACCAGAATTCCTATTCAGGAGAGCGCTGTATTTGGAAGAAATAAGTTGATCAGCTACTTGATAGAGGGGATGAGACTCCAAAGGCATATTTGTATTACTAAAGATGATTTTACTACTAAAGATGATTGTTGAATTATGGACCCTGAGACAGGGAGAGGAATTTGGCTCCTGAGAAGCAGAAGAGAAAGAAAGAGAGAGGTGGAAAGAGAGGAAAAGGGGAAGTCATAGAGATGGCAGAAACCCATGGACAGTGCAATGCCACCAGGCCCGTGACATTTACACCTTCAGTTAAAGTAGAGTTTCTTAGTGTCACCACTGCTGACATTGGGGGCTGGGTCATTCTCTGTTATGGGGGCTGCATCCCTGGCCTCTACCCAGGGGATGCCAGTAATGCATCTCCTCCAGGTGTGACAACCAGAGATGTCTCCAGACACTACCAAATGTCTCTTGGGCATGCAAAAGAGTCCACAGTGGAGGACAACATGAGTTAAGACAGCTAAACTCATGAAGTGCCTGGGCTGAGTGAATTCTTTGTGGAGAGGGTTGAAGGGTTTGAGTTTCTGATCAGGCTGAAATGGGGGCCAAGCCAGGGCAGCAGTGTGAGGGTCAGAGGGGTCAGAGGCAAAGGGGACCGTGAGAATTCGTGGATGTGGTGAGTCGGGCTTTGAAGTTTCACGAGCTGTGGTCTCTGGGGGGCAGACTCCTGATGCCTGCAGTACAGACTTGGTCCCTCATCTTTGAATGTGGCCAGGTGTAAGCTGTAGATGACAGAGATTCCTCCCTGATTCTGGCATGCGGCAGTCAGTAGCCCTTACTTTCCAGCTCTAAGAGAGGCTGTTTCCAGTTCTTCAGTGGGAATCCAGGAGCCAGCTAGAGGTCACCCCACCCAGAAGCTGTCCTATTAACCTAGTCTCTGCACCTGCTTTAAGTCTTTTGCGTCAAGCAGAAGCACCAGTGGGTACATTTATGTTGACACAAAGAACGACAGGCATCTCTGCCAGGCACATACAAGACCTCAGAACAGTTTTTTTCAAGCTCAAGGGGAGCAAGATTTTCAGAAGCTTCCTGATGTATCCTGGAAACTGGCTTGGCCAATTGGTTTTTTTTTGATTTTCATTTTCTTGCCTAGGCTGATTGATGCTTCACCATTTCCCATCAGCATCTGCTTTCTTCTCCCATGTGAGTGCTTGGACTAGTTTATTTTATATGGTGCCCACCTGTTTTTCTATAGCAAGCACCAAGATCCTTAGAAGCTTCCAAAATCCTTTCCTTCTTTCCTCTTCTGCCAATTTCCTAAACGCGAAATGGTGGTTTACCTGTTAATTCAACTCAATCAGCAAATACATGCTGAGGAGTTGGAACAGAATGATCTCCCAGAAACATGGACACCATTTATTAAGCAATTTTCATGTGCCCTCTGCCCTGGTGGTTCAGACAATAAAGAATCTGCCTGCAATGCAAGAGACCCAGGTTCAATCCCTAGGTTAGAAAGATCCCCGAGAGAAAGGAATGGTTATCCACTCTGCAGAAGGAAAAGGCAGCCCACTCCAGTATTCTTGCCTGGACAGTCCCATGGACAGAGGAGCCTGGCGGGCTATAGTCCATGGTGTCGAAAAGAGCTGGACACAACTGAAGCGATTTAGCATGCACCAATGTCCTTGCCCGGAGAATTCTTTGGACTGAGGAGTCTGGCGGGCTACAGACCATGGGGTCGCAGAGTCAGACACAGCTGAGTGAAAAACACACTCTGATTCTTTAGGGAATTAATCGAACAGCAAAATCCCATTTTAAAGATAAAGAAACTGAGGTTCTTCTGCAGAGCACAGGGAACTCTACTCAATACTCTGTAATAACCTGAGAAAAGAATTTGAAAAAGAATAGATACATGTACATGTTTAACCTATCACTTTGCTGTACACCTGAAATAAGACAACATTGTTAATCAAGTATACTCCAATATAAAATAACTTTGCAATTAAAATTACAAAATTTTTAAAAATGGAAAGGAAACAGGTTCACAGAGGTTAAGTAACTTGCCTATTGTCATAGTACTAGCCACTTAACAATTCAGCTGCACTTAACAAACCTTTCTGTTTTTACAGTTTTATAAAATGACATGAAAGAGGAGACTATCAGATATAATTTTGTGGGTTTGGGGCACAGCATAAATTTATGAAAGGAGAGTTTGCTTTTTAAAAAATGAGGTTATTTCCACAATACTTAATGAGTTGAAAAATTTCCAAAGAGATTAACGTGTGGTTCTTTTGGATAGCAAATATAAAATTTAATGTGATAATATTGAAAAGCAATTTCATAAATAACATAGCTAATTAGTTAGCAATGTCCAAATACTTAATGTTATAAATTAAACTGTTAACCTGTTAACTAAAATACACTATAGCTTTCTATCTTGACACATAGGACTCAATATAAGAAAATAAAATGTACGTGTGAATTTATATTATTTTTATGACTAAAATAATTATTTTCAAAATTCACACCTTCAGACAGATTCCTAAAGGAGGAATTTAGAGTCAAAGGTAATATACATAATCTCAAGGCTCATAGTACACATTGCCCAAGTTCCCTATTTTAAAATCTTTGCTATGTTGGTAGGTAAAAACAAGCTACCTTTTAATCTTATTGTGCATTCTTTCTTTATCTCTAAGACTGAACATTCTTTCATGTTTTTTGAGTACCTGTGCTTCTGTTCATGTCCTTTGTCTATTTTTTGGCGCACTTTTTTCTTAACATTTTGTGAAGTTTGCTTGTAAGATAAGGCTATATACCTTTTATCACAGCATTAAATTATTTTTGTCATTTCCCTTTTTGGTTGCTTATTATTGCTTTAGACACTTAAGAACTTCTTTTATTTTGTTGGAAAAATCTCATTTTTTGGAAAATAGTTAATTGTGTTGATGCAGCATGTAGAAAGTGCTCAATCCTGATATTTCCTTCTGATTTTAAAAAGCTTCGTGTTTTACTTTCAAGCTAATCCACCTGTGATGCATTCTTACCATTTTTTGATGAATCCAGATCTTTCTCCATTGGCCCTTTTAATGCTCTGCTGCTGCTGCTGCTGCTGCTGCAAGTCGCTTCAGTTGTGTCCGACTCTGTGCGACCCCATAGACGGCAGCCCACCAGGCTCCCCCGGCCCTGGGATTCTCCAGGCAAGAACCCTGGAGTGGGTAGGTACTTAAATATTCTGGGGTCTCTTTAGGTTGGCTGCTGTGTTCTGTCCAGCCACTTTTCAATTCTTTTGCCCATAGCATAGAGTTTTAAAGCAGTTTTCAGAGCTCCCTGGGCTTCCCAGGTGGCACTAGTCATAAGAATCTACCCGCCAATGCAGGAGACACAGGAGATGGAGGTTCAAGCCTTGGGCCAGAAAGATCCCCTGGCATAGAAAGTGGTAACCCACTCCAGTATGCTCGCCTGGCGAATCTAATGGACAGAGGAGCCTGGCAGGCTACTGTCTATGGGGCCACATGGAATCAGGCATGACTGTGACTGCGCTCCCTACAGATCTCCTTTAGTATTTAAGGCTTCTTCTCTGCTCATTATGCTTTCCCCAAACCTTCTTAACTCGGTTGTTGTGTTTATTTTTCCAAATGAAGTTTAATCGCTACGTCATTTTTTTTTCTTAAAGAGAAGCAACATCTCATTGCTATTTACATTGGGATATCACGTAGGGATAGTTATACGGGTTGGGATAGTTAACCCGCAGGTTGGGATAGTTAACCTGCAGCTCTCCCAGTCTGCCTCTTGGGTCTTTGCTCCTTCCTCGCCTAGAATCCCTCCCCCGACTCCTACCCCACGTCGTCACCTAGGCAACTCCAGGCACTGGTTTAACTGCCCGATTGTTCAAGTCTCTTTCGCGTCACCCTCCTCCTGCTTGCACCCCCACCAAGCTGTGAACCTCTTAGGAGCAGAGGTGAAATCTGGTTCTAGTCCTCTGCCCCAGAGTCTGACTTTCAGCAAAAGGTGTTTGAATAAAAGATCAAGGTAGAACCAAGTGGAGGGGAATGTGTGAGGTGAGTTTCAGCCTGGATCTCGAAGAGGCTCAGGGTGCTCAGCCGGGCCTTCCTGATTTCAGAAGCCCCGACTCCTCTCACATCTATGCCTCACTCCAGCCTTCTGCCGAACTGCTGTCACACAGCCCACGTCAGAGAGATATTCTGAGATGATTTCTGCTAAAGGCCCAAGTCAAAGACTTATGGAACTGAATTTTAATGCTGGCAGTACAAAGTGTGAATAAACATTGCCATGCTTTATTGCTGTAAATCTGCTGCTAAATCCCTTGTTTCTCTTTGAGTTAGCAGCCCAATAAACAACTCCTGCAATGTTCCAATAACTACTTTGTCATTTCAGATACTCTGAATGATTCATAGAGTCTTCCTGCCGATTCCAACCACAGAAGTACTTTCTGTCTAAAGCATTAAGCCTGAAAATCCATAACTCACAGTGCCTCGGAACAATTGGGAAAATAAGAGGCACTGAAAGTGATACCTGGAGCTGGAAGTGGCCGCAACAAGACTTGGAGAGCAGCATCTTTCTACTTGATGAGCAGAAACACAGGTGAGGGTTGCATACCTATTTTCATCCTTATGTCGCTTCCAGTCTCTAAGATGTAGGGAAGGTCTTGCTCTTGCAAGGGAATGACGGTCTCATTGGCAACTGCACTGTGGACTTGAAATAGAAAGGGAGGCATATTCCTCTCTATTACATCTTCAATCGAATAGGCTCAGCTTGTCCTGGGTAAACAATCATCACCCCTTCTAAATCTGCACTCACACCCTGTATTAGAGACTAAGTAGAAGGATAGTCCCTCAGATATAGGTAGGTGTGTTAAGTTTTCAAATCTGTGCTAAGATTTTATGAACAGGATCCTCCGTGCTCTGGCTCTATCCATAGGCGGAGGAGCAGGGCACTGCCTGAGTGGTAGGATTGAGAACACTGCTTACATTTATCGCCCAAGCCCATACGCCCACGCCCAACTGTCACAGAGCCTGAAATTCCTACCATTAGAGTTGCTACTTTTGGTTGAGGCAGAGGGTTTCAAGAAAACCCTTGTTCAAATATAAATATACCAGGCAGGAATTGTTCCACCACACTCAGCTGCAAGCAGCATCTCATTTCTTTATTTTTCTATTGCAAATAAAACAGGGTTGGATGGCTTTTAAAGAATAGAATATGGAAATGGAAACAGTGACTTGACGGTGGTGAAACTTTGCAGATACCTCCTTCAACAAGCGATGAGAGCTGACCTGTGTGGTGTCAGGATCCCTCTGATATGATGTAATGGGATGAAAAGGGCAAGTCCCCAAGTTCCCTCGCCCCAGTCTAACATAAGAAAAACATGTGAAGCCCAGGGACATTCTATAGGATAGCTGGCTAGCCCTCCTTAAAGATGTCAAGGTCATGAAAAACTAGGGAAGGCTGAGAAGCTGCCATAGATCAGAGAGGAGACTAGGAGACCCTGGATTAGATCCTGGAACAGTAAGAGGACATTAGTGGAAAAAACGAGTTACATCCAAATTAAGTTTGGAGTTTATTTAATAGCATGTACCAATTTGCCTGTTTGGGGCAAACTGAGTGAAGGGTAGCAGGAACTCTCTAAACTATCTCTGCAACATTTCTGTACAATTAAACTTTTCCAAAATAAGGTATTTTAAGGATCAGGGAGAAGTCCAGAATCTATTTTATTCTTTGGCGCTCCCACCACCCATCTTGGGATGTAAGGGACCCAGGGAACTTAGTAGGGCTGTAAATGATTCTCGAAGTGTAAACATAAGGGCAGTGCTCAGCTGATCCCCTTATGGGTGCAGTCCATGGCCATCTGCTCACTGCTGTGCATGCATTGGAAGCCAGCCTCACTGGCTCTGTGAGCCCAGGCCAGTCTGGTCCAGTAATTGGGCGGCAGTTAATGGTGAGTGCTCCGCCCCTCACCTGCCAGGCTGGGCACCAGGGGGCACTTGCCTTGGCTGTTAGAGCATCTGACATCAGTACCTGATGTGCAGGTAACTAGCCTTTATCCAAGGTGTCCCCTTTCACGAGGTAGTACCTGCAAGTTATGGTGGGTCTTCACCATTTCAGAACCTCCCTTCTTGCATCTGGCCTCCATCCCCTGCACCCTCCCCTTTAACCCACAGAGTCCTCATCATTCCAATGGATCCTACCTCGTGCAGGAATCTAGACTACTGAAAACACAGGCATCTAATGTTCCCCTATACCTGGCCCCTCTCTTTGGAGAAGAGGGGAAAACTGATTCTCATTTTTTCCTGATGAGCTTACAGCTGGGCAAAAATAGGCATAGTTAGTTCTGAGCTGGTTGTTCTACCAGGTTAAATGTTCAGTATATAGCCTCGTACCACAACCTGTGAGGGGTGACCCATAACCCAGTCATGGGAAGCAGTAGCACCAGGCCCTGTACCATACTCCAACCCCCAGAGGGAGACGCAGAAAAAGAAAAGGATGGGTTAGTCCTTTCCATAAATGACCCAGCAACCTTTGTCAAGAGTGTCAACAGCAGTAGCCAATAGAGAGTAGTAGGGGATTTTGGGGGCATCCCCAGTGGCTTAGCAGGTAAAGAATCCACCTGCAATGTAGGAGATGCATTCAGTTCCTGGGTCAGGAATATCCCCTGGAAAAGGGCATGGCAACCCACTCCAGTATTCTTGCCCGGAGAATCTCCTGGATATAGGAGCCAGGTGGGCTACAGTCCACAGGGTCACAAAGAGTCAGATGCGACTGAAATGACTTAGCACGCATGCAGGGGTCCTTTACTGTCTGGGGGCTTCCAAGGTGACCACTCTGCATAAAAATAAGCCTGGCTGTCCCTGCAGGAAAAGAGCCTCCCACTGCAGGTGAGAATTTTCTTTGCTGATATGGGTCTAGATTACACTGCCGCCTGAGGCTTCATACCTGTCCCTCCTTTAGACGTGCACCAGCTTGCTCTAACAGGCCAAGCAGTCAAAGAAACAGGAGTGCCTGCCAGCCCCACAGCAGAACAAGAAGAGGGCTCAGTTAGCAAGGGGAGTGGACCACTTCTTCAAACATTATTGACCATCAAGCTGAAGCCCCAGGTGTCATTCTCAACAGAAAGACTCTGACCTGAGCAAAAGCAATAGGGGTATCTACAGCAAGGGATGTGGGCATAGTTTCAGAGCATGAGCCCCCTCCCATTGGCCCAAGTTGAGTTTCCCATAAAAGATGGG
>SJYQ01096405.1:146728-168741 GCA_006410935.1 Redunca redunca | reverse complement strand
ATGTCTACTTGTCAAGAGTATAGTGTTGAAGATCAACCCCCCACTAAAGAAACAAATTGCAAAGCAACTTCTCCCCACTCCAGAAAACAGTTTTCCTCAAATCACTCGCTAATTTAATAGCAGAATTTTCCAAATGTTAAGAAATCTAGGATTATACCCTGTAATGATAATGCCTAATAATCTTTAGATACTGGTGTTTTCCATATTTCACAAGGGCACCTGGCTCTTGTATTCTTACTCCCTAATGGTCTCAAGTCCATGGCCTTTTTTGTTAATGACAATGCAAGTAGTGAAAGCAGCTAATATTTATTGAGTGCATGTTTTGTGTCAAACACTGTACAATAGACACATGAATTCTATTATTCTCTCCACTTTCCAGATGAAGAAGCTGGGCTTAAGGAGGTTAAAATAACTTTCCCAAAGTCATGCTTCAAATAAGTGATGGAGGAAGTTTACAAGCCTGGCTCAGTTTTCAGAAACATCTTGCCTAATAATAAATGCTTGATTTCTCAAAGCAGTGGAAAATGAAGAATATAGCTGAAGTTTTCATTTTTTTGCTATACCAAGATCTCAGTATGTCAATCTAGTATGTGTGGAAGTATGTTTATTGTCATCTGTAAATATGTCCTTAAGTTCGTATAATCTTATTATAATATATGCTATATTTATATATAATATATGCTATAACTAGGTGCTAGCCATTGTTCTACGTGCTTTCTGCACATTAACTCATTTAGTCTTACAACCTGATGAGGCAGGTTTTATTACTGTTCTCTTCATTTTACAAAGGAGGAAACTATGGCACAGATATGTTAAGAAACTTGTCCAAGGTCACATAGCTAAGAAGTGGTGCAGCCAAGATTCAAACCTGGCAGTTTGGTTCTAGAATTCTGTAGAAATTTCTGTCCAGTGCTTTTAGACAGAACTCTGTATTGTTTCTTATATATATAGTCATGTGAATGAATGAGTGGATGAATGAGTATTGGTATATATGACTGTTCTTTTACCTGCTTTTCTTCACAGAAGAACTCTTTTTACTGGTGGTGGAGAGTCCTATTCTGAGGGATCCCTAGATCTCTAAGCATTCTGAGTCCCAGGATATTTCATGAGGATATCCTTTGGGTGACATTTCCCACCTTGAGGAAATGGGATTGGAATTGATATTTCAAAAACCCTTGTTAGGATCCTAGTACAACTCTAGAAAAGGGGTGTGAGCCAAGAACAATGGCCTGAACTTCTTGCAAACTTGACAAAATGGGAATTTGGAATAGAGTTGATTTAATTTAGAAAGAACTAGAAACATGACCTTTTTAACACTCTGAATATTGAGCAAGCTGTACCGTTTAGGGACATTTTTAAAATGTTCAAATGGTTCACTAGGGCCTTTGAAAAAATTTTTTTTCTTTCAGAAGCAAAAATTAAGTACTCTTTTTTTTTAGCTTAATTGATATGAACTTATCTTTCATTGAATTAGAGCACTCAAACGCCATAAATCTACAGCTGATTTTTCTAATCTAAATTCATTATTTTTGCTGGAAGTTGCATTTGTATTCCATCACCTAGACCCAGAAGTGAGAATGGAAATTTCTATAGAATTCCATCATGAAAGTCCCACTGCTTTTGAGCTCCACTTTGAAAAGATTATTGCTCCCAATATCCATTCCCACCCCTTTCCTAAAGTAATAGAACCCCCAGTTTCTAGTGAATACCTGGCCATCTAGAATAAAATGTATGTTTGCCAGACTCCCTTTCTAGGTGTATTGGTGTGGTACATGACTAGGTTCTAACCAAGGAGATGTAGAAAGATTATGTGCAGCTTCTGAACAGTGTCTTTAAGGGGAGGGGATATTCTCTTCATCATTGCCTCATTCTCTCTGCTGACTGAAGTGTGGACTCAAAGGTCAGTGTTCAGTAACTGTTGTGGACCGAAGTGTGATCTAGAGAATGGAAACCACGCAGGACAGAGCGACTATTAATAGATATAAGGAGCCCAGACCCTGACACTTAGAGCCACATACAAGTTTGAAACTGACCATTTCTAGGCTTTTTTGAATGTGCAAAAGAAAGAAACTTCTATTTTTTTTCCTGTTTCTTGGAACCAAAGCTAATTTTAATTCATGTAAGTAACACGTTCCAGAAAAAGTTGATTTTTCCAGAGTAAACCAGTGATGAAAAAGAAGTAGAGCCCTGGATAAGTCTCACATTAAGAAGTTTACAAGGGACTTTTGATTCTACAACCTTACAGGAGAGCCCAGGCACTCTGCTTACCTCGATGGTGAAGATTATGGGCTCCAGCTCTTCATAAGTTATCTTTATCTTTTCAATAGCACGTTTTGCCTGTACATCTGTTTCTGCAACCACAGCACAGATGATCTGGCCTACGCAGAGGACCTGCAAAAGTATAGGCATGAAGCAGGGGGATAATTCTGGGTAAAAGTACTATCAGTACAAACTTACCAATGGCTAGTGCCTTAGTTACCATTATTGACCAATAATAACCAGACTGGAGTCACATCATGTGCTTGGCTAAAAAAAAAATTCTTTAAACTTTTAATTTAAAAGTTAATTTAAATCATACATATGGTTTCATTAGCCATTTTACTCAACTGAATGTAAGCCCCAGAGTGGATGTGAATTTGGCTGGGACCAGAATCTGCTATGTCCTCTGTTGAGGGTGATTCATTCAATGTGTGATGCCTTCATGGAGTCATTTTAAAGACAAGGAGAGTATATTTTGTACACTATGATTCCTGTGCCTCCCTCCACACCCCCCAAACTGAAGCACTGACCCCCAATGGGACTATATTTGTAGATAAGGCCTTCAAAGAGGTAATGAACGTGAAATGAGGTCCTAAGGTTGGAGCTCTAATTCAGTATGACTGGTGTCCTTATAAGAAGACATAGGGGGTAAAAAGGGAATTCCCTCATGGTCCAGTGGTTAGGACTTCACGCTTCTACTGCAGGGTCATGGGTTCCATCCCTGGTAGGGAAACTAAAATCTTGGATGCCACAAGGCGTGGCCAAAAAAAAGAGAGGTAAGAACACCAGGGAGGCTTATACACAGAGAAAAGGCCGTCTCCTATGAGGACACAGGAAAAGGGAGCCATCTGCAAACTGGCTAGAGTGACCTCAGGAGAAACCTGCCAACACCTTGATCTTAGACTTCTAGCCTCTAGAATTGTGAGAAAATACATTTTTGCTTTATAAGCTATCCATTCTGTGGCATTTTGTTTTGGCAGCCTGAGAAGATAAGATAGCTCCTAACCAATAGCCAACTTCCTCATCTGGAGTTCAACCGAAAGAACAGTGGTTTATTTCATGGCTGGAGGAGAAACAGCCTGAGATGTGACGACAGTAGCTAACATCTCCTGAGAGCCTTCACCTGCCAAGCATTGCTGTGAACACTTCACATGTATCAGCTCATTTAAATTGCATAACAACACAAAGAGTTGGGTTCCTCTGATTATTCCCATTTTACAGGTGATGATATTTACAGGTATCAAGACAGCATTTCACAGGTGACGATACAGAGTGGTAGGGCGAGACCATGAACCAAGATAGTTTGGCTCCAAAAGCAAGTGCCCAGTGAATGATGGTAGAATTGAATTATAGGTCAGGAATCATATGAGCAACTTTATTAAGAATGGAATATGTGAAGGTCAGTGGGAGGTGGTAGGGAAAGGGTTGGTCCAGGAAGAAAGAGAGTTCAGTGTAAATAATGGAGAGTGGCTGTATATTGTATTCTCCTTTCTAGATTTTTTCAAGGATTTTCCATCCTGATACACGCCAGTTCTTGCATTTATTCTTCAAACAAGAGTAAACTGACTCAACAGTGCACAGTGAGAAAATGAATATTTGTTGTTTTTCTGTAATAAATTTCCTTTTTGCAATGTTATTTCCTGATTCCAGAAGAGTAGGTCTATAAAGGCATTGAAAAGTGAAAGCGTGTCTGCTCAGTCGTGTCTGACTCTTTGTGACCAGGTCTATAGCCTGTAAGGCTCCTCTGTCCATGGAATTTTGCAGGCAAGAATACTGGAGTAGGTAGTCATTCCCTTCTCCAGGGGATCTTCTCAATCCAGGAACAGAACCCAGGTCTCCCTCACTGCAGGCAGATTCTTTACCCTTTGAGCCACCAGGGAAGTCCCACACAGAAGCATTAGAAGAGAGAGAGAAGCATTAGAGAGAAGCTGGAAGAACTGGCTTTCTGGCCCCTGGTGGCAGAGGGGGCTGGGAGGGGATGGAAAGCTGCCTGGAGGTGGTGCCTTGGTGGTCATCTGTGCCAAGCCACGTGAGACAGCACGTCCTGCGCCTCACCTCATCTGCGGCCAGCAGTTTGTCATCTTTGGTGCCATTGGTGCCTGGGATGTCCTTCACTGTTATCACATCGACCACCCCAGGCATTTCAAGGGCCTTGGACAAATCAATTGATCTGGAAAAAAGAGATATTTGAGAAGTAGAAATCAGCAAGCTTTGAGGGAGGGAGGGATAGAGCATGGATGAAAGTCAAAATATATAATAACTGGACTATAGACCCTGACCAATCAGAGCTGACCTGCCAGAGAGCAGGGTCCAGGAGCCTCCCTGCTGGGCCAGGGATAACATGGTAGTTGCTGGAAGGGAAGAAGAGGGGGGTGGCCATCGTGTCTGTGGCAAGGAGCATCCTAAGGAAGTTTAGGACAGTGGCCACTTATCATTCAGCAATAACCTAGTTCAGGGTTTTATCACCAGCTGAATATTAGCCCTACTCAGAGTTACTCCTCTGAGCCATGCCTGAGGCTGCAGCAGGGAGATGAAAGCAAGGGCCCATAATTGTGATTTTTTTTCCCTCCCTTTCATGATGATCATTTCTACTGACATTCCTTTCCTCCTCTTGGGGCTGGTGACCTTTTAAACATTCTTTCCATTAGGTTCTTTGGGTTTATGACATTTTAAAAGAACAGGCACATTGCTTCAGGGAATCCCCAAGTGTGCTTTAGAAAGAGTTTTTTGAAAGCTTTTTGTTTACTTACATGATTTTTGCATAGGCTCTGGTACTGGTCACTAAAGCCATGTGGAGTTCTTTATCCACCATGGGGATGTCATCACAAAACTCGGCCTCCCCAGTGGCGTGCTTGAGACCCGACAGGTGCATGACGGGGCGTCCGACTGGATCTTGGAGGGGCTGGTGAGAATCCACACTCTACAGAGAAAGACAAGAGCTTCCCTGGGAAAGTTCCATCTTCAGAAGTGGCTTGGCCAATTGCCAACACTCCTGATTCAAGGTTGAGAAATCAGACGGTCACCCTCAGTCAACAAACACTGGAGTGGGTCAGATGAGCATGAGAGTTTAATGATGTAACTTGATCGGGGAGCTGTTATTTCAGCTCTGTGGCAATGCTTTAGATGGGGCCAATGTTTTAGCAAAATTGTGAAGTCGGTGAAGGGGTGCTCTGGCTTCTCCTTTTGGCATCTTCTTTTCCTGAGTGGTGGCCCATATCCCTGTCTGCTGGAATTCAGAGGTCTCCCTGTCCTGCTTTCTTACCTTTCTAAGGATCAGCCTGTTTACACATAAAGCCATCATGATGATGAGGCTTGGAGTGATATAATTCCTGAGAGTGGGTAACCAAAATCTAAGCCAAAAGATTGCTTATTGACAGGAGCAGGGCCGCTGCGGGGGGGTGGTGGGGATGGGGGGCCAGTGGCAATGGAGCCCATCCAGATCTGGTCTAAGCTGCCTTGTCTGCCCTTGCGGGTGGCAACAAAATATCCTTGGGAGTGTAATAAGTGGAGGAAGTGTTTATTCTGGAACTCTTCTACTGGAAGATGTGTGTGGAGTGTGGAGATCGGGTGATGGGAGGGCTTGTGCTCCAGTGGAAAATTATAGATACTTTCTCAACTGGTCTTTGAGAGAAGGGATTCAGTTGCTTGCGGGCACTCATTTTGCTGACTGGAGGTTAAACATTTGCAATCAGGGGCTGGAGACTGACCCTTGCTACTGTCCTGCTCTGTCCTTCTCCCACACTCAGCCAAGCTACTCTTCAAACATTTGCCCAAAGAACGGGAGTTGGAAGAGACTCTAAGGTATTAGTTGGATGGTCAAGCTGCTTCAGGTGACTTTGGCCTGAGGGCATCCAGCTTCAGTAGCTCAGGTCTGATCTTAGATCCAGGCTGTCCCTGCATAGGCCTGAAACAAAGGGCCAATGTCCTGGCAAAACTCAGAAAGTCAGAAGGGAAATGTGCAACTCTGAAGTGCTTGCTTGTTCACACAGCTATCACTGTCTCTTAATTTCTCAGTTTCCATTAGATTAAACTCACTGACCTGGTACCTTTGGACTCCCTGGGGAACCGTGCCTGGGAAGTCTTCTATAGCGCTCAGGAATCGGTCTGAAATTTCAGGATAATGGTGGCTGTTCTGAGAGATGATTCAAAACAATAAAGTTAAGCTGATTAGTCTATGATTCAGCTGGGCTTTGATTTATGTGAAAAGGATTTGGCGAGGGTCACTGAGAAACCATGAGTTCAGGTAGCAGGGATGATGCAAACCCACAGCGCCTCCCAGACTCTCACTTCGGCAAATGCTCCTTGCCCTCCCTCCCTTCCCACACTAGGAGGACCTGGACAGACTGGTTGAATTTGATCCTCGAGCCAAGCTAGCCCAAGGAGGGAGAGGCCCTCTGGCAGCGAGCTGGGCAGAGGCAGCAGGAGAATCAAGAAAACTGAGGGCTGGGGGAGCCTTTCTAGGATGAGCTGGGGTGGTTCACTGCCCACAAAAGAACCCAAATCTTAATTATTTTCCTCAGCTTTTCTGGGAGAGCAGCAAGACTGGGAAGGCTCTTTGGGTGTCACTGAAACATATCTAGTGTCTTGATTCGGAAATTCAAGGGTGGCAAGAGTTATTCAAGTAAATGTGGTTTGTGAGGGTCTTTGTCTTTCTTTAGTTCCCCAGCCAGGGATTGAACCCGTGTGCCCTGCAGAGGAAGTGTGGAGTCTTAGCCATTGGATCACCAGGGAAGTCCTGTGAGGGTTTTCATCTGAATGAATAAAACCAGACAGTTTAGGAACACGGGGCTGTTGGGGTGGGGTGTGGTTGGGGACATGGGTGCAAGGTTGGGTGAGAGGTGCAGTCATAGTCTGGGGGGGAAAGATAGATTGAGCGGGGAAGAGAGAGAAAAAATGTTTTGCTCTGGTAACTTATTCCCGAAGTTTATAATCAGAAATAATGAGAAGAAGCTACTTATATATTAGCATACAGGTGGTGCTAATGGTAAAGAACCATCTGCCAACAGAGGAGACAAAAGAAACAGGGGTTCAATCCCTGGGTCAGGAAGATCCCTTGAAGGAGGGCGTGGCAACCCACTCCAGTATTCTTGCTATGGACAGAGGAGCCTGGGGGGCTACAGTCCATGGGGCTGAAAAGAGTCGGACGTGACTGAGCCAGCTTAGCATGCACACATAAATGTTTTGATTTTTTGAAAAATAAAATTTTATTTAATGTTTCATATTGAATATAAAATTCCAAAATAGGCAAATCTAATCTATAGTGTCATTAAGCAGATCAGGGTTGCCTGGGGGCAGGAATGAGAGTGTTGAGAGCAGAGGGGCAAAAGGGCAGTTTTGGGGGTGATGGAGATACTTTTGTTTGAAGTGGTGGTTGCACTGGTTTACACACTTGTCAAAACTCTCTGAGTTTAAATAATAGGTGCATTTTGTTCTATGTAATTATACTTCAACAGAGTTGATTTTAAAAGAAAAACAATTGTACACTGGAGGCAGGGATCCCATCACGTTTCCCTGCTCAGGGCACTCGGTAAGCATCTGTGCACCAAAGACGGTCTGGCATCCTGAGCCCCACCCCTCAGTAACCCTGAAGGGCTGAGCCCAGGAAGAAGGAAAAGCTGGAACTGACAGTTTGCAAAAGGAGTGGGGAAGGTGGGAGCTTATGCTGCCAGGAGCCCAGAAAAGCCAGAGCACTTACAGGCATAGGGAACGGCTTTATGAGCTTCTTCAGTTCCTGCAGAACTTGTAGGTAGAACTTGAAGAAGAAGCTGAGTACCAGAGTCCTCTTGAATTCCACCCTCCCACCTGGAGCCCAGCCTGGGAGGGAGACTTCATCCAGGAGCCGCCTGCAAGCTTCATCCAGCATCAGCTCATCCCAGTGCCTGGGAGGGTTGGGGGCAGGAAGGAACCAGTGAGAAAAGGCAGTCTCCATGACCAGAGGTCTCCGTGACTAGAGGCCTGTGCTAGATGGTTCAGAGACCCCAGGGTCTCATTTTATGAGTTGGATGGAAACTTAGAAATCACTGAAATAAGCTGTAAAGGGAAACCAAGGCCTGGAAGGCTGCGCTAAGAGGCCAGACATGCTAGAACCCAGGCATTAAATAAAGAGACCACTATGGCCAATTCCATGGTGAACTGGACAGGACTCAGACTTGGACACTGCCTTTGCTAAGAAGGAAACAGAGTGCCCCTGAGCAGCGGGAGTGATGGGGAGCGCTTGGATGCTGCCTGGTGTGGGTTTGCCAGAGCGTTGATGTGCACAAGAGCACTGGGGCTAAACGCCTTCCTGGGCCGTTTTCATTGTACACCTCACCCAAAGGGTTGTGCTTTATTAATCAAAGTCAAATGAAGTTAGAGTCATTTAGCAAAATTATAGGAAGAACAAGCAACGATTCTACATATAGGAGTTTCCATCTTTCCACTATTTTTTTTTTAATGTCAAGCTTCACCATCAGGGTACAGGGTTTGTCGCTTACCTCCCTAGGAGCTGCTGGCAGGACTTATGTGCACTGACTGTGGCAGCCCCGACCCCTCCGTAGGTGATGCTCAGGTCCTCGATGATGTCTGTGCCCTCTTTGAAGAGGACTCGCATGCCGGCATTCACGTCGGGCAAGGCGTTCTGCTGGCACTGAGCCTGTCGGAAGGCTGACACGAATTCCCACTGTGGAGACAAAGACCATTTGGAGTTATTTGATATGTTAGAACTAAGAGCGAGTTCTTGCTTCTTGGTGCCACTAATTAATCACTTAGACTCAATCGAAAGGGACACAAAGGACATTTGGCACAGTTTGAGGACAATTTGGCTGCCTCTTTGCTCAAAGTGATGTCCTCCCAAAGGTGCATCTTCAACACCCCATACTCTCAATTAACAGGGTCACTGTGCACTTTCCCACTGGGGCCAGGATGTCTCTGCAAGGGATCCCTGCATCATTTCCATGTGCTCTTATTTCCAGGTGCCATTAAGGCTAGTCTCCAGACCCTTTGTCCCCCATGAGGATGGAGGATCCCTTCAACACAGGTGTCTGGAAGGTGATTTGCTTAAAGTGTGAAAGAGATCCACCGGATTTCTTGCTTTGTAGATACTATCCCTTTTTCATTCTGTAAAGTTCATAAAGGTGCTGAATAGAACTTTCCAACAGTGGACTAGGGAATTTTCTACCAGGGACAAGAGTCAGACGGGTGATGGCTCCCTCCATGATCCTTGGCCCAGGACCACTGGTGTGGTGACAAAGTTAACAGAGATGGCTGCTGCCTTGCGTGTGTTTCCACGCTTTTGGCCACCGGGGGCACTGTGTGTGGGTCGGCCTGTTTTTCTGTCTGGGTCTCTTGCACTGATCCACACTGGACTGGGAACACATTTCAAAGTTTCCATTCCCAAGGAAAAAATAAATGAAGATCATACTTGGCTGAAAGCATGACTTGATATAAGACTTCCTGCCTGACCCTCCTGGCTTTGGATCTCTCTGTGTATCTGTTGTGTTGCCCCTCTTGGGAAGACTGGTCTCTGAGATTCAGGTACACTTTAGGGGAGAAGCACCAGGAATAGGGAGTGAGGGCAGAGGGTCCCCTCTGTAGCCAGTTGCGTGGCCACGTCTCCCCCAGGGATCATGTGTTAGGCGCTCCTGGTCTTCTGAACTGTTGGGGGTCAGCTCGAGTGGGCAGTGGGGATGCCTAGCCCCAGGCTCCATCTCCTTGTGGGTCAGGCAGAGAAGCTCATTCAATAGCAGAGAACTTTAATTTCCACCTCCCAGATCTTGGACACGAGCGGGTGTGTGAGCATGACCACAGGCTGGGCAGGCCCCACCCCACAGCTGAAACAACAACCCCAGCTCCACGCCGCCCAGAGCTGCTGGCCCGAGGGCGGCTGCGGGCCTTGGTGCCGCGCCAGGCCACGAAGGACAGGAAACAGGTTTTCGGGGCTGACTTATTTTCCTTCCATCTGTTTTGAAACATCTAAAGATGACTGGACTCAGTTATAGAAAGAGAAAAACAACTCTCAAGTCTTACCTTTTGAGAGTGAGGAATATACACAGACTCCAAAATTTCCTCTGGCTTCAGGTCTGTACTTGCTAACCCAGCAAGAAAATGTTCACTTAAAGGAATCCGCCGTGTGCCTTCTGTTGAAGAAAATGACATTTCTGCACAGTTGCAACAAGGAATGCAAGATTATTCTATGCTCTTAAATGTCAGCAGTGGAGAAAAAAAGGTCACCTTCCTCGCACGGAGCAGAGTGGGGATCTGAGTGTGGTGGACCAGCCCCCCACCCGTCCTCCTCACAGGGAAGGGTGGTGGCAGCTTCATGACATTTACTTTTTTTTTTGGTCACTCTGTGGATCTTGTGGGGTCTTAGTTTCCTGACCAGGGCTTAAACCCAGACCCCAGCACTGGAAGCACCAAGTCCTAACCAATGGACTGCTAGGGAATCCCTAGGACATTTACTCTTGTTAGCACACAAGGTATGTGAACTGGGTCTTTTCCTGTCCCCAAGGCCTACCAGACCTGTTTTTATCTTTCAGCAGAAACTGTTGAACTAAACCTAACTTGTTCAATACTATGATCAAGGTCAGGGCATAGCTTAAGCTGAGAAAGGGTTTGTTTCCACTATTAACAGAGCTCAGATTATTGGATGTGCTTTTTGTTCTTGCTGCTGCTGTTGGCTTCTAAACTGGATTATTGTTATTTAGTTGCCGAGCCATATCCAACTCTTCTGCAACCCTGTGGACTGTAACATGGGCTTTCCTGGTAGCTCAGCTGGCAAAGAATCTGCCTGCAATGTGGGAGACCTGGGTTTGATCCCTGGGGTGGGAAGATACCTTGGAGGAGGCCATGGCAATCCACTCCAATAGTCTTGCTTGGAGAAACCCCATGGATAGAGGAGCCTTGTGGGCTACAGTCCATGGGGTCACAAGGAGTTGAACACGACTCAGCGATTAAGCACAGTGCAGGACTGCAAGCCTGATGGCTCCTCTGTCCATAGGATTTCCCAGGCAAGAGTGCTGGAGTGGTTTGCCATGCCCTCCTTCAGGGGATCTTCCCAGCCCAGGGATGGAACCCAAGTTCTTTGCATTGGCGGGTGGATTCTTTACCGCTGGGCTCCTGGGAAGCTCTCTGAGCTGGACACCCATATCTTTAAAGCAATGTGAACAATTTACAAAACCTCCTTTCAGCCCCATTGTCACCACATGGTGGTGATGGTTAGAGCAGTCCCCTCTGGCTTTAAAAAGTGGCTGTGGCTCCGCAGGAAACGTGTGAGGAGATTGCAGCCCAGCAAATCTGACGTGCATTCAGGTCCAGGAACAGCAGTGAGATGCTGATTGGAAGGTAGGTGTGGCCGAGACAGAGGAAGGTAGTCCCCAGAGGAGCTCTTGTGGACCTGGGCCTCCCTCCTGGGGCACCAGCTAGCTACTGGCCTCACTGGAGCTGGGCTGAGTGCAGATTGGAGGTAGCTTTGGCAGAGCTGGGAAAACAGAGATCTTGAGCCAAAGGTGACAACCAGCATCCCAGCAGAGGAACACAGCTAGCACCACTAGTCCTAAAGTAGAAGGCCCTGCGTAGGGGCCAGGCTGTCTTTGCTATCCTGACACCCCAGAGCCTTGGCTTCCTCTCCCTTAGTCTTCATGGTTCGAGATGGGGTGATCCTGGACTACAGGCCTGGCGGACCCAGCAAAAGAGCTGACGGGGTCCTTCAGGGCTGAGGGATTTCCTCTCCTGGGCCCCACACAAAGCTGAATAGGAGTGTGAGGGCTTTTCCCTCATCAGCAGGTCCCTCCCAGCACTTCTCCGTTCCCACCCATCAGGGAACAGACTGTGTCAGCCAACAACTCCCTGGAGAGGCTTATGAAGCTGGTGAGATAATTCCTGGTTGGCCACACCCTGGAGTTCACATGGGGCAGTGTGACTGCTCCCTTGCACTCTAGTTTCCCAGGTTCAACTCAGCTCATGTGAGGGTATTTGATGGGGTGTGGGCGGGGGGGAGAGATGGAAAGTGGGGAGTTAGAAGACCCGGGGAGGTGGCTGCTGGTGAAGAGGCAAGCATGCCCGTTGGAAAGTCAAGGCAGACTGGATTCCCATCCCTCACTCCCTATTGCAAGCGACCTCAGCTGGGGGCGTTGGACAAATTAGATGTGTTGTGTAAAGTATCCAGCAGAGCCTGGCACAGTCAGCGTGCACTGGATGGGAGTGTCGGCCTCTTTGGAGCAGCTGGAGCCAGTGTGGGGGCTGAGCATCTTGGGGAGACAAGGGTGGAATACCCTGGAGCAGCCCTCAAGGACCGCACTTCTCAGCCAGCATGCAAAATGTTGCTAGCCTTCCTCCTGCCCCCAGGGGCCCCACAGTGTCCCCAAGGTGTCCTCACTAGACTTGTGACTTCTTACACGGCAACTGGAGAGGGGGCATGAGGAGGAGGAGGAGGAGGAAGTGGTCCTCTGGTCACAGAGAGGCTTCTAGTCAGCCTGGCACACAGCCCTGGCTGCTGCGGGTTGGCTGAGCTGTGGTTGGGGCTGGGTGTTGTGTGTATGTGGTGGGTGGTACAGAAGATGCCATCACCTGCGTGAGGAGACTTCTGCCAGGACCCTGAGCTCCCCATGGTGGATTGAGAGCCAGAGACAAGGGCTCTGACATAGCACCTCCTAAAACAGAGACAGAAACGCTGCAGGTGCTGTTCAGAGGGTTCTGGGTAGCTTACCTTCTGAGGTCAGATTGAGGGTAGCGTTGCCCACAGCCAGAATTGGGTTCAGATCTGAGTAGCTATGCCGGCTTATAATATGACCCCCTAAGGACTAAGGAGAGAGAGTTACAGCCTCAGTCATCCGATCCCTCAAATATGAGCCCCCCGCCCCTCCCGGCACCTGCTCATGGTCCTCCCTGGTAGGTGACAGGGTCGAGAGGAGTCTCGGCCTCCTCTGCAGACAAGACTCAGTTCAGATGCCGTGAGAGGTCCCCACCCACCCACGACTCTGGGTCGGGTGAGCAATGGATGGTAACGAGCACTGAAGGGCATGTGGTGTGTTTCACCTGACGTCTCACTCCTTCATGCACATTTCCTCACTCAGTCCTCACAACAGCTCAGTGAGATGAGGCCACTGTCCCCCTTTAACAGACGGAGACACGCGGGCACAGAGGAATTATTAAACTTGATTAAGATCTCCCAGGGAGGAAGGGGCAGGACGGGGATGCAAAGCCAAGCACTGAGGTTGCAGCGGCCAGTTCTGAGCCACCCCTACTCAGGTGGCGCAGATGGCTACAGTGCTGGCTACAGAAGTAGCCATGGTGCTGCCTTAGGATCTCAGCCTTATCTCATGGCCTCTTGAACTGCTGGACTTCCCAGGGGCCATGTTTAGATGCTGGGCATCTATCAGTGAGTCTCCCTTTTCCGCTTCTTGAGAGACTCTTCTTGGATCTGGTTAAGCTTATAGCATCTCAGAACATGTCAGGGAAACGACCAGCCATTCAGCTCAGTTTTCTCCTTCCCACATAGTGCCAGACTCTGCAGTGACCACCCAGGATGCAGGTGATCTGGGCTGGAACATGGGTGAGGGCACAGAAATCCCAGTCCTCTATGAACAGCTTAATTTTAAAGCTCTTGTTTCCACTGAGCTGAAATCTACACCCCTGGTTTCTCACTTATCAGTCATACTTCTACCCTTGGTGATCATATGAAATATATCACACCTCTTCTCAGGAGTCTAGAAATATCTGAAGGCAGCTTTTATGATGCCTCGCCACGCCTCTCTCTGCGGTGGTTTCCAACCCCTTACTCTCCTGTCACCATCTCCTCACCAGGCTCCAGGGTGTCAGACAGAACCCATGACAGGGAATCATTTGGAAGCNAAAGAAACTACTATTTGCTAGCTGGCAAGGAAATAACTCAGAATTTAAAAACTGTTGCAGGCTTTCCCCGCAACAGTGTATAAGACTCTGCTTGCCATTGCAGGGGACATGGATTCCATCCCTGATCTGGGACGATCCCGCATGCTGTGGAGTAACTAAGCCCCTGTGCCACAACTACTGAGCCCATGCTCCAGAGCTCTTGTGCCTAGAGCCGTGCTCCGCGACAAGAAAAGCTGCTGCAGTAAGAAGTCTGTGCACTGCGACTGGAGAGTAGCCCCTACTCGTCACAACTAGAGAAAAGCCTGTGCACAGTGATGAAGACCTAGCGCAGTCAAAAGAAAAATAAATAATACATAAAAAGAGAATGGCAAATATTTATTTATTAAAAAAACTGTTGCAGTCTTACTTGTGAGTATTGATATTGATAGTCGCATGGACTCTGGGTTTCTCTGTAGTAGGGATGTAAAGGATTCAGCTCAATCTTTGAAAATGAAGAAGTCACCCAAACCATCAGGATATGACTTGGTTGGCCTTGAAAAATTGATCTTCAACTTCCCCTGGGGTTTGTGGAATGAGTCACTAACACATAGGGTATGATTTGGTCACTTCTAGGGCTGGGTTCTAACTGCTGTTAGTCTGGTTTTTTCTTAAAGCAGGTTGCAGACTGGGCTTTGATTTTTCTCTTATGGATTAACCTTGGAGAATATTTCACTCTCCCACATAATTTTATTTTCATTAATATTAAAAATGATCTCTTTGTTTCAAAGGCAAACCATTCAATATCATAGTAATCCAAGTCTATGCCCCAACTAGTAATGCTGAAGAAGAAGCTGAATGGTTCTATGAAGACCTACAAGACGTTCTAAAACTAACACCCCCAAAAGATGTCCTTTTCATTATGGGGGACTGGAATGCAAAAGTAGGAAGTCAAGAGATACCTGGAGTAACAGGCAAATTTGGCCTTGGAGTACAAAATGAAGCAGGACAAAGGCTAACAGAGTTGTGCCAAGAGAACGCACTGGTCATAGCCAACATCCTCTTCCAACAACACAAGAGAAGACTCTACACATGGACATAGCCAGATGGCCATCGCCAAAATCAGATTGATTATATTCTTTGCAGCCAAAGATGGAGAAGCTCTATACAATCAGCAAAAACAAGACCGGGAGCTGACTGTGGCTCAGATCACCAACTCCTTATTGCCAAATTCAGACTTAAATGGAAGAAAGTAGGGAAAACCACTAGATCTTACAGATATGACATAAATCAAATCCCTTACTGTTATACAGTGGAAGCGAGAAATAGATTCAAGGGATTAAATCTGATAGACAGAGTGCCTGAAGAACTATGCACAGAGGTTCGTGGCATTGTACAGGAGATGGTGATCAAGACCATCTTCAGGAAAAAGAAATGCAAAAAGGCAAAATGGTTGTCTGAGGAGGCCTTACGAATAGCTGAGAAAAGAAGAGAAGTGAAAGGCAAAGGAGATAAGGAAAGATATACCCATTTGAATGCAGAGTTCCAAAGAATAGCAAGGAGAGATATAAGATATAGGTATAAGATCTATATCTATATCTTATGTAAGATATAAGATCTTATATATCTTATACATGTATATATAAGATATAAGTGATCAATGTAGAGAAATAGAGGAATACAATAGAATGGGAAAGACTAGAGATCTCTTCAAGAAAATGAGAGATACCAAGGGAATATTTCATGCAAAGATGGGCACAATAAAGGACAGAAATGGTATCTAACAGAAGCAGAAGATATTAAGAAGAGGTGGCAAGAATACACAGAAGAACAGTAAAAAAAAGATCTTCATGTCCTAGATAACCACAATGGTGTGATTGCTCACCTAGAGCCAGACATCCTGGAATGCCAAGTCAAGTGGGCCTTCATCACTACAAACAAAGCTAGTGAAGGTGATGGAATTCCAGTTGAGCTATTTCAAATCCTAAAAGATGATACTGTGAAAATGCTGCACTCAATATGCCAGCAAATTTGGAAAACTCAGCAGTGGCCACAGGAATGGAAAAGGTCAATATTCATTCCAATCCCAAAGAAAGACAATGCCAAAGAATGCTCAAACTACCGCACAATTGCACTCATCTCACACGCTAGCAAGGTAATGCTCAAAATTCTCCAAGCCAGGCTTAAGCAGTACGTGAACCGTGAACCCCCAGATGTTCAAGCTGGATTTAGAAGAGGCAGAGGAACCTGAGATCAAACTGCCAACATACACTGGATCATTGAAAAAAGCAAGAGAGTTCCAGAAAAACATTTACTTCTGCTTTATTGACTACACCAAAGCTTCTGACTGTGTAGATCACATTAAACTGGAAAATTCTTAAAGAGATGGGAATATCAGACTACCCGACCTGCCTCCTGAGAAATCTGTATGCAGGTCAAGAAGCAACAGTTAGAACTGGACATGGAACAACAGACTGGTTCCAAATTGGAAAGGAGTACATCAAGGCTGTATATCGTCACCCTGCTTATTTAATTTATATGCAGAGTACATCATGAGGAATGTTGGGCTGGATGAAGCACAAGCTGGAATCAAGATTGCTGGGAGAAATATCAATAATCTAAGATATATAGTTGACACCACCCTTATGGCAGAAAGCAAAGAGGTACTAAAGAGTCTCTTGAAAGTGAAAGAGGAGAGTGAAAAAGCTGATTTAAAATTCATCATTCAAAAACTAAGATCATGGCATCCAGTCCCATCACTTCATGGCAAACAGATGGGGGAAACAATGGAAACAGTGACAGACTTTATTTTGGGGGGATCCAAAATCACTGCAGATGGTGACTGTAGCCATGAAATTAAAAGATGCTTGCACCTTGAAAGAAAAGCTATGACCAACCTAAACAGCATATTAAAAAGCAGAGACATTACTTTGCCAACAAAGTCCGTCTAGTCAAAGCTATGGTTTTTCCAATAGTCATGTATGGATGTGAGACTTGGACTCTAAAGAAAGCTGAGCGCCGAAGAACTGATGCTTTTGAACTGTGGTGTTGCAGAAGACTCTTGAGAGTCTCTTGGACTGCAAGGAGATCCAACAAGTCCATCCTAAAGGAAATCAGTCCTGAATATTCATTGGTAGGACTGATGCTGAAGCTGAAACTCCAATACTTTGGCTACCTGATGCGAAGAACTGACTCATTGGAAAAGACTCGGATGCTGGGAAAGATTGAAGATGGGAGGAGAAGGGGCCAACAGAGGATGAGGTGGTTGGATAGCATCACCAACTCAATGAACATGAGTTTGAGCAAGCTCCAGGAGTTGGTGATGGACAGGGAAACCTGGAGTGCTGCAGTCCATGGTACCACAAAGAGCTGGACACAACTGAGTTACTGAACTGAAAAATGAACTTTGCGCAATACTTTCCCAGTCCTACCAACATACCCACATAACTAACATCCCCTGTTGCTTCAGTGATCATAGTTAATCTAATCGATTAGCAAAACTACTAACGGCTTCTTATTATCTATATGCTAAGCAAATCTTGAAAGTGAAAGTGTTAGTCACTCAGTCGTGTGCAACTCTTTGCGACCCCATGGACTGTAGCCCACCAGGCTCCTCTGTCCATAGGATTCTCCAGGCAAGAATACTGGAGTGGATTGCCATTTCCTCCTCCAGTGGATCTTCCTGACCGAGTGATCAGACACGGATCTCTTGCATTGCAAGTGGATTCGTTACTGTCTGAGCTATCAGGGAAGCCCATAAGCAAATCATGCCTAAAAGTAACTATACTGCTCCTCTGCCTGGAGTGTCTCTCAGCTTAGAGTCCGTACCCTGTTTCTGCATCAGTGTCTCATAAAAGGCACACGGGATCTGGTCCCATTGGTGATTGTCTATTGCTTCCCATCATCACAAGTTCCAGTAAAGCTTTAACTTCCTCAAAATCTTTCCTTCCTTTTGCCTGCAGGAGCACTGGGCAGACCATGCTTGTTTCCTACCATACCATTCCTCCTATCATATGGATCCAGAGCCATATTAGTAGGGAAGAAATTAGAGACAAAGATTTTTATCTGGTTATGGTCAGCAGTATCACACAGGCTGGCACGACCATCTGTTATTTAACATAGATAGAAAAGAGAAGTTCAGGGACTTCTCTGATGGTCCAGTTAAAATTCCCTCCTTTCACTGCAGGGTTTGATCCCTGGTCAGGGAACTAAGATCCCACATGTTGCATGGCCAAAAATAATAAATAAAAAATAAAGTAATAACCTAAAAAGAAAAAAAAAGGCGGGCAATGCAGTTCAGCCCCAGGGGAGAGTAAAACGTCAGCTGTCTTCCCTATTGCCTAGGTCCTGATAAGTATGGGTTTCAGACTCAGGCTGAGTTGAGACAATCCATTTTAGAGACTTTTGTTTGATTCTTTTCATTGCTCACAGTACCCCCTCACTTTGTGTCAGGCATGACACAACTGTACTGAAAAATTCTATTTACTGAACTTCTATTCATATTTTATTCCACCTTTGGTCACAAAACCTAGCTTGCATTTCAGTGGTGTTGAAAAGATCTTTATCTTTATATGATTCTCAGAACATGGGTTTTACTTTAACTCCATGCTTTTCAGAGTTGAGGGTCTATGGATTTAAGATGCACTGACTTCCTGTAGCACTTACTGTACTAAAGATTTTGAGGGGGGAGGGGGGAGTATATCCAGCCAAACAAGTAGGTGACATGGATAAGCACACAAAATGTAAACAAATGCAAGCTGTCACAGATATTTATTTCCTGGGGTTGCTGGTGGTGGTGGTGGGGCACAGCTGGGTCCAGTGTAACCCTCCCCTACAACTGTCCTTTACTCCTCTGGGCCTCAGGAAAAGCTTGGGCATCCTGAGAAAGGTCCCTGGAGGCTTCTAGAGGTGACTCACACTTAAAGTTTAAGGGGCCCCAAGGAAAACACATGGTTAAGATTTTAGAATCTGCCTCTATCTTGCCTGCTGGGTCTAAACTGACAAAGAGCCAGTTGAAGAGCCAGTGGGTTGGGCCTGGGGAGACAGGGAATGGCAGTAATGATGGGAGTTCTGGATTGGACATGGGAGATGTGTGCCTTGGTGACCGGCCACCAGCCAGTTTGCAGACCTTGGGCCAGGTCTCTTTCCTTCTGTCCTGGCCCTATTGGAGGAAATATAGGGGGCTTGGTGGGATGGAGAAAGTCTCCCCTCTCCTTCAAATAGAGGAGCATGTTTTCATCTATTAGGATTTGTTTGAGGACTGAGTTGTGATGCCAAAACAGGTTTGAAAATCATGGGCTAAACCATGGGCCTGGGGTGAAGATGAGGAAAAGCGTTGTCCTGTCTTGACTGTCTGCTTAAATTATTAAACACTAATAATTTATTACGTTGGTGGTCCAGTGGCTAAGACTGCTTTGCCAGAGCAGGGGGCCTGAGTTTGATCCCTGGTCAGGGAACCAGATCCCATAGGCCACAGTGATGATTGAAGACCCTGTGAGTCGTAACTAAGACCTGGTGCAGCCAAATAAATAAATGTTTAAAAAAAAGGGTACTTGACTATACCCCCAAACCACCCATTTTACTCTTCTCTCTTCCTCTCCTCTCCAAACCCAAGATTTCAGATATATCTAAGCATGCTCCCCTCATTTTCTGAGTGGTGTGTGGATGTGCTACTTAAGTGGTCCCAAGGCTGAAGCTGTGAGGCTGTGGTGCAGAACCAGGAAGAGTCCCTTTCCTTGCAAATGGATGGGTTGGGGTCAGGGAAGGCAGGCTTGCTGGTCTGCAGGAGAGTCTAAGTTTGGCTGACGATGGTTGAGGCCGGGAAGGTAGGACTCCGGGATGGCAGTGCTACTGCCAAGGTGGGTCCCTTCTCCTGCCCACCACGGATCTCCAAAAACACATGATGGCCTACAAGTCAGTCTGGACTAAAGCTTTCAGTCCAGCCAACCTCCTTGTTGCCCGAGTTAAGGAAATCATTATGACTACTGCATTCCAAATTCAAGTTCCTGGCCCACTCATTCATTTAGTCTTTTTTTCTTTCCATTAAGTCATTTAGTACATATAGGCATGTACCTTAGACAAGCACATGTATGCTAAGAGATCTGCTGGATGAGAGAAGGAGTAAAATAAAATTCCATTCATTAAAGGGGTTGCTGTGCATCTTGAAGGCAAAGTCTTGGATGTTTCCTTCCTGCCCTATGGGTGCCACCTTGCCTGATGAAGAGTCTGCACATAGTGGGCCCTTAAGGATGTTGCAAATGACCGGGGGTGCTTCCCTGGGCAGGTTTCCGTCTTACTTGGCCTTTTGCCATTGCCCCTAAGAGACAAGTAGCATCTGAATGCCAGACACTAAGTTAAATACCTCCTGCAAACCTGCCTCCCTCCCTGGAACTGACCATCCAAGTGATAGATAGTACTTCTCTCTTGCTGTCTTCTCATTAAAGTGACACTGCAAGTTTGTTGCCTTTGCATCACCATGCCTTTTTTTTTTTTTTGACCACACTGAGAGGCAGACATGTGGGGTCTTAGTTCCCAGGCCAGGGATCAAACTTGCGCTTCCTGCATCAGAAGCGTGGTCTTAACCACTAGACCACCAAGGAAGTTCCATCATGGCTCTTTATAGGCAAGAATCCTACAGGTGATTACAAGGTCTTGAACGACATCATCCAAATACCCCATGTTCTGTACAAAGCTTCTGATAGTAAATTTTCATGGTGGGGATATAATATCACATCAGAAAAATGTCAAAGAGTTGGAAACAAGCCAGACAAGATAAATGTATGATGAGGTTCTAAACTATTTAGTGTTTAGTTTAGTGCAAGTGTTTAGTGCAGGAATTGGTTTATGGATATTTTACAAAGAAAACCTGGAACTCACCATCATTTGTTTTAGATACCACATTCAGCTCAGAAATCCTAGCAGGAGAGAGGAGAATTGGGTGAAAATGTCCTTTAGATCTCATGGCAGGTCCTAAAAGTAAATGCAGTACATATCTTAGAGAGGGAGAGTTAGGAAAAAGAAAATGCAGTTTTTTGGCATTGAAAGTTTCTCATTAAAATATTCAGATGCTAATTTTAAACACTAGCAATAAATGCATATATATGTGACAGCAGTGGCCGTACACCCTGCCAAGTAATTTTATAGCACATGCGCTCCCGGTATATGTATTTATTTATACTCATTACATGAATATAAAAATAGGAAATAAAATGGATGAGAGATTCTTAGAAGACTGTAAGGACATGTGTATAGAGGTATCTGAAAGAGCCAAGACTTGGAAAACACACCATGGCCTTGAGCAATAGAAGAGAGGTGTGAACTGTGCCCTGGGCACAGGACGGAATCAGCGCCCTTATGTGCAACCATGTGGGCAAGTCCCAGCTCAAGAATGTTAAATGCACAAAGCAGACTGTAGAGGAGTAATACTGTGTCCATCTACTTAGGCGAAGTTCAAAAATATGCAAAGCTAAGCAACACATTGCTTAGGAACTCAAATATACGGGTATAACACGTAAAAAACAGAGAAGAGATGGACCAGCACCATAGTCAGTCTAATGAGCACCCCTGAGAGGAAGGGGAGGGAAGGGACTATGGTTTTGGGGGGCCCATGGGGCAAACTTCTTGGTAAAGCTCTGGTTCTCAAAGTGAGTGTGGTGACAACTGGGTATAGATTGTTAATATATCCACCATATTTCATAAAATTCTATTTTATTTACTTAATACCTAATGGAAACAAAATTTAAAAGGACAAGGTAAATTAAATGATTAACAGTCCTTTAATACTGCTGCACACCTCAAGGGGTTACACTGCATACTCCCAGGGTCTGTGTATATTGAATTTTGGAGGCTATTTTATTATATGATAATACTAGCATATTTGTATTATACTTTTAATATTATTTATGTAATATATATATAAAAGTATACACAGTATATTGTGTTTTTTGCTCAGT
>SJYQ01096405.1:46167-146556 GCA_006410935.1 Redunca redunca | reverse complement strand
CATTGTAATCACTCACCCAGTGATGTGTTGCCCAGGATGAGCGGGGCTTCTGGGTGTTTTGCTTTCAGCTCCAGGAGGTCTTTGAGGGTCCCAGGGGAGATCCAAGTAACCCTCTCTCCATGAAAGGTCAGGGTTCGCTTTTCTGGGTCCTCTGACATTCTCTAAGTGCAAATAACAAAGGTGTGTGAATGTGGGCACATCTGTATTCCTGGGTTATGATAGACTCCAGAAGGAGGTATGTTTCCCTAGAGAGATTTCAGAAGTACTGGGTCCCCTTGACCAAAAAGATACTCAGTATACCATTGGCTAATGCTTGAATTTCCATAATTAGATATTTACTCCTTTAGCTTGAGACTTGTTCATGTGTAGTGCTTTGGAGGAAAGTGAAAGTATGAGCTGGCATCTGTCATTGACCCTTCAGTGTAGATTAACTTAGCATAATTTAGTATCATGGCCTTAAAAAATCATAATTATACTGATACTCCTAAATTAGAATCTTCAGTTTTACGTCTGAAATCCAAGCTCACATACCTGAATGAGGGCTCAGTGTCTCTTCGTAGATGTGTAATAGGCATCTCAAATTTAACATGTCCAAAACTGAGTTCTTCATACCCCATCCTCCTCCAAGCCCCCTCAGAAAGGATATTCCTTAAAGGAAAAATCCCCTGCTCCTCCAGAGGTCTTCCTCTTCTCAGCAAACGGCCACTCCCCTTTCCGGCTGCCCAAAGCCCTGGAGTCAGCCTTGACTCCTTTCTCTCCCCACACACCACATCACATCCATCAGGAAATCTTGTTGGCTCTTCCAAAAGTGTATCCAGAATCCATTGGCTCCTCACCATGCGCATGCTGGCTGCCTGGCCAGCACCACCGTCCTCAGGAGGGCACAGCTGCCCTAACGGGCTCCCTGACCCTTCTCTCACCCATCCCAGGCTGTTCCTGTCCCAGCAGCCCAAACCACCCCAGATCCCACCCATTACGAGGTTAATAGGAGCGTACCGCTCTTATGTCCAACCTCTCTGGTAGCTTCTCATCTGACGCAGAGTAAAAGCCAGCAGTCTAAGTCCAGGATGGCCTGCCCCAGCCCTGCAGCTTTCTGACTTCTCTGGCTCCCTGAGTTCCTGCCAGGCTGGGCCCTGCTCTGTCTTTGATCAGGACAGGAGTTCTCCTCTTGTTGGTATCTCTGCACTTGGTGCCCCACTGCCTGCATTGCTCTTCCCCACTATGACCAGTTCCCTCACCTACTTCAGCACTTTCATCAAATACTACCTTTTCAGAGATGTCTTCTCTGGCCAGATACTGAAAATTGCAACCCCCTGCATCCTATCCCCCTTCACTGTTTTATTTTATTCTCCTTACCACTTGCTAACACACTATATAACTTATCTATCATCTCTATATTTATTTATCCATTTCAACTTTTTATTTTATATTAGAGGATACCAGTTAACAATGTTGATAGTTTCAGGTGCATGGCAGAGCGACTCAGCCATACATACACATGTATCCACTCTCCCTCAAACTCCCCTCCCATCCAGGCTGCCACATAACATTGAGCAGAGTTCCTTGTGCTATACAGTAGGTCCTTGTTGGTTATTCATTTAAAATATAGCAGTGTGTACATGTCCATCCCAAACTCCCTAACTATCCCTTTCCTATTCACTTCCCCACTGGTAATTGTAAGTTCCTTCTCTGTGAGTCTGTTTCTGTATTATACATAAATTCATTTGTATCATTTTTTTAAAGATTATTTGTATAAGGGATATCATCTATTGTCTTGTTCGTTGTGTGTTTCTCCAATCAGATTACAGTTTCCTTGGGGGCAGCTCTTTGGGTGAGTTTTGTTCTCTGTTGTGTATTCAGTACCTAGAACAGTGCCTGGCATGTTACTGAATGATTAATATTTGTTGAATGTATGAATAAACATATCAGAACCCCTTCAGAAATACATATGTTATTGAATGGAACAACTAGATGTTAGAGAGGAAAGATGGAAATGCTGACAGAGGGAAAGCTGAAGAACTGGGAGGCCCTGGAAGTGCCACTTGAGGTCAGTATCTGGGAAGGGCTGGAAAGACCGAGTTAGAAGTTGAGAAAAACTGGATCGATTGGGACAGTCAATAGGGATACATTGCAGGTGACAATGACGGAAGTAATGACAAAAATGGTTAACATATAGCCTCAGCTGAGGCTCTGGGGAATGTGTACAGGGCATCAGCCAGGGCTGGCGGAGCCAGGCAGGGACAAGCATTCTGATTTGATCAAGAATTTCTGCAACCTGGTAATTTCACAGGATGGAAAAGGTGGTTTTTAAAAACTGAGCTTATAACCAGTGACATTTCAATAGCACATAAAACACTCAATCCCTCTTACCAAGAGTTCCGGAGGAAATATGAGTTCCTGGGTAGGATCCAAGGGCTGGAACTCCTCTTTCACAAATAACTCTGTGCAAATCTTTATAAAGGGCAGAAGAAGATGGTTCCATCAGTCGGACTCAGTTGGAAACAGCATCATAATTCTTTACAGTAATCAGGCAAAATGAACACAGTAATAGCTCCAATTCTGCTTGTATGGGAAAATAGTTCAAACCAAATAGTTTTAAATAAGAATTGTGTTGACACTAAAGAAAAGAATATCCTATGAACCAATTCAAATAGTATCCTGCAAAATACAAAGACAGTCTATGAAAAACAATCAGAGGTCAATTAGTTTGGGAAATCCTCTTCACTGTGCCCCAGCCACTACCCCTTATCTGTCAAGTTAAGATTCAAAATGAGAAAGCTCTGAGAAGTCCTGTAATTTAAGTAAAACATGTCTCTAAACATATATGCTCTTGTGTAAGTACACACAGACTCCACTTGCTTTAATAACACTAGTTGGCATTTATGGAGTGCTTACATTCCACGTGCTTTCTACACATATTAATAATTTACTTAATCCTCCCAACAGTTGTACAAAGAAAGTAAATTGCCATCTCTATTTCATTTATTAGGAAACTAAAGCACAGTGAAAAGTTACCCAAACTGCAATCCTCTCTAAATTAAATATGTTTTAGTTTTGGAAGCGCTTATTCTCAAGCAGTTTCCTAAAGAGTAAGGCAAATCAGGAGAGAACTATGGGGTGTGGGGCTGGAAGGATATATAATGGGGAAACCTGTGGAAGATGTCCTGGCCGAGCACGGCGGGGGATAGGGTTGGTGGGATGGCGGAGACAGATTTGAGTTCATTATCAGCTCTGCCATAACTTGGCTGTCTGACCCTCTCAATAGAAATGTACTTAATCTCTCTAAAGATTAAGTAGAAATAATACCTATTTTAAAAAACTCTCAATAGAAATGTACTTAATCTCTCTAAAGATTAAGTAGAAATAATACCTATTTTAAAAAACTGAAGTATAGTTGATTTACAATGTTATACCAATCTCTGCTGTACAGTAAACTGACTCGTTTTACACATGTTTACATTCTTTTTAAAATATTCTTTTCCATTATGGTTTATCCTAGGGGATTAGATATAGTCCCCTGTGCTATACAGTGGGACGTTGTCTATGCATTCTAAATGTAACAGTCTGTAAATACCAACCCCAAATTCCCAGTGAAATAATGAGTATTTTGAAGGGTAATTGTGACATGTAGATGAAATGACCTGACATGTGTCCAATACTCCCCTGCTTTCCCCTCTGTCTCTGTAAGGTCTTCCCAGATTCTGGAAGGAAAACTTGCATTATTCCTTGTGTAGGTCCTTAGTCAGATCCCAAACTGAGACATACCTGCCAACATCTAAAGGACCAGTTTTGGCCTTAGCTGGAATTANTGTAGAATCACTTGATAAGATGTTTTTCAGAGCAATAACAACTGCTAGTACCATTCTCTGCAAGATTTGACAACATTGACTACTATCATTTATATAGGGACCTAAAAAAGAGGAAATAAAAAGAAAGACAAAGAAAGCAAGCAGTTTTGGAGCCAGGTCTCCCCACCATTTGCAATCTGTATGGCACTGACTGGGAATGAAAGGACAATCAATGAATTTTGAAGCCAGTTTCCACTTGCTGGTTCTTTCATTCCCCATTCTCCAACCTTACGTCTTGTATTTTATTCCTCAGATAGTCTTTCCTAAGTCTCTAGTAAAATACCTTCTTCCAGATACTTTAATTCTCTGTCTCTGCACAAATGTCTCGGGCTGGCAGCTTCCTGGTTCTGCCCAAGAAGCAAAACCAGTTGAGCCAAGCCAGTAGCACTTCCTCTCTCACTCAAAACTCTGAGCTCTCATGACAGAGCATGAGCGAGTAGAAACAGAAGCCAGTACCCGCTTGCCCAGCAGATAAGAGCCTTGGGCGTTCCTGCTTTGGGGCTCGCTTCCTTTCACCCGTTAAGGTTCCTGGGGCCTGTTGGCTTCACGGTGGGTCTCTGACTACAATTTTTCCTTTATCCCCAGAGGCTGTGCCTGGAAAGGTGGATAACATCCATGTTCCAGAGGGAGAGAGGTTGCCTTTAACTTCCTTCATTTGTATTTCACAAGTGTTTTTCCGTTTATACCAGTAATCTGATGGCTTTACAAGCCATACATTTTACTTCTCAGCTTGTCATCCGCTGGCTCCCCCGTGTGGCAATAGAAGATGGGACATGCACGGGGGATGGGCCTGGCTCTGGGGAGTGGGACATACCTGCTGGTTCATTTCTAGGCCCTTGTCCACTCTTCATAGAGCTGAGGCAAGAGTACAGATGGAGGCCCTGGCCTGGGGCCTGCTGGTCTTCCGTCCTCAGCCTGGCTCTGGGTCTGTACTGTGAGGGGCCTCACACACCTGTGAACAGCCTGCAAATCCAAGTTCTGTCTACTTCCTCCCTGAATAGCCAGTGTTTGGCTTCCGGAGCACATGCTGGCTGTTAGGATCTTCTCAAGGAAGATGGACTAGGGGAATAGGCCTGTTCCTGGGAATGGGGTCAAGACCATGTCTGGAGCATAGTCCAGAAAAGGGTGAAGGCTTGAAGTGAACAAGTCACTTTGGCCCTGTGGCCTCCTGAGATTGGCTGTAGGGGGACTAGCAAGGGGTTCTGTGAAGTTTGGGATCCCCCTTGCTTGGGTCTAAGGGTAGTACTGCCTATGTCCATCCTGCCCTCTGCAGAGGGTGATCAGATGTGTTTGTCTGATCTCCCTGGCAAACACTATTTGTAGTGTCGATGGCATCTTCGATACAGTAGTAAATATTTGTTGAGTTCTAAGTGCTAAGCAAGACTTTGCTACGTGCCTGAAATTTCTCATTTGATTTTCACAGCAGCCCAGTGAGGTGTCACTATTTGGTGGGGAATCTCTCTGCACTCTGGTATTTGGGGTGAATTTTGGATTCTACTAAGCCTTCTTGGATTCTTTATTTGCTCACACTTTCTCAGCTGGTTGGGTTCTTGGCACTAACCTTGCCTCCCCCAGGCAAACTCGGTGTCTTTGCTTGTCTCCTTGGGTTTGCTGGAGACCTCCTCCCTGTCCTGTCCTGATGCCTTGCTGAAATTATCATGGAAGATGTCTAGCTGGCTGGCTAGGTCACCTGGCTTTCTGGTGGTGTGATGTTGAGGGTGAAAAGTAGTATAACACCCACCCTTCCCTCAACAAAGAGCTCAGACTCCTGTGAGTTAGATGGAGCTATTGATAACTCAGTCAGTCTTCCTTATGATCTATTTGCATGGTCTAAAAACTTGACTCCTGTGTTCCCAGCCTAGACCATCTGTCACTGTCATTCTTTCTCTGTGGGTGCCCCCGCAGCCCCCTACTCACCAAACAAAAGGTCTTCCCGCTTGCAAGAATTGGCCGATACCCAGTGCAGCGGCACAGGTTACCTAATCAGAGAAAAAGCAAAGTTATCAATATGTTTTATTTTTACTGATTTTTACTTTATTTTTCTTTAGAAAGTTGTTATGAAGACAGGTGTTTTGTTTTTGAGAATATTTGACTATCTGCTAGGCTGTTCACTGCTTTTTCCTTCCTCTTATATAATAGCCTTCCCAACACCTCAATTCTAGTTTTATTCTCTGTTTGAAAGAAGATGATAGTCTATCTGGTGAGCTCAGTTGCATCCATCTATTAAATTATTCATTCATTCAACATGTATCTATTGACAACAACTATATTTCAGATACTATGTAAGAGGTAAGTGATCCTAAAACAGGAAAATATGCGTTGTTTCTAAGGCTCTATATGAGTGAAGTATCATGCCTTGACAGCTTGTTAGTAGAGCCCCTCCACATTAGGTCACTGCTTCAGAATTTCCTACAGTATTTGTTTAAAATGCGAATCTCTGGCCTTTCTCCAATTTTAAATCAGAATGTCTGGGGACAAGCCCAGGAATCTGCATTTAAGAGGTCTGTGGTGATTCTATTGCATGGGAAAGTATGAGAGCCTCAGGTTTCCAAGGGATGAAGGCGTGGGGGAGCCTGGGGTGGAGGAAGGTTTAGTGTGGAATCGAGGTCATCTGGAGAGGCTTTACAAAGAAGCTCATGTTGAAGGATGAGAAAGAAATGGATTGATGGAGAGCATGGGAGGGGCACTCGGGGTTCACAGAGCAGTGCAGGTAAAATTGGAAATGTGCAGAGGATGGAGGGCTAAGAGGAGACTGGCCAGTGGGGAGTCACATAGCTGAGGAGGAAGAATGAGCTTGGGAGGCCAGCTGTTGGTCTTCTCTGAATGCCAGTGAAGGAGGGTGGGTGTGGCCACGTGAGTGATGAGTTGTTGAAGGACCTCACGTAGTGGAAGGACCTAAGGAAGGCAGGATTTTAGATGACTTGTTTGGATGTCCTGTAATGGAGCAGAGAGAGTAAAGGAAGTCCACTATAACTGAAGACTAGGAGAGTGTGTGGAGCTTACCCTTCAGGCCTCAATCTAAGGATTTCTGTATCGAACAGATGTCTTGTTTAGTGATGGTTGATGACCCAATGTGAGGTTTGTCGAGAGGAAGCAGAAGTTGCTGCGTATGTGAATACATGCATGCATGCGTGTGTGCACGGTCGCATCCAACTCTTTGTGACCCCATAGACTGTAGCCCTCCAGGCTTCTTTGTCCATGGAATTTCCCAAGAATATTGGAGTGGGTTGCCATTTCCTACCCCAAGGGATCTTCCCAACTCCAGGATCAAACCTGTGTCTCTTCCATTGGCAGGTGGGTATTTACCATTAGCACCACCTCGGAAACCCATGAGGTTAACTGTTCCTGCAAAAAGGATATGTCTATGAACTACTCTTTAGTAAAACTTAAACCCATTGTAAATTTGAAAAGATCCTTTCAATATGTGAAGGGCTGTGTTATGAGTTGAATCGTGTCCCCAAAGATGTGCTGAGATTTCAACCTTTGGAACCTGTGAATGTGACCTTATTTGAAATTCTACAGAGCTGCAGATGTAATCAAGTGAAGAGGAAGCCCTACTCATCTTAGGGCAGGCCTTAGTCCAGTGACTGGACTAGAAAAAGAGGGAAATCTGGACATAGATACACAGGGGAGAAGGCCATAAGTAGGTGGAAGAAGAGATCGGAGCGATGAATCTCTAAATCAAGGAGGGCCAGGACTGGTGTCAGCCACTAGAAGCTGGAAGGAGGAAAGGAAGAGTCTCTTCCAGGGCCTTGATTTCAGACTCTTTGCCTCCAGAACCATGAGAGAAGAAATTCCTGTTGTTTTCTTTTCCCAAGTTTGTGGTGCTTTGTTATGACAGCCCAAATGAAGGCAGTCAGGTAAAGTCACTGCGTAGGGAAGAGAAAGTGGGGTGTTAAGATGAGGGTGTGAGCCACTTGTTTGGGTAGCAAGTGCTCTGATGAGCAGCTGCTAAGCTTGACATTCTCTGCTCCTGGTGAAAGCGGCTACTTCAGAAATAATCGTGGGAGTCCCTGAGTGGGCTGGGGTGGCATGGTAGGGGGAAGCACAGCCTGACACATGCCCCCGCCTGGCCTCAGGCCAGACCTACCCGCCAGGGCTTCCAGCAGTTGCTCCTCAGAGGGCTGTGGGTGGTTCCTCAGCAGCGTGTACATGGACATCACCATCCCAGGGGTGCAGAAGCCGCACTGGGTACCGTGGCTCTTGGCAATCCTCTCCTGGATGGACACAGGCATGGTCACAGGCCCTGACTTCCCAATGTCACCTCCCACCAGGGTCCAGGTCAAGCGTCTTCCTTGTCACAGTGGAACCCCTCCCTGAGCAGTGCACCCTCACCTCGGGCAGAGTCGGTCAGCATCCCCTTTCCTTGGCTGCTCCCAGGGGAGGTGGCCCGGGAACCGTGTCCTAGCATTACAGCTGCTTCTCAAGCTCAAATGTCCACATCCCTCTAATAGGGAATTATTGGTGCACAACCTCTATTCCCAGAGTGAGAACTCTCCAGAAATCAGTAATGACAAGGAATGTGTGTGTAATTTAAAAAACAGTTTTATTGAGCACCTCCACGTCTTTCCCAGCTTGGTTCTGAGCAGGGGTCACCTCTTTCTGAGTAACTAAGAGACTCTCCACTATGGACCTTATATTACTCTCTTCTCTAAATTCTTCTGTGTGGATCAAAAGGAGCTCTACTTTCAAAGGTCCAAGATTTTGGTCTGTGTTCTAGATCCTGGCTATTTAAAGTCCAGTCCGTGGACCGGCAGCGTTGTTGTTGGTCCCACCTGTGGTCTTGTAAGAAATGTGGAACCTCAGGTCTCTGTTTTAAACCTTCTGAATCAGGATCTGCATTTTTAGAAAGCTCCTGGCTGATTGATTTTTAGGCATATTAAAGCTTGAGAAGGCTTGCTCTGGCTGCAGACCTTAGTGTAATCCTATGATTTGGGCTTATCGGTCTTGGGGTAAGCATCCTCTCTGACATTCTCAGAGACTCTAGTAAACTCTGCTGGGTCTTTTGCCTTTGCTGATATTCCTGGAATTTATTCCTATGTGGTTAAATTCAGATGACTCCTGCCTGGTAGTACTTGCAGTGTTAGTGTGTCTGAATGTATGACTTCCCAAACCCCTGTGCCGGTAACTCAGAGATTGGTGTGTTTCTGCTCATATGTGTCACAGTACTCTTAAAACTCCATGCCACAGGGAATAAACCTAAATTTTACCCTGTCATTCTTGAGATGTTTTATTCTATGCATATTACCCTCTGTGTAATATTTATTCTGCATTACAGTCTAATATGCATTAATTAATATTTTGATCATGTTGTTACTATTCAAGCAGACAAAATAAGAAGAAAGATTATCAGCTAATGAAATATGGATGTATTTCTAGGTTTCTTTTAAGTCATTTAACAGATATTATTATCTGGATCAATGTGTATCTAAAGCTTCTGCTTTCTGGACCACAACGTAGAAGCCCTAGGAGGCACAGTCAACACAGCTTTGATCATAAAGATAGGGTTAAGAAGTGAGAAAATTGGGATGTGCTCTTACCTGCACGGGGTGAAGCCTGGTTTTGATGCTTCCAACACCTTCCACAGTGGTGACAGCAGCCCCATACAGAGAGCAGATGGGCACCAGGCAGGCGGTGACAGAGAAGTGTCTTTATGTGAGAAGCACAGGGAAAATCAACAGGAGTAAGACAGTTCTGCCTGGTGGGAATGTGGGAACGAAGAAGTGCAGCAGAACCCCTCCCCTCAACCGGCCTGTCATTCAGTCTAGAGGGTGGGGAACTGGAGGGGTGACCAGGAGGGAGAATTAGAGTCTTCTCTGCTGACTGTATCGCTTCTTGGCCTTTTGGCTAAGATCAAGTGGTGGCTCAGATGGAAAGCGTCTGTCTACAATGTGGCAGACCTGGGTTCGATCCCTGGGTCGGGAAGTTCCCTGGAGAAGGAAACAGCAACCCACTCCAGTACTCTTGCCTGGAAAATCCCATGGACGGAGGAGCCTGGTGTCCATGGGGTCGCAAAGAGTTGGACATGACTGAGTGACTTCACTTTTTTTTTTCTTTCTTTTTCCACTGACTCTGTATCATCTGTAATAACTGAGGTTCTTAGGGGGAATATGGGCATTCTGAACCTCAGAAACACTTTCCAAGCCCAGAACAGACCCAGCTGGATCTGGATTCAGTGGGAATGGACTTGTCTCATCAGGTATAAGTTAGATGTCAATTATTACTCATTACAGCATTGATCCCATAACAGGTAAAAGGCCCACCTTGTCTTTTAACCATATTTGAGGATTTTTTTTTTTGCCTGTTTATTTTAAACCCTGTATAAGGTTATTTAGCAGAGTTGGAAGGCCTGTGTCCTGAGGCCATTTTTTTGCAAACTTGGGCCTGTGGATTTGGGAGCAGTCCAAGTACTATAATCTGGCCCTTAATGAAATGCTGAAATCATGGGCCGGGTTCAGTCTAACAGCAAAAACAGCCAGAAAATGTGGGCCTGAGTTCTTGTTCTATGGCTTACTAATTGTATGACTGAACAAGTCACTTCATTTTTATGAACCTCAATTTCCTCACCTGTCAAATGAATGTTTGGCCTAGATTGGAGTTTCATTTTTTTGGCCACGCCACACAGCATGTGGAATCTGCAGCATACCAGGTCTTCCTCCAGCAGGGATCAAACCTGTGTCCCTTGCAGTGGAAGCACAGAGTCTTAACTGCTGGATCACCAGGGAGTCCCTAAGTTGGGGTTTCTTAACTGGGATGCATCAGTGGGCCTTGGGAGATCCATGACCCCCTGGAAACTGTGTAAAACATTATTAGTTTCTTTTGTGATTAATTTTTATTGGAGTACAGTTGCTTTACAGTGTTGTGCATTAGTAGTTTTTGTAAAAGCACAAGCTTTTATCAGATTTTCAGAGAGGTCTAAGACCTAGAGAGGGTTTGAATCACAAAGCTGGAAGGCCTCTGAGACCGTCCTCAGCTGTGAGAGGAGAATGCGAGCCCAACTTCCGGGCATCGGGGTGGATACCTTATCTCCTGGGACGTGGGGTCTCGCTTAGACACCATCACGGTGCAGGCACCGCAGGCTCCTCTTCCACAGGCGTGCTTGGTTCCGGTGAGGCGCACTGGGAGGGCCGGTCAAGGAAGGACTCCTGGTGGACAGGTCGCCTCCATTAGAGCTTCCTCCCTAGGGTGTTGCTAGTGAGGAAAGTCTCCTTTGTGGAGTGAGATGCATGTCTGAGAAGACATTCCCCTGCCTCCAAGCCTCAGTTAAGACCAGTCTGTGTCTTACTAGCTGTGTGACGCTGCACACACAAACCTCTCCCTACCTGTTTTCTCACTAGCAATGAGGGAAAAGCAGTATCTACTTGATCTTCACAGGCTTGTCATAAGCATCTTGTCAGATAACAGAAGTAAAAGCCCTTAGAAAAATCCTATTTCATTACAGGCAGTCTTCTGGGTTCCAATTATGTAATTGGAAGAGAAGCATTTATTTTTAGCAGATTAATGTATTGCTAGTTTTTCTCAGTTATTTGTATTGCATTTGAAACCCAGTCAGTGAGCCTTCAGAGAAAATTCCCATCCTTATTTTCGTATCCCACCTGGAGTACTTCTCTGCTTCCTCTTGGTCCAGGTCCAATCCCAAGGCCCAGCCTCTGCTCCTCTCTTTAGTCATCTTTCTCCCTGATTGTGGTCCATTTCCACACAGTTTATGGACTGGATAAACTAGTAATTAACTAGACTGTCTAAGAAGACTTTGGAATTGCTGGCTTTTTTAAAAAAGCCATATGGCTTGTTCATCTAAATTAAGTCATAACCATAAATGCTTATCAGAGAGTATGTGAATGAGTTGGAGTGGGCTGAGTGTACCTGGAGAGCTTGGGCCCCTGACGGAGGATGACAGACAGGCCCCATTCAGCTCTAAGCAAGATTGCTGCCAGGTAAGAATGACTGTATTCCTATTTTTCATGAGAAACTCCTATTTCTTTTTTAAATGAGATTTCCTAATTTTTAAACATTTGACAGTGAGTGATAAACCATGTGGGCTTTTAAACAAAACTTGTAATTTCTCTTTTTAAAAAATTTGGCTTCTTCAAAAGATCCACTAGATTTATCAATTAAAATATGTTAGCCATTATGAAAATCTAAATTTCAGGATTTAGAAAGTTGAGGGAAAACCTGTTGTGAGAAAATAGATGTTGAGAAAGGTAATCTCCTATGACACGTGCTCTTCCTAAATCTGGAGAATTTGGTTTTCTTCCAGGGTAAGGTACATGCAAAACAAACCTCTCTTATATAACTACCCTCTTGGGGAGCTGGAAGGCCTTTAAAGGAATAATTAGTGCTGAAGAAAAGAGCTTAGCTTCTACTTCATGGCTATTAAATCAAGATATAAGAAACTCTGGGGAAACTTCATCCTTTCCAAATAGCTCAATTAACTTAATATCCTTAGAACCATTGCCTAGAGCAAAATGAGAATGAGGGCCAAGGGGCCTGGCTGTTTGCAGATAGAGAAGTTTGATTAGTTTTCATAATCACAGCTAGCCTAAGCTTTAAGGCAAACACAGACCTGGCCAAGACTCTGACCAAAAGGATCCAGTTCTTTCTCAGGAAGCTCAAGAGAGTGACTTCTGGGTCTGCATTCCTCTCAATCACCTGCATTGGAAACAGAGACGAGACTGTTATGGGGATTGAATGGGTGACCCAGTGAGACTCAGGAGACATAGAGACAAAAGCTTGATCTCTGGGTTGGGAAGATCCCCTGAAGGAGGGCATGGCAACCCACTGCATTATTCCTGCCTGGAGAATCCCATGGACAGAGGAGACTTGTGGGCTACAGTCCAAGGGGTCACAAAGAGTCATACACAACTGAAGCGACCTAGCATACTTGCACATATCAACTAATTCTGTATAATGGAAACTGAACAGAAAAATTAAGTTTATAAATAGAAAAATAAAGAGTACTCCACTTCTTATCCTCCTGAGTTTGAGAATCAAAACACATTGCTAGAATAGAGTGCTTCTGTGTTTTGGGCCCAGCGCTAAGGTCCTCTATAAGCATTTCAGTTCAGTTCAGTTCAGTTCAGTCACTCAGTCGTGTCCAACTCTTTGCGACCCCATGAATCGCAGCACGCCAGGCCTCCCTGTCCATCACCATCTCCCAGAGTTCACTCAAACTCATGTCCATCGAGTTGGTGATGCCATCCAGCTATCTCATCCTCTGTAGTCCCCTTTTCCTCCTGCCCCCAATCCCTCCCAGCATCAGAGTCTTTTCCAATGAGTCAACTCTTCACATCAGGTGGCCAAAGTACTGGAGTTTCAGATTTAGCATCATTTCTTCCAAAGAACGCCCAGGGCTGATCTCCTTTAGAATGGATTGGTTGGATCTCCTTGCAGTCCAAGGGACTCTCAAGAGTCTTCTCCAGCACCACAGTTCAGAAGCATCAATTCTTTGGTGCTCAGCTTTCTTCACAGTCCAACTCTCACANATTTGATCTCTGGTTCCTCTGCCTTTTCTAAAACCAGCTTGAACATCAGGGAGTTCACGGTTCACGTATTGCTGAAGCCTGGCTTGGAGAATTTTGAGCATTACTTTACTAGCATGTGAGATGAGTGCAATTGTGCAGTAGTTTGAGCACTCTTTGGCATTGCCTTTCTTTGGGATTAGAATGAAAACTGACCTTTTCCAGTCCTGTGGCCACTGCTGGGTTTTCCAAGTTTGCTGGCATATTGAGTGCAGCACTTTCACAGCATCGTCTCTCAGGATTTGAAATAGTTCAATTGGAATTCCATCATCTCCACTAGCTTTGTTCATAGTGATGCTTTCTAAGACCCACTTGACTTCACATTCCAGGATGTCTGGCTCTAGGTGAGTGATCATACCATTCAGGTATGACCTAAATCAAATCCCTTATGATTATACAGTGGAAGTGAGAAATAGATTTAAGGGACTAGATCTGATAGAGTGCCTGATGAACTATGAACTGAGGTTCGTGACAGTGTATAGGAGACAGGGATCAAGACCATCCCCATGGAAAAGAAATGCAAAAAAGCAAAATGGCTCTCTGGTGAGGCCTTACAAATAGCTGTGAAAAGAAGAGAAGTGAAAAGCAAAGGAGAAAGGGAAGATATAAGCATCTGAATACAGAGTTCCAAAGAATAGCAAGAAGAGATAAGAAAGCCTTCCTCAGCGATCAATGCAAAGAAATAGAGGAAAACAACAGAATGGGAAAGACTAGAGATCTCTATAAGCATTTAATAGGTTTCTAATCAGTGAAAGAAGCATCTCTCTTTCGATCTCTACAATAGTCATAAACACGGGCACCCTGAGACTCAGGGCAGTGAAGTGACTTGTAGAAGGTTGTGCAGTAAACGGTGGAGCTGGATTGGAACCCAGGCCGTGTGACACGAGGCACCTGTCTTTACCCCCAGTGCTTTATCACCTCTCCCACTCCCTGGTGGAGTGTAGAACAGGCCAAAGTAGACTGGTTCCCAGTCTCTGGCTTCTTGTCCCTGATTGGAGGGGGTCTCAACCCAAACAGGCCACATGTGCTCCCCTCAGGCTAGAAGTTTCCTGCTGACTCTGCAAACCATGGTGGCGATACCTAACACTTACCTTCCTTCCGTTCACAAAGAAAACCAGCTCATCTGATCTCGATGGGCAAGGCATTGCACCTGGAGATGAAGTTTTGCCTTACAGCTCTAGGGGGAGTGCTCTCTGGAGCCAGCTGTAGAAACGAGCATACAGGATTTAGGTCCAAGCAACTGAAATCTCTCCTGGTGTGGAAGCAGACAGTGTGGAGCCCCAGGGAGCAGAGCAAGGGGGTGGAGACTACCTGGCTTCATGGCCTTTTAAGTCAAGGGCATCTGCGTGGCCCGGCCTCCCAACTCTGCCTCACTTGGCCTTCCACCAATCCTGGCTTCCAGGCTTGCTTGTGGCCAGCCCCCACCTCTTCTTGCATCCTGGGAAGTTGGAGGGCTTCACTGTGAAAACTATAAACAACTGTCTAAACTCAAAGCCCCTCTGCATGCTAACTCAGCTCCAGGAACAGGTCCTGGATGGATTTTCTCCTTCTCTGAGAGAGCTAGCAGTGGGCTTTCTGAGACCTCCCACTTTCCCCCAACCTTTTTCTAATTCTAGCTGCAGAAATGTCTCTTCATAGGGAATCATGTGGACAAGTCCAGTCTATGCCCTGACGTGGAGGTGTGGGATGTCTCATCCACTTAGCTCCTTGACGCCCTTCCTCTCTACCTACAGGGTTATTCCACTGGAAAAGAGGGTCTAGTTTAGTCAGCCACTCAACAGATAAATAAACTGGGGCCCAGATAGGTGAGGGCATTCCCTGGTGGCTCAGATGGTAAAGAATCTGCCTGCAATGCAGGAGACCTGGGTTCGATCCCTAGGTTAGGAAGATCCCCTGGAAAAGGGAATGGCTACCCATTCCAGTATTCTTGCATGGAGAATTCCATGAACAGAGGAGCCTAGTAGGCTATAGTCGATGGGGTTGCAGAGAGTTGGACATGACCAAGCAACTGAACACAGGTGACATCAGTAACTCAGGGTCATGCAAAGAGTAAGTGGCAAAATGGGAAATAAACTAAGCTCTCTGGCTTAAAACATCTGACAGATTCATTATTTAAAAAAGAAAATATCATTTTTGACCTGTTTGAAGAACTCCAGTTAGATATCTGTGGATAAAATCAAGCAGTTCTTATTCTTTCAGTGAAATGAATGCCCAAGGTTGGCCTCATGGATGGATGAAGCGGGTCTTTCGTGTCTGTGTGGTCTGGTTTCAGGAGAGAAGGCAAGACCTCTCTGCTTGCTAGCCCTTCCTGGCTCACCGATGTTATCATCCCCTTATCTTAAGGTGAACTCACTGTGTGCCGATGCCTCAGGCCAGAGATAGCAAAGACCTGGCAACCTCCTGACCTCCTGACTGAGGAAGATCCTCCTTCCCACTTCCTGGTGGCTCAGCAGTAGAGTCTGCCTGCCATGCAGGAGCTGCAAGAAATGAAGGTTTGATCCCTGGGTTGGTAAGGTCCCCTGGAGGAGGACATGGCAACCCACTCCAGTATTCTTGCCTGGAGAATCCCATGGACAGAGGAGCCTGGCAGGCTACAGTCCATGGGGTCACAGAGTCAGATACAACTGAAGTGACTTAGGACACACGCATGCTGTTTCCCAGTTGATCTGGGTGTGGCTTCAGATTCTTCCCAGCAGAGCTAGTCCAGAAAACACTTCCTGGTTGAAGGGAGCTGACAGCTTCCAACTGTCTTCACAGCTCTAATTCCTGGGTCCCAGGCATACCTGCTTCATATACCCATGGAGACAAGTGTTTGCACCCATGTGTGCGTGTATGGGTATGTATGTGGTGTTGCACATGTGTTAGAAAGTTGTTGAATAAATGCACAGCGGGGCCATGGGAGAAGTTGGAGATCACACTGTGAATTAGGTAAGACCTTCAGGTCAGCCCTTTTAAAAAATAATTTTTTTATTGATTTATTTTGACTGTGCTGGGTCTTTGTTGCCACGAGGGCTTTTTTGTGGGCTACTCTCCAGTTGCGGTGCTCAGGCTTCTTATTGCAGTGGCTTCTCTAGTTGTGGGGCATGCTCTCCGGGGAGTTCAGGCTTCAGTAACTGCAGCATGTGGGCTCAGTAGCTGGGGCTCCCGGGGTCTCGAGCACAGATCAGTAGTTGTGGTGCACACGCTTAGTTGCTCCACGGCATGTGGGATCTTCCCGGATCAGGGATTGAACCCTTGTCTCCTGCATTGGTAGGTGAATTCTTTACCACTGAGCCACCAAGAAAGCCCCCAGGTCAGCCTTTTTGATCCTGACATTTTCTGCTACACATATCCCAGGAGCCCTCTGAGGCCTGGAGCCTATGGAACATAAGTTCCAAACTCCTCAGCCTGGTGTCCGAAGCCTTCTACCATCTGTCCTTGTTTCAGGCTTGAGACTCTCTTTCTCTTCAGAAAGGTCTCCTGCTCCAGCCAAACTATCCCCTCCTCATCATTCCTCTGCTTAACCTTGGCATTTTTCTCCTGGGAACCTTCCAGTTTTGCACTTAGCAAAACCTCACAGGCTTTCTGAGGAGGCCCGTCGGATGGGCCCATAGCCTCTCTGAGACCAGCTTCACCGCTTCTCCCTTGGTTGTCGTCTCGGCTACACTGGCCTTCCCCTGCTTCTTGAACGTACCGAGTTCTTTCCTGTCCTAGGCTTTGGTGCGTGTGACCCTTTCCACCTCGACTCCTCTTCTCTCTGATGTTGGCGTGGCGGTGCCTTCTTGCTACTTGGGTCTGAGCTCTTACCTGACCTCCTCGTCTGAAGGAGCAGTCTCCTAATCGCTGTTTCATTTTCTTCATGGTACTTTATCCACTAACATGGATGCTTCTTTACCTGTTATTTGCTTTTTCCACTGGAAGGTGAGCTCCCTGAGGGCACCACTGTCTCTCGGGCCTGGAATGGTGCTGACCACAGAGTAATTGCCTGTTGAACAACTGTTGAGTGACTGAACTTCTTCAGTCCCTTCCATGTCTGTAGGGACAGCAACCCTGCTCCTGTCTCCCTGTGGTTGTTTGTCCTCCTGCCCTCCCCCTTCTCTGTTTATCGTCAAGAAGAGAAGCAAACCTCCCTTCTCTCCTTTCTCTCAATTCCTTTAAAAGTATCTGCATATCCAACTGATTGCTCCTTTACTTTCCACTGAATAAACTGGGAACCAGGAAACTAGTCTCTAATCTGTTACTAATAGTCGGTTGTCTTATCAGTGTCTGTATCTCATTTTTCCAATTAGGTAATACTCTCCTGGAGGTTAAATAGCTAGCTGTGTTCCCCACCATGCTCAGCATGGATGATGACTTGTTCTTTGCAGGGCTTTGTCAAGGCCTGACTGATTACTCCAAATACTGTAACTGAAGGAGGCATCAGTGATCATTCATTTATTTGCTCAGCTATTATTGGGTTGGTCAAAAAGTTCATTTGGGTTTTTCATAACATCTATGGAAAATCCCAAACAAAGTGTTTGGCCAGCCCAGTATTAAGCACAGTGGGGAACAAGATCTACTGGTTTTCTTTCTCCAGAGACTTTATGGTTCATAAGAGAGACAATTTACACGTAACTGAATATCAACCATTGTGAGAAGCATAGAATAGGGACATTAGCTTTGTTTGGGGAGAGGAATCAGAGAAGGCCTCCCTGAGGAAGGGACTAGGAGCTGATTCCATGAGAACTGGGAATGGAGCGGAGCAAAGAGAGGGAAAGGGGCATGTGGAGAAGCCCTTCCTCCGGCTGCTTCCACTGAGGGCAAGACTAACACAGGCATTGTTATGGGTCCACAATGTGTTTACTATCTTACCCTGTCCTTGTCACTTGTTATTTTTTGGCCTGGACTCCTAGCAGTAGAAGCATGGAGTCCTAACCACTGGGTTGGTAGGGAATTCCCTTACTCTGCTCTTTAAAACAGGGTAGTAAGTGCTTGCAAAGAGCACATGGTTCCCATTTACAGGAGCCTGGCCACTGCCAACGAAAAGCATGTTGTTTCAAGATATTTATAGGAAGGCTTCCCTGGTGGTTCAGTGGCTAAGACTCTGCACATCCAGTGTGCAGCCAGGGTTCGATCCCTGGTCAGGGAACTAGATCCCATATGTTGCAACTAAGAGTTTGCATGCTGCAACTAAAGATCCTGCATGCCACATGAATCAATAAATAATTTTAAAAAGGAACAAGTATTCATAAAAAAATATTTATAGGAATAACCCCTTCAGCATCAACGGAAGGCACAAGCACTAAATGGAGAAGGTCAGTGTTAGAATACTGAAGTCAGATTGCAGTGTTAGAGTTGGAAGGTCTAAGTTCTTTGGATTAGGCAACCAAATTCATTAATTGCTGGGAATCTGGAAACCTATCTTGAAATGCTTTAGAGAAGTGTTTTCCAAACATGTTTCAGCCAGGGAAAGTTTTGTTTGAATGATATCCTGTGAAGTGTAAACAAATTTTAAAAAGTCACTGTGTAGCCTGGAGGGCTAGGGGTGAGGCCTAAAGTCCTCACATTTTCTCTCCTTCAGAAGCTCTTGGGGCTCTGGGGAGCTGAGTCAAAAGATCACTCAGGGCAGAGTGACCAAAGGCTGTTCACTGTAGAAAGGTAAGAGGATGTCTCTGCCAAGTTTCTCTGATTCTCAGATCTTATTTAAAACAATGGGGAAAAAACCAACCACTGCTTTCTTTTTTTTAAATTTAATGAAAGGGGGAGATTGAATTTCATTACTTGTAAATAGATTGTTCTTGTGAGTGAGAGAAGTGCCACATCTATTGACCCAGGTGCTTGTCTGTTTGTTATAAAAAAAGGTCTTAGGAGTTAACATCAAAGAAGTCCTGTTACCCAATGAAAGGATTACTATTGGAAATTATACTGCCCTCCCCACCAATTCAAACACACCTGTTTCTGGGGATAAAGCTGTAACGAGTGTTGCCTGCTGATGTGTATGGGAAAGTACTGGCCACTACTTTTGGGGTGTCCCTTCTGTGTGAGCTCTTTGAAACCCAGAGATGGAACATGGGCAAGCAGACCGACAGTGGGCACTTTGAAGACCCCCTAGGCTGGTCATTAAATGACCTTGGGTTGGTCATTACACGTCCATATTCCAGAGCCCCCCCCCCCCCCATTCTCAGCCTCTTTGGCTGTGAGACCCCTTCCCGGCCCCTCCCAGCTGGGCTTGTGGGAAGTAAGGCCTTGGGCTGTGTTGGGGAGGAGTGCTAGGCTGGGGAAGAACCTGGAAATCTTTACCTTGAAGACGGTGAATCTGGAGGACAGCTGGTCCTCTGGGTTGTGGGTGAGGCATGGAGAGGATGTTTGACTTTGGTGTGAATAGGAGGTCAGGGCCACGTGGCTGTCTGAGCCCGTCCTTCCCATGTGTCTGGGCAATTATGAGGGAATCAAGGCTCTGTAGGGCTGTGTGGCCCCCTCCAGTCTCCTCAGCAGGGCACTGGCCCTGCTTCTGTCCTGCCAGCCCATGGGGTGGATGAGAACACGCTGGCTTCTATAATCTGTTGCCTCTTGGGTATCCCAGTAACTAGGTGGGAGCCCAGTGAGCTGACAAATAAAATTTTAAGGAGACCGGTTGGGAACTGAACTGCGTGGATTTCCCAGTGTGATCTTATTTGGAAATGGGGTCTTCATAGACGTAATCAAATGAAGATGGGTCACACTGGATTAGGGTGGGCCCTAAATCCAGTGACTGGTGTCCTTATAAGGAGAGGTAGATTTGGAGACAGACATACAGGGAGGGAAACAGACATCTGAGGATGAAGGCAGAGATTGACGTGTCCTTAGGCCAGGGAACACCAAGGACTGCAGGCAACCACCACAACCTAGGGAGAGGCAAGAAAGACTTTCTCTCAGCATTCAGAGGAAGAATGGCCCTTTTGACACTGTGATTTCAGACTTATAGCCTCAGAACTGTGAGAAGATAAATATCTGTTGTTTTAAGCCAGCCAGTGTATGTTATTTTGTTAAGAGCAGCTCTTGGGAATAGCTGAGAAAACAAAGATCATGGCATCCGGTCCCATCCCTTCATGGCAAATAGATGGGGAAATGGTAGAAACAGTGTCAGACTTTATTTTTTTGGGCTCCAAAATCACTGCAGATGGTGATTGCAGCCATGAAATTAAAAGACGCTTACTCCTTGGAAGAAAAGTTATGACCAACCTAGATAGCATATTCAAAAGCAGAGACATTACCTTGCCGACTAAGGTCCGTCTAGTCAAGGCTATGGTTTTTCCAGTGGTCATGTATGGATGTGAGAGTTGGACTGTAAAAAAGGCTGAGTGCCAAAGAATTGATGCGTTTGAACTGTGGTACTGGAGAAGACTCTTGAGAGTCCCTTGGACTGCAAGGAGATCCAGCCAGTCCATTCTGAAGGAGATCAATCCTGGGATTTCTTTGGAAGGAATGATGCTGAAGCTGAAACTCCAGTACTTTGGCCACCTCATGCGAGGAGTTGATTCATTGGAAAAGACTCTGATGCTGGGAGGGATTGGGGGCAGGAGGAGAAGGGGATGACCCAGGATGAGATGGCTGGATGGCATCACGGACATGATGGACGTGAGTCTGAGTGAACTCCAGGAGATGGTGATGGACAGGGAGGCCTGGCGTGCTGCGATTCATGGGGTCACAAAGAGTCGGACACGACTGAGCGACTGAACTGAACTGAGAGTTAGAGAGAAGATCATTCAAAACAGAACATACTATTGTCATCTCCAATGGACTAAGACAACCCCTGCCCTCAAGACTTTCTCAAGGGAAAAAAACCAACCAACCAACCAACTAACAAACAATTCAGTCGATGGAGGCAGATTGGGGCGATGTGTCTACAAGCCAGGGAACAGCAAGGAATGCTGGCAGCCACCACAAGCTTGGGAAAGACAAGGAAACCCACATTAGTGACTTGGAAAACAAAGGGCAATACAGAAGCCCGAGCACAGAGTAAAGACATGCAGAAGAAGCCATCATAAGGAAACAAATGAGACCTGGAGCCTAGATGCGAGAGAGGAAGCCCGAAGAACAGGACAGCCAAAGGAGTAAAAGGAAGAGGTGAAGGAGAAGCAGCACGAACACCTGAAGACACTTTCTGTGAGCTGAGAGAGCTGAGTCTAGGGATTGGACGTCCTTCTCAAGTTGCATGCTAGATCAAAGAAAAAGACACTCACCTGGCATCCGCTGACAGCATCTTGGAACTCTGAGGATAAAAAGAGTTTCTTACAGGGTATTAGGCTGAAAGAAACCAGTTGATAAAGAATCCGCCTGCAGTGCAGGAGACCGTGGTTCAATTCCTGGGTTAGGAAGATCCCCTGGAGAAAGGAACGGCTACTAACGCCAGTATTCTAGCCTGGAGAATTCCATGGACTGTATAGTCCATGGGGTCACGAAGAGTCAGGCAGGACAGAGTGACTTTCACTGCACTTCAGGTTGAAAGATCAAGTTTCCTATGAAGGAAAGACTCAGTCTGGCATCTAAGTGCTTGCTGCCACATTGGACGCTAGAGGGCAGGAGACTAGCAGCTGTAGGTTGGTTTCTGAGGAGAGAAGGGCACTGGAGACACTGTTGGTGAGACTATGTATTCCTGCCTGGGTACCAACCACCTTACCTGAGAAGGATCACACAAAAAACAACCCTGATAAGAAAGGTGTAGAGGAGTGCAAGTCTGAGTAATAAAAACATGTGACATTAATTATATAACTTGTTATTTATTATATGTGTAAATAAATAGAAAAATCGAACACTTCAAACAATTATAAGGTACAAACGAAATGGATTAACACTTAAAAATGATGACTAGAAATTCAATGAGAAAAATTACTCCAAATCTAGTATATACTATTTATATGTACATGCTATATATATATGTAGTCATATATGTATATATATATATACACACTAAGATATATATAGGTATACAGGGCTTCCGAAGTGGCACTAGTAGTAAAGAACCTGCCTGCCGATGCAGGAGACAGGAGACATAAGAGATATAGTTTTGATCCCTGGGCTGGGCAGATCCCCTGGAGAAGGGAATGGCAACCCACTCGAGTATTCTTGTGTGGAGAATCCCCATGGACAGAGGAGCCTGACGGGCTACATCTAGTCCCTGAAGTTGCAAAGAGTCAGACATGACGGAAGTGACTTAGCATGCATACATGTGTATATATATGTACATATGTACATATATATATATATGTATGTGCATAAGTATGTGTACTGAGAAACATGTTTAAAGTAAAAAAGGAAAGGATTAAATATAGATGGGTGAAAGACATATCAGGCAAATGTTAACAACAAAATTTGTGTTTTCTTATTAATATAATGCTTCTTCTGCTCTTACACCTGTCAACCAGGGCTCAGAGTTGTAGAGCTCTGCAGGAAGTCATACTTACTTGAACACTTCTACCCAGTCATTTGCTTATTCAGAGCAAATTAATTTTCTTGACCTAGTATCAATTTCTAGATAATAAAATTTAGGTAAGAGTTTTAAAAGGGCTTCCCTGTGGCTCAGTGGTAAAGAATTCACCTGCAATGCAGGAGACCCGGGTTCAATCCCTGGATCAGGAAGATCCCCTGAAGAAGGAAATGGCAACTCACTCCAGTATTCTTGCTCGGAAAATCCCATGGACAGAGGAGCCTGGTGGGCTATAATGGGGTAGCAAAAGAAGCAGACAAGACTTAGTGGCTACACAAAAACAATGAATTTTAAAACCTCATATTTTTTTTTCCCTGAGGTTTTATTGGTAATTAATAACATCATCTGATACAGTGTGATAATAACTGAATTTAATAAAATCCAACTGAATAAGTAAGGAAAGCATATAGCAAACAAATAATATGAAATTTCTGGGGCAAATACTGACTTAAAATATTGAAATATTATATATACATAAATTGTGTATTTCTTTGAATGTAGAATTCAGTTCAGTTCAGTTGCTCAGTCGTGTCTGACTCTTTGTGACCCAATGGACTGTAGCACGCCAGGCTTCCCTGGCCATCTCCAACTCCTGGAGCCTGGTCAAACTCATGTCCAATGCACCGGTGATGCCATCCAACCATCTCATCCTCTGTTGTTCCCTTCTCCTCCCATCTTCAATCTTTCCAGCATCAGGGTCTTTTCCAGTCAGTTGGTTCTTTGCACTAGGTGGCCAAAGTATTGGAGTTGCAGCTTCAGCATCAGTCCTTCCAATGAATATTCAGGACTGATTTCCTTTAGGATGGACTGATTGGATCTCCTTGCAGTCCAAGGGACTCTCAAGAGTCTTCTCCAACACCACAATTCAAAAGCATCAGAATTATTCTTTTTTATAAAGGCAATTAATCCAATGTATAACTAAGTGTGAATTACAGCTTACACCTATATAGAATTTGCATGTTAATAAACTCACGAATCAGGGAGGATCACTTTGGGAGATGTGTGTGGTAGATTGGAAGTGAGCTTCTCAGTTCCCCTGCCTGGAAGGACATGCCACTTGGCTGTAGGGAGTGTTGTTGGAGTGTGGTCTCCTGCCGGGGTCCAGCCCCGGTGGATCCAGGGAATTCGAAGCGTGGACGGCGTTGGCGAGGAAAACTTATTTATTTATTAATATAGAAATACAAGATTAGATTAGGAAGAAATAGTGTAGTAGGAAAATTAAGTGGAGAAAAGAGGCTGAATAACTTGGTTTACATGGAAAGCCAATAAAGCTCCAGACAAGGAGCTTGCACCATCTACGTTAGGCCACTGGCGTCCGTTTGAATATTGGTGAGTGCCCCGCCTTGGGCTCTCTCTCTTACGGATCTTAAAAGCCAGGACAAGTAAGTAGACATGGTGAGCCTCCACACCCCAGATGGGAATTCAGCCTGAAATTAGAGTAAAGAGGAGACACGGGGGAAACCAGTCCTTCCAATGACTGGCTCCAGCTCCTATTGTTCAGAAGGCCTTTTATACCTTTTTGATTGTACATAGAGATCAATGGGTAATACAAAATTATGCAGTGTTAGCAGCCCAGACTCTTATCAAAACCAGGCTTTTCTCTCTGCATACCTAGTTGTATACACAAGTCTTAGGTAATTTACATCATCTTCCTGCCAAAAAGGCCAATTAACATTTTACAGCCTTTTTTCTGATAAGGGTTTGTCAACCAGAAGACTTATTTGTGTTGATCTTTCCAAAGTCTGGTGCCACTCTTCAGAAAGCACTAAATAAAGTTACATTCTTACATAGCAAGGACACAAGAGGAGTGCAGTGATATATAACAAAGAAAAGTAATTAACTCAAAAGTCTAGTGTTGCTAACATCAAAACTACTATATATCTTTTTCCATATCCCATTTACATTGATTAACATCCTCCCAGGTGCCTAAAAGATAAAGAATATGGAGGCCTGGCGGCAATCATTGAGTCAACAGTGAAAACCTGTCACCAATATGATTTTTAGCTCTTTAGAAAAGGCTCTGTATCTTTAAGATGCTTTTAAACTTTGTGCCTCTCACGGTTGGGGGGCTGTAAGCAATTCACAAGCTGTAAGAGGTCTGGGGAACCTGTAGGCAAGCTAGAGGGTTATCAGAGGGGTTTTAACTGAAACATCCCTTTCAAATGCAAAAGACTAAAGCCCTGATTTGACTTTTTCCAGAGAATAGCAGAAGAACAGAGTACAAAAGCCGGCAGATTTTTAGTTTGGGGGGTACATGCCTGGGAAATACCAGGGGGAAACTCCTGAAGCCTAATCACGTCCTTGCATTTTGTCAGACTTCCTTCCTCATGACCTTGTCACAGGCGGGATTCCTCACTCTGGCTCCCGGCAGTCTCCAGCTGTCAGTGCCCTCAGGGTCTCCCTTAGAGCAGAGGGGTTTCTTTGTTCAAGGTTAAGCTTTTCCAGGGCAGGCCTGTATCAGTGAACCAGTCACTTGGGGATACACAGGCCTGCCCATTTCAGCCTGAGCAGGACTGCTCCATGGGTCAACGCTCGATCCAGGGCTCCCTGCTAAGGTCCTGATGCTTAGAGGGACCTGTATCAGTTTGACTTCTCCCTCTGCCCAATTCTGCTTCCTCAGCCTTTCCTTCTCAGGTTGTTCCATCTCCCAGTCGTGTCTGACTCTTCGTGACCCCATGGACTGCAGCACGTCAGGCCTCCCTGTCCTTCACCATCTCCCAGAGCTTGCTCAAACTCATGTCCATCGAGTCGGTGATGCCATCCAACCATCTCATCCTCTGTCATCCTCTTCTCCTTCGGCCTTCAGTCTTTCCCAGCATCAGGATTTTTCTAATAAGTCAGCTCTTTGCATCAGTTGGCCAAAGTGTTGAGCCCTAAGAAACATCGTGCTCCCTAAACTCTGTCTCAGCACTTTCTTTCAGAAAAGTCAACCTGTGATCCCCGGCTCTGATAGTGTTAAGAGTATGGCTAATTTACATCATAGGAAGTATCAAGTGAGGAGGGGTTAAAGATTTTCCCTTGAAAGAAACAATGTAGATATCCAAGCATCTTGTACCCAAGCATTTGATGTCTCCCTCTTTTTGACCTCCCCCATTTCTAAAAGACAAGATCATGCCCAGTGCTGCAGGGTCAAGATAATGAACTGAAATCAAATCCCTCCCAGCTACTATTCACTCAACTCCATTTCTCTAGTATTTTGTAAGGTTGCACAAACTGCTCTATCATAAACCTTCGGTCCAAGAGAAGTAAGACAGTTGGGCCCTGTGTGTCCTTTAAGTTGAAAGGAAAAAGGCAGCAAGCGTAGTACCTGCCACGTAATATTATTTCTCTTCTGACAAACTTTTATTGAGCTTACAGTTAAGCAATAGTAAAGGTAAGTTTCTATGAGTGACAAGCACCAGCAGTTTTGCCCAGAATTAATAATGATCATGTGCTATATTACTCAAAGTATGTTTGACTGTTTACCGAGTCCTCCAGCTGAAAAGCTTGTATTTTACACTTCTCGTACAACTATCACTGTCATAACATCTAAAATTAGACACACAATAACAGATATTTATCTAAATTAGTAATATAGATTGTTTATAAGATAATATAGACTGTCAAATTTTAAAGGCATTAATATAGCAATCTTATATTTGAAAATTGCTATCCTTTAAACTGTACTATTTTTATAAATTCTTCCTTCCTAACTCCAATTCTAGTACTGAAGTGACCAGATTTATTTTGTAAAAATCCAGATTCTGTTATCAGAAGTCTTGTTCACACAGTCTAGGAAGTATAATACTCTTAAAATTATGTTTGTGATGAATGTGTCTTCCTGTTTTATTGCTAGAAAAATATATCAGCTACCTTATTTTTACTGTTCTGTCTGGGACAATGAGTTTTTGTGGGCTGGGTTCCCAGGTAATTTAGATTACTGAGTGAATTAAAAGACAGTTAAAAACACATGCACACACACATACACACACATCCCTACTCCTCACAGAATAAGAGGCTGACTGGTGAGTCTTTCCTTTCTATTTGCCAATCTTCTCTTCTTCCATTCTAGTTTTACACACACACAAACAATTGCTTCAAGCTTATTCTTCCACCACAAAATTACTATTAATAAATGCAGAGCTTTTTTTTTCAATTGGAATATAATAGCTTTAGAATGTTGTGTTGATTTCTGTCACAGCAAGGTGAATCAGCTATATGTATACATATGTCCTGTCCCTCTTGAGCCTCCCTCCCACCACCCCCATCCCATCCCTCTAGGTCACCGCAGAGCATTGAGCTGAGCTCCCCGTGCTGTACAGCAGCTTCCCGCCAGCTAGCGCTTTTACACATGACATTGTATATATGTCAACGATACTGTCTCAATCCATCCCACCCTCTCCTTCCCTCCATGGCCATTCTCTATGTAAATGCAGAGCTTTAATACCTAGCACACAGATCCCAACAACTGATTTAGTTTATTCGTGTCTCCAAACTTCATAGGAGATTGAACATCTTCTCTGCCATAAGACTACATTTCCTCAAGAAAATGCAATGTAAAATAGCTAAGAGATAACTGAAAGAGAACCCTGAGGATTTTGTGGCCCTTTGATGGCAAAAGGAAGGGGGCTCTGATTTCACCTTTTAGACACTAAGCCAAAAGAAGGGACACCAGGGTGATCTGAGATAGCCGTTTTACTCTGTGTTGTTTCCCAGGTGAGGAAGACACGGTACCATGTGTGTGGCTCACGGCAGATGAGGACCCACTGGAGGCTCTGGATGGTTTCCTCTCTAAGCCCCATGCACATGGGCTGCATGGGAGGAACGGCAGGAACCAAGGATTGTGGTGGGCTTTCAAGTTGGAGATCATGAGCAGGTTTCAAGCATCTCTTCCAACTCTGCCTTCAGAGACCTCTTGTCTGTGGTTTGGAGTTGGCTGACATGGGGTATTTACAACGTGGAAATTGGCAAATAAAACAAACCATTGATTTTTCGAGAGGAACTGGCTACTACCAGCACACCATTGGCTTCGGGGAATCCCAAGAGTTTTGGGGGTGAATGATTTTGGGGGTGAGCAGACTTGTGTAGAACAAAGTATGAGCAGTCTCTATTGAGTTGTTGGGTAATGAAAACTCCACTACTGTTGAAAATTCTGCTGCTGTATATATTAATGATAATACAAATGGAAAGAAGAATTTTTAATTCTAAACTTCCTTATACATTTTGGTGAAAATGGGAATCCTAAAACATAGTCATACAGTGGCCTAAACCACAGAGAATAATGAAAAGATGCTAAAATTACCCTTGACAATTGGGGGCTAACCTACATTTTGCTTGGGTTTGAAAATTTTAAGGTCAAACATGTATTCTTGCACTTTTTGAGGAAAACGCATTTTCTGAGGATTAAGACACATGGATGGACCAAGGTGTAAATGTTGATGGATCATCTCTGGGAATCTAAAGAAGATAAAAAGAAAAAATTAATAATAAAATATTGTTATAGGAAATAAGTTGTAATTCAGAAGATAATTTTTTTAAAAAAAAGAAAAGTCAATACCATTTTATTCTTATCAAAATTAGATAATTTTCATATTTCTTTCAATCCTTGAGTTTTAAATCTCCTTATTCTCATATACTTCTTATGTTTGGGATAAGATGCATGTTATTCAGAAGCCCTGTGATTTCAAAGGCATAAAGTGCAATCTAATTCTTAAAAAGTTTTTAATTGGAGGATAATTGCTTTAGAATGTTGTGTTGGTTTTTGCCGTATAGCAACATGAATCAGCTGTAAATACGCATTTATCTCCTCCCTCTTGAGGCAATCTAATTTTACACCAGAGACTCATTTAGGGCTGCAGTAAGCAGTTCAGTATAGAAACAGTCTCTGATGATAGTTCTAGATGTATTTCTAGCAGCTGGAAAATGCGCCTATGATCTATTAGTGTGTGATTACAGGGCATATCAAAGTGTGCCCAGTGACTTGATGTGCAAGCACGCTAAGTCACTTCAGTCGTGTCTGACTCTTTGCGACCCTATGGACTGTAACCCGCTAGTCTCTGTCCATGGGATTCTCCAGGCAAGAATACTGGCGTGTTGCCATGCCCTCCTCCAGGGGATCTTCCCAACCCAGGGACTGAACCCGTGTCTCTGTGTCTCTTGCATTGGCAGGCAGGTTCTTCACCGCTAGTGCCACCCGGGAAGCCCTGTGACTTGATAGTTTCATTTAAATTATTTTTATTAGTTTGCTTAACAGATATTTTCAGAATAATTGACCAGATCTGATGTCTACTTAATCTAATTTAGTTATTAAGGTAATGAAAATAGCACATCAATTTCATCTTACAAAATGTTTAAAGTAACCTAGCATGTCCATTTGATATGAACAACTGGGTCAGTTGTGTGCTTTTATTTGGGATCTGAAACTTGAAACCATCATTTGAAGAGGGTCGCTCACTTTGCAGTTGTATTTGCAGTTTGAAGCATATAAGAAGTAGTAAGTGAGCCAGAATGAGAATTTTCAATGGAAAAGATGAACTTGCCCTGTAGTTTTTACATGGTTGTCAGATCCATACCAAGAACCTGAAAGTTCACTTAAGGGGTGATTCTAATAGGGAGCTCTCCTCACCAGCCTTACCATGTCAGTGAACTGATCCACACAAGTCATTCTAATCAACTCAGGGGTTGCTGGGCTACTCAGGGTGAAAGTCTTGGTCAGCCCCCTTTCTCTGCGGGCAGCAGCCACGGCATCATATATGGCGAACAACACAGAGGATCCCAGGAACATTCCAGCCTCACCTAACCCCTGAGAAGGAGGGTAAAAGGCTGTCAGAATTGCATGGTTCTTTTAGGACTAATTTGTGTACACACACACACACACACACACTCACTCCTCCTGACTTTACAACCCTCTGAATGTATTGCATCAGAATTACCAGAATCGAATTCCCACCCTCCCCACCTGCTTCCCACCCTCCCCACTCCTGCCATCACTCCCCCGCCTGCTAATTTGTGTGTGTGGGGTCCTCCTCAAAGTGGCTTTTGGAAATGTCCCAGGGGCATCAGGACAGTGGGCAGCTAAAATGTCTCTCCCTGCCCCCCCACTGCACCTCCCCCCAACCGGGTAAACTTCGGGAGACAGAAGCCCTCAGGGCCCTCTAGGATACTCCAACTGCAGCTCCAGACTATTTTCATTGAACTCAAGACCACAACAAGACAACAATAAAATTTGTAGCTGAGCTTGAAAGACAGTGAGATGGTTGCCCCTGGAGGGTGGACTGTGGAGGTCTTTGTATGTGTTAACTTCCTTGACTGTGCGTTGGTGCTTTTGAATGAATGATGTGGTGGCATTACATGCTGAATAATTCAGCAATGCTTCTTTCTACTAATTTTTCTTCTTTCTTTCTTCAACGTGTTCTGGTCCTTGGTCTGTGTCCAGGGCCTTAGTGGAGAGATGGGTCCAAGGGCCCAAGCAGATAAAGCCTATCCCAGTCTGTGGTGTTCTCTCTGAAGCAAATGCGGGGGAGAGGGGGAGAGGAGGAGCTGGCAGAAAGAGGGTTTTCCTCTGAGGAGAGGGGAGGTGGGGAGAGCAGGTAGTAGACCAGGCAGAGAGGTGGCTAGGTCCTGAGGGCCAGGACTGTGTCCTGTGTCAGGATGGTCTTTAGCGATGTCCCTGGTCAATGTCTGGTGAAGTGGAGGTAGAGACCATTTGGACAGGAAGTCTCACCTTCCTCCCAACCTGACCTACTCCTAATCAAGAAAGGGAATTCTCTGAAAGCCTGAGGTTAAAGTTGCCATCTGTCTGGCCAGATGTGGGCCTAGAACAGAACTTCAGTTGGAGAAGTTGTGTGTTTTCCACATGTGTTTGAGAACCTTGCCCTAAGTCTTTATGAGCCAGTGAGAGCTCATTGGCTCTATGGAGCCTGGGGTCAACACTTCCTGTATTTGTGGCATTAACATCTCAGAGTAAACTGTCAGTGAGAAGCTGGTGTGAAATTTTATCCTGATTTGGGGAGAAGGAGGGGAGAGGCAGTGTAGATAAGAAAGACTTGAGTCTGGAGGGCATGGGAAGGTTGCAGAAAAGAAGGTCCAGGGCCGGTGAAACACGTCTACTTCAGTTTAATCTCACGGTGGCACTTAGCCTAATGACCCAAGATGTCTGCTTACTCCTCGGCCCTTCTTGTCTGATTCAAACTCATTTCATAATCTCTCCTGAGAGCAACTGAACAACAAACGTGAAGACTCTGCTTGGGCTTCTGAAGTCAATGAATGCTTGCTTTTTTTTCCTTCTTCTTTTGGGATTTGCAATTGCCAGGGATAAGTTAATTCACGGGACTGCTTATATTTCTTTTTCTAAAAAAAATTATTTTTATTTATTTGGCTGTGCTGGACCTTAGTCGTGGTACACAGGATCTTTAGTTGTAGCATGTGAATCCTCCCAGTTGCTGCATGAGGGATCTGGTTCCCTGACCAGGGGTCAAACCCTGACCCCCTGCATTGGGAGCACAGAGTCTTGGCCACTGGCCCACCAGGGAAGTCCCTATGTTACTATTTATTGACAGAGTAGGTTGTGATGGGATGAATTGTGCCTCCTCAAATTCAGATGCTGAAGTCTTAACCCTGACTACTTCAGACTGTGACCATATTTGGAGATAAGGTCTTTAGAGAGATAATTAAGTTTAAGATAATTAGGTTTAAGATAATTAAGGAATGAGGTTTTTAGGGTAGACCCCAATCCAGTATGTCTGGTGTCCTTTTAAGAAAAAAAATGTTATGACACAGAGGCACATTTAGTATATGATAAACCCATGCTCATATAAAGGCATGGGGAGAAGGCGTACATCTGCCAGCCAAAGAGAGGCTTCCAAAGAAATCACATCTTCATCTCGGACCCCAATGTTCGTGAGAAAATGTATCTCCATTGTTTAAGCAACCCAGTCTGTAGTGTTTTGTTAAGGCAGCCCTAACAAACTCACATAGAGGTCTTGGGTTCTTACCTTGGACGAGTAGATGGCGATGGGATTTTGGGAACGCACCAAAGTGACATTGAACTCTTCAGGTATTTCAGTGACGGTGGGGATTTTGTAGTCATCTGGACCCCGAGAGTAAAGCACGCCTTCTGGGGAGTATTTCAGCTCTTCTATGGTATAGAATCCCATGCCTTGGACAAATGCTCCTTCAATCTACCGGCAAAAATCCCAGTTCATAAGTATGTGACATTGGTTGAATAAGTGTTCCAGTGTGACGGGAAAGGGAGCTCTGCACTATCGTAAGCCACTCTTGAGGGCACTGTGGTGGCTTTCTGAATGGTCCCCAGGATCTGGAGCCTGCCATCCAGAGGTAGCCTGGCCTCATCCCCAGCTCTTCTCACCAGAGACCCCACCCCCCAGGGACCTGACACTTCTCAAATTCTGGATAATGTGCCAAATCCACCAGATTCATTCAGATCTCCAAGTCTTGATGGTTTTTTTGTGTGTGTGTGTGTGTATTTTTTGACCACGCCCATGACGCTTTGGGATCTTAGTTTCCCACCTGGAATTGAACCCAGGTCAGGACAGTGAAAGCACCAAGTCCTAACCACTGGACCACCAGGAATTCCCAGGACCTCCAAGTCTTTGTAAAGCAGTTTACTCTCTTCATAGTTCACCACTCAGCTTGTCCACCTGGCAAATGCCTATTCATCCTCCAAGTCCAGTCAAAGAACAACTGCCTCTTTGGAGACTTTTGGGTCCTCCAACCATCCAAGTCCATCCCGGGTGGACTTAGGAACTGCCTCATCCAGGTTCACAGCATCTTGAACAAGTTAACTTATCAAGGTGGGATCAGAGGGCATTTTCCCTGTATACTCTCTGTTCTATTCTTGCTCTTGCTTCACTCTCACTAGCTTGTAAGTACACTGGGGCCTGACCTTCCTGTATTCTGTTCTTATTCATGGTGCTTGGTACATGGATTCTTGGTAAATGTCTGTTGAATTAGTTGTAAAAGAAGCTACTCTCTTAACTTGTCCCACCTTCTCCTTCCCCTCTCAGGTCTACAAGTTTGTTCTCTGTCTGCCTCTCTACTCCTGCCCTGCAAAGAGGTTCATCAGTACCATTTTTCTAGATTCCATATATATGGGTGAATATATGATATTTGTTTTTCTTTTTCCGACTTACTTCACTCTGTATAACAGACTACTCTAGGTTCAATGAATTGAGAGAGTAGAATTGAAACAGATATTACCATATGTAAAATAGATAGCTAAAGGGAAGTTGTTGTATAACACAGAACACCCAACCTGATATTCTGTGACAACCTAGAGGGGTGGGATGGGGTGGGGGTGGAAGGGAGGCTCAAGCGGGAGGGGGATGTATGTACACTTATGGCTAATCCACCTTGTTGTATAGCAAAAACCAACACAACATTGTACAGCAATTATCCTCCAATTAAAAAAAGCAGTTAAAGCAATTAAAAAAAAATAAAGAAGCTAACATTAAAGAAACATGAACTAGAAATGGAACCATGACACTGTATTTATAATTTCTGCATTTTATTATTTCCCTTTATAAATTGCTGTGGAGAGTAGATCAGTGTTAAACAAGGTGGGCTGGAAGAAATATTTTTATTAAATTAAATATTTTAAAATTAAAGCCATGCTGTGTCCTATTTACAAATGATTGTGTTCTTAGGAAAATGAAGGTCTTGTTTAAAAGGGGTATCTTCCTGGAGGTTAAAAATTGAAGTAGAGTTTGCATTTTATTGAAATGTAAAATTACAGAATAAGGTAAACAAATTTAAACACTAAATTTGAGTGTTTCCAAATGCTTGTTCCTAAGGAAAAGATCAAATTCCAAGAGTGGCAGTCTAACCCACTTGTGGTTTTCTTTCCTTTTCCAGTGGAAAAAATGCAAGATTTTCCTGATCATGACCTCTCCCTTTCTGCCTCTGCTTAACAATAAAGAGGCAGGAATGAGCTGGGAGGAAGGGGAAGAAAAGGGAATGGGAGGTGGGGCTTGTGGTTCCTAAGCCTTACCTGCTTGCAGTGAATTTCAGGTTAAAAGTGCTTTTGTACAACGAAATAAACTGTAAGCAAAGTGAAAAGACAGCCTCCAAAATGGAAGAAAATAATAGCAAATGAAGCAACTGACAAAGAATTAATCTCAAAGATATGCAAACAGCCCATGCAGCTCAATTCCAGAAAAATAAACGACCCAATCAAAAAATGGGCCAAAGAACTAAACAGACATTTCTCCAAAGAAGACATACAGATAGCTAACAAACACATGAAAAGATGCTCAACATCACTCATTAACAGAGAAATGCAAACCAAAACCACAATGAGATACCATCTCACATCGGTCAGAATGGCTGCTATCAAAAAGTCTACAAACAATAAATGCTGGAGAGGAGAAAAGGGAACCCTCTTACACTGTTAGTGGGAATGCAAACTAGTACAGCCACTATGGAGAACGGTGTGGAGATTCCTTAGAAAACTGGAAATAGAACTGTCATAGGACCCAGCAATCCCACTGCTGGGCATATACACTGAGGAAACCAGAATTAAAAGAGGCACATGTACCCCAATGCTCACTGCAGCACTGTTTACAATAGCCAGGACATGGAAGCAACCCAGATGTCCACAGACAGATGAATGGGTAAGAAAGCTGTGGTACATATACACAATGGAATATTACTCAGTTATTAAAAAGAACACATTTGAATCAGTTCTAATGAGGTGGATGAAACTGGAGCCTATTATACAGAGTGAAGTAAGTCAGAAAGAGAAACACCAATATAGTATATTAACACATATACATGGAATTTAGAAAGATGGTAACGACAACCCTATATGTGAGACAGCAAAAAAGATACAGATATAAAGAACAGACTTTTGGACTCTGTGGAAGAAGGCAAGGGTGGGATGATTTGAGAGAATAGCATTGAAATATGTATATTACCATATGTGAAATAGATGACCAGTCCAAGTTCGATGCATGAAACAGGGCACTCAAAGCCGGTGCACTGGGACAACCCAGAGGGATGGGATGGGGAGGGAGGTGGGAGGGGGGTTTGGGATGGGGGACACATGTACAGATGTGGCTAATTCATGTCAGTGTATGGCAAAAACTACCACAATATTGTAAAGTAATTAGCCTCCAATTATAATAAGTAATTTTTTTAAAAAGTGGGGAATCCAGTCCCAGGCTAGCAAGGTTATGATGGAGCTAGTCTGGGCCTGGGTGGGCCAGGGATCCTCATTTCCAATAAACTCTACAGGTCTTCTGTTGCAGACTCTGAGGATCACATTTTGAGATATACCCGGTGGCCCATCTCTTCCTTATAAAGTACATCAATCTATATAAACCAGTCTCCTAGGACTTAGGACAGTGGGAAGCTGTTTGCATATGAAAGCACCACAGGTGTGTTGGGTGTGAAGCCAAGCTGCTCAGCCTGTGTAGACTGTTCCTCAGGTGTGGAATGGCACTAGCAAACTCCCTATCACCTGGGGCCGATCGGTAGGTTTCAGGTGGGCTGATGCTGCTGGTTTGTGGGAACCCACTGTGAGTAACCGGCTAGGAAAAAAGCAAAGTTATGCCAACAGCTGGAAAAGTTTTAACTCTAAATTTAAAAAGCCTTTGGTCATGTTCATTTTATTTGTGAGATAAAAATCAGAAATTCAGCAAGAGGGGAAAAACTTTAAGCATTTCTTTTTCCCTTATATTTTGCTACACTGTGGTCTGCTTAAAACCAATATTAATATGAATACTGTTGTAACTTTCTATTAGGTATTTATATAATGTTGCCTAATTATGAACATATTAATGTCCACTGAGGACTGTGACTCAGATCATGAATTCCTTATTGCAAAATTCATACCTAAATTGAAGAAAGTAGCGAAAACCATTAGACCATTCAGGTGTGACCTAAATCAAATCCCTTATGATTATACAGTGGAAGGGACAAATAGATTCAAGGGATTAGATCTGATAGAGTGCCTGAAGAACTACAGATGTTCATAACATTGTATAGGAGATAGTGATCAAAACTATCCCCAAGAAAAAGAAATGCAAAGGCAAAGTGGTTGTCTGAGGAGGCCTTACAAATAGCTGAGAAAAAAAGAGACGCTAAAGGCAAAGGAGAAAAGGGAAGATATACCCATCTGAATGCAGGCTTCCAAAGAATAGCAAGGAGAGATAAGAAAGTCTTCTTAAGAGATCAATATAAAGAAATAGAGGAAAATGACAGAATGGGAAAGACTAGAGATCTCTTCAGGGAGAAGGAAATGGCAACCCACTCCAGTATTCTTGCCTGGAGAATTCCATGGACAGAGGAGCCTGGTGGGCTGCCGTCTATGAGGTCACAACACAGAGTTGGACATGACCGAAGCGACTTAGCAGCAGTCACTTCAAGATCTCTTAGCAGATCTCTTCAAGAAAATTAGAGTTACCAAGGGAACATTTCACGCAAAGATGGGCGCCATTAAGGACAGAAATAGTATGGACCTAACAGAAGCAGAAGATATGAAGAAGAGGTGGCAAGAATATACAAAAGAACTATACAAAAAAGATCTTAATGACTCAGATAACCATGATGGTATGATCACTCACCTAGAACCAGACATCCTGGAATGTGAAGTCAAGTGGGCCTTAGAAAGCATCACTATGAACAAAGCTAGTGGAGGTAATGGAATTCCAACTGAGCTGTTTCAAATCCTAAAAGATGATGCTATGCAAGTGCTGTACTCAATATGCCAGCAAATCTGGAAAACTCAGCAGCGGCCACAGGACTGGAAAAGGTCAGTATTCATCCCAATTCCAAAGAAAGGCAATGTCAAAGAATGTTTAAACTACCACACAATTGCACTCCTCTCACATGCTAGCAAAGTAATGCTCAAAATTCTCCAACCTACGCTGCAACAGTACATGAACTGAAAACTTCTAGATGTTCAAGCTGGATTTAGAAAAAGCAGAGAAACCAGAAATCAAATTGCCAACATCCGTCGGATCATCAAAAAAGCAAGAGTATTCCAGAAAAACATTTACTTCTGCTTCATTGACTATGCTAAAGCCTTGGACCGTGTGGATCACAACAAACTGGAAAATTCCTCAAAAGATGGGAATACCACACCACCTTACCTGTCTTGAGAAATATGTAGGCAGATCAAGAAGCAACAGTTAAAATTGGACATGGAGCAATGGACTGGTTCCAAATTGGGAAAGAAGTATGTTAAGGCTGTATACTGCACTTTGCTTATTTAACTTATATGCAGACTACATCATGCGAAATGCCAGGCTGGATGAAGCACAAGCTGGAATCAGATTGCTGGGAGAAATATCAATAACCTCAGATATGCAGATGACACCACCTTTAGGACAGAAAGTGAAGAGGAACTAAAGAGCCTCTTGATGAAAGTGAAAGAAGAGAGTGAAAAAGCTGGCTTAAAACTCAACATTCAAAAAGCAAAGATCATGGCATCTGGTCCCATCACTTCATGGAAACAATGGAAACAGTGACAGACTCTATTTTCTCGGGCTCCAAAATCATTGCAGATGGTGACTGCAGCCATGAAATTAAAAGACGCTTTCTCCTTGAAAGAAAAACTATGACCTAGATAGCATATTAAAAAGCAGAGATACTACTTTGCTGACAAAGGTCCATATAATCAAAGCTACGGTTTTTCTAGTAGTCATGTATAGATGTGAGAGTTGGACCATAAAGAAAGCTGAGTGCCGAAGAACTGATCCTTGATGGAGAAGACTCTTGAGAGTCCCTTGGACTACAAGGAGATCAAGCCAGTCTATCCTAAAGGAAATCAGTCCTGAATATTCATTGGAAGGACTGATGCTGAAGCTGAAACTCCAATACACTGGCCACCTGATGCGAAAAACTGGCTCATTTGAAAAGACCCTGATGCTGGGAAAGATTGAAAACAGGAGGAGAAGGGGATGACAGAGGATGAGATGGTTGGATGGCATCACCAACTTGATGGACATGAATTTGAGCAAGCTCTGGGAGTTGGTGATGGACAGGGAAGCCTGGTGTGCTGCAGTCCATGGGGTCACAAAGAGTTGGACACAACTGAGCAACTGAACTGAACAGAACAGAGGCTAAATTAGAAAGCTAAGTTAGAAATCATACATACTCCTGCCATAAAGGCAACCACTAAAGAAAAGACAACTTTTTCTTGAATATTCTTCCAATATCTTATCTGTTTGTGTGTGCAGTATATACTATATATTGTAGAATACTTGTAACAGGCATAAACAACATTTAGAGGACTCTGGGAAAGAATTTTCTAAAGGGAACCGACCAAAAGCCCCTGTGGCGGCGGCTCTGGTATCACGCACCTGTCCAATGTCCACAGCTGGGTTTATGCTGAAAGCAGCATCCATGAAGATGTCAGTCCTAAGGAGCTGAAAACACGTGTGAGAAAATGCACAATGGGAAATACTGTTTACTTAAAATAGATCTGGACTCAAATTACGTATCTGTCCCTGGTTCTCCCACTGGGAGAATCTCTATGCACAGAAAACAATGTTTGTGAAGATGGTGAACACAAACGTCGCTCTTTACCTTATGAGCCCCTGTAAGACAGTCGACTTCAACCTCGGAACAGGATGCTCCATAAACAAAATATGGGAAAGCGTCACCTTCCCCCTTCTTCCAGTCCATATTTGTCTGGTAGCCTCTGAGAAGAGAAGTCAGGAATGAAAAGAAAAGGCATTTTCCCCACTAGTGGACTGAATGCCCGCTGAGCTCTGGGTACTGGAGATGAAGAGAGCACCCACCCTGGGGCTGATGCCTCTCTTCCCATTTCCTGAGAGCTGGGTGGTAGTGATCAGAGCTGCAAGAGAACCACCGCAGACGTGGGGAGAAGGCCCACTGTTGTCCCAGCCCTGCCCTCCAGTGCACAGTTGCTGGGATGGCCAGAGTGGCACGTAGGGAGCTATGGTGTCCCTTCTGGTTGGTTAATAGCATGGAGGCCCCTGGAAGTCCTTGGCCCTCCCCTATTTCCCTTTGCACCCCATGACCCAGGGCTGAGGGTTGACAAGGGGCCCAGAAGAGCTCCAGGGCTCTCAGGGCACTTGGTCAGATAGCTGAGTGCACATCATCCTTGCCTAAGTGTAATCTAAGCCGAAACAAGAATGTCCTTTACTTGAAATATCCAGTAGTGGAGAGACTGATGGATTCTTCGTTGGCTTCTGAAATCTGGAAGAGATGATTGGTTACAAAGAAATAAAAGTTTGGGGAAAGCAACGAGAAAGGCCTTCCACGAGGGGCTTGCTTCCTCTAGTTTGCACTGAGCTTTATATCTGTGTTCCGCTGGAGTGAGACTCACGCCCATACAGGCCACAGGTCAGGCCTTCCAAGGGAGGCGCTTAAAGGCAGCTGCTGGCTATACTCCAGGACTCTCTATTTTTTTGAGACAGTAGTCTGAAGTTCATTATTTTTTTACCCTTTTTGGCTTTTTAAATTAGAAAACAGGCTAGGCCGCATTCATGCACTTATGTACATTAGGTATGCACACAGGTATGTATATCTATTTTTATACACACATATATGTATACACACATGTATGTATTCTTTTTTTTTCATGTATGTATTCTTACTCTGACTTTTTCCCAAATAATTTGAATGGCTATCTCAGTGTATTATGTCAGCTTCCCTGCTGGGATAAACTGAGTGGGGCTGGAAATAATACTACTAATGGCTATAATAATAGAAACAAAACAATTAATCATTATATTACTTAAATATAGCTTATTATATTTAACATAAGTATATTAATTAAATAATTATTATAAAGTTAGTACAATAATCTTTTGATTTTAGGACTGCTATTATCTCTGTTGCTCTGGTGAGAAAACCAAGGCCTTGAGGCACCAGGGGACTGGCCCAGGGGGCCTGGGCAGTGACAGGGAGGGCAGCAATACTGGGTGTGTTTCAGTTTAGACCCTATGCTGTCATCAGGGCTTCTTTGGTGGCTCAGATGGTAAAGAATCTGACTGCAAGGCAGGAAACCTGGGTTCGATCTCTGGGTAGGGAAGATCCCTTGGAGAAGGAAATAGCAACTCACTCCAGTATTCTGGCCTGGAGAATTCCATGGACAGAGGAACCTGGTGGGCTACAGTCCATGGGGTCACAAAGAGTCAGACACAACTGAGTGACTGACACTTATTACTTATGTTCTCACCATGTGAGAGACTGGGCTCTGAAATAAAGTCACACTGCAGTGAACACAGACATCTCTCTTACTCTTTTGGAAAAGCCGAAGTAATGTTAAGAAATGTTTTGTTCTTGAAAGGGCGCCACAAATTGGTCTGTGCACGCAGAATTTGGCTCACCTGGGTGTATCTGCCCTTTTCCGGGCAAGGGTGATAAAGAGAACACTTACCCACTCCTCCCACGTTCCCTTAGGGTTTTTCCTGATGACTGGCTGAAGACGGGCTTTAAGAATTTGGCAGGCATTCTAAAAAGAAATATTTGAAATATCAAAAATGAAGGCCTCAGGGAACAGCAAAATACTCAATTCAAATGTAGGCAATCGTTTTGAGAACCTGCTTCCTAGTCCTCTGGGCAGGGCTTCTTAAATGTGAGTCACGGATGGAACCCCTCAGAGGAGACAGACATCCTTGTGGCTACTGAGGTGTTGACTGAAAATTACTTTTATTATCATCTTGTTTAAATATGTGTTGACATAAAGTTAGAGTCTGTTTTATAGTTATAGCTCTTTGATAACTCTAAAGCAAAAATAAAACAACAAAGCATGCAAACCAATCTATAGACCAATAAAATTCAGAATAACATTAATTTAGTGGGTTGCTGATCTTGTTTTTCTTTTTTTTTAAATTATTTACTTATTTATTTGGCTGTGCTGGGTCTTAGCTGCAGCATGTGGGATCTAGTTCCCTGACCAGGGATCAAACCCTGGCCCCCTGCATTGGGAGCTCGGAGTCTTAGCCACTAGACCACCAGGAAAGTCCCTGATCTTGTTTTTCTGAAGCTAAACTGCTGCTTGGAATGAAGAAAGGTCTGGAGTGCTGAGGTGTACATACTTCGGAGTTCATGTGCCTAGTGCATGCCAATTGATGGATCAATTTTTCTCTCTTACTTAAGTTGCTATGGATTTTTATTTTGCACTTCATACTTTACCATCATTTGCTATTCACTGGGCAAGGAAACATCATTCATGTATCAAGTCCATCTCTGCTATTGTTACCTTGACACAAAGTATGCTTCTTGGTCCCAAATGTGGACAAAGAGATTTCATGGCAATACTCCACTTATAAAGTGGTCATTCTGATGATGCAAAACATGCTTGCTTTAATTTTTCAAAGATTTTCATTGAAATGAAAATAAAAATTATTGAGATGAAATCTCACACCCTTAAGATTATCCCTTCTGATCCCCAGGTGTCGGTGGGCCTCAGCTTGGCTTCCACTCAATTCAAATGCAAATCTATTTATTTGTCTGCCCTCAGTTACTCCTCTTAGACTCAGAGCCCCCCTCACACCCTCTCTTGGTTTCTATTTCTTCTGTTCTGTCTTCTCGTCTTTGGGAAATGGCCTCTGGCTTTTCGTGTATCAGGGAGATCCCTGTTTTCATAAATCTGCCTTTGCTGGCTCATTCAATTTTCAATACTGACCTCAGTACCAACGGATACCTTCTACAAGAATGCCACACTCAAGACAAATCTGAGTCAGAGATCCCGCCTGTCTGAAGCTCAGCTGTTCTTCCCCTTACTGGCACCCTGACCACATGCTCCTGTGCAGTCCAAGGGACTCTCAAGAGTCTTCTCCAACACCACAGCTCAAAAGCATCAATTCTTCGGCGCTCAGCTTTCTTCACAGTCCAACTCTCACATCCATAGATGACCATAGCCTTGACTAGATGGACCTTTGTTGGCAAAGTAATGTCTCTGCTTTTTAATATGCTATCTAGGTTGGTCGTAACTTTTCTTCCAAGGAGTAAGCGTCTTTTAATTTCATGGCTGCAGTCACCATCTGCAGTGATTTTGGAGCCCCCCAAAATAAAGTCTGACACTGTTTCCACTGTTTCTCCGTCTATTTCCCATGAAATGATGGGACCAGATGCTATGATCTTCGTTTTCTGAATGTTGACCTTTAAGCCAACTTTTTCACTCTCCTCTTTCACTTTCATCAAGAGGCTTGCCATAAGGGTGGTGTCATCTGCATGTCTGAGGTTACTGATGTTTCTCCTGGCAATCTTGATTCCAGCTTGTGTTTCTTCCAGTCCAGCATTTCTCATGATGTATTCTGCATATAAGTTAAATAAGCAGGGTGACAATATATAGCCTTGATGTACTCCTTTTCCTATTTGGAACCAGTCTGTTTTTCCATGTCCAGTTCTAACTGTTGCTTCCTGACCTGCATATAAGTTTCTCAAGAGGCAGGTTTACTCCCATATAAATGACTTGAGATTTAAAAAAGAATTCTGGGGTTCTGAAATTAACAACTTCACTTTCCGCAGCCAATGGGCAGCCTGTTTACACCAGGGCTAGAGCCACTGTCTCCTTGGCAGCCAATGAAGCCCCAGCTTCTGCTCCACGTGGTTCTTTTGAAAATCTGGCATGATGGCTGGCTGAGAAAGAGTCTAGAGCCTTGGGAAGCTGTGAACCTCAATAGCTCTTCGTAATCAACCCACCATGGAAGGCCACTGCAAAACTGTAGGAGGCCTGATGGCAACCGAGTGACAAACTGCCCCTCCTTTCCTCCCAAGTAGCTCTCTCTGGATCTGCTGGACACAGCTCTGTGCAAATCAGACAGCGGAAGGCAGTGTGTGGGAAGGCTTCGTTTTGAGAACTCCTAAATTTTTAGACTTCAGATGAAGGATTTTATTTTGTCTCAAAGGTGGCCCAGGAATATCCACATAGTTCTATTAATAAACGAAGTTTTCATGTTGTAAGCTGTACTTCACTCACTGATTTTTGAAAGCAATCTTATTCTTGTACGTATTTTTTGGTGACTCTATAACTGTTATGAAATAATTTCTGTTGCCCTGCCTCCCAGTTCTGGCTAACCTCTAATCTCTAGATTGAAAAGGGCCCCCTGTATCAGAGCTTCCCTTGTGGCCCAGCTGGTAAAGAATCCGACTGCAGTGCGGGAGATCTGGGTTCGATCCCTGGGTTGGGAAGATCCCCTGGAGAAGGGAAAGGCTACCCACTACAGTATTCTGGCCTGGAGAATTCCATGGGCTGTATAGGCCACCGGGTCACAAAGAGTCAGGCACAATTGAGTGACTTTCACTTTCACTTTCCTGTATCAGAGCTTCCTGAAAAGTGGGGACGTCCCTCAGTAGAAAGAGGAGGCAGCTGGCCTGGGGCTCAGGGTGGGGCTGGGGCAGGTTACAAGTGGCTAAAGCCATAGAGGGGCATGGCCAGGTCAAAGCTGCCTGGAAGGGGTCCTCTAGGGAGCTCACGACGGCATCCATGAGGGGAGGAATCAGACGTGGCACAGTCAGATTACGCCGATGCCAGCCAAGTAAGACCTGCTCTGCCTCTCACCTCTGTGCTCACTCTTCCTTGGACTTTACAGGGGTTGGAAATGTAGGTGAGGAGGATGGTGGCAGGGGGAAAGGGTAGGGAGAGAAATGGAGAGAAGCCATGCCTGCCCCTTTCTGCCTGCAGGCCCAAGCTGGGAAGTAGCAAAGACAGTGGAATTTGAAGTACATTTTGGAATTTTGGATTGGACATTTAAATTACTGAAATGAGATAAAAGAGACCAATGGGGGACTTTCCTGGTGGTCCAGTGGTTAGGACTCTGCGCTTCCACAGCAAGGGCATATGGGTTCAACCCCTAGTTGAAATAAGATCTTGTATGCCATGTGGCAAGGCCCCCAAAATGGATTTTAAGTGATCTTAGAGTTATTAGAACAATTAGAGGTAGACTTTATTCAAAGGAGAGGAGAGAAGCCCACAAAGGGAGCTGGAACCACTTGGAGTCTTGGTTCTGCCAGTGATTAGCTGAGAGATCTAGAACCACTTGCTTGACCCTTCTTGGCCTCAGTTTCATGTTCCATAAAAGAAGGGATGGGACAAGATCCCTTCCAGCACGGTGCCCTGGGTGACTGAGAAATGAAAAAAAATCACCTGCACGGCCTTCCCGTTGATGTCTGCCCCCATTGAGCCAGCTGTGAAGGTCGCATTGGAAACCGTGGTTGTGTTCGTCTCAGACAGGTGTATATACGACTCAGGGATGTTCAGTTCACGACTCGCCACCTGCCAGGAGCAGAAGAAAAATACTATTTATTTCATTGACTTTAATTCTCCCTCCCCACAAGTTAAAAACCTTTTAATTTTTTTTTGAACTGAGTATAAAACTTGGCTACCCTGTACTGATGTACATTTAAGGGAACACTGGTGATTTCTTATGTTGATTATATAATTCAGAAGATTTTAAACGGCACTGTGAAGCAGACGCGATTTTCTTTGTGGCCTAGCGAAGAATCTGTTTGTGTTAGCGTTTATGCCTCTTTTGCAGTAGCTACGCAGCAGGACAGTCACTCTAGGGCATCTAGTTTAGGACAGCACAGGCAGACAAGGTTGAGGTCCAGCGATGCTCTTCCACAGTGGAGAAAAGGAATACATATCTCACCTGGATCATTTTGGTGTGAAGGCCTTGTCCCAGTTCACAGCCACCGTGACTCACCAAGACAGATCCATCGAGATAGATGTGGACAAGAGCAGCAGCCTGGGGATGATAATTATAATACCAGTTTGGACACTGACGTGGCCAAGTGTTGCCATGGGTTTAGCTGAGGTTACCCGATGAATGCCTTTGCTTCAATGAGCCAACCTCTCATTGTTTATACTGGAGAGGAAAGCCTTTACAGATAACTACAGACAAGCCCTGTCAATAAGCCCCAGACTAGCAAACACTAGTGTAGAGGCGTGAAGTGCGGCTCAGCCACACTCCCACATGTGTCCTGCCCACTGGAGGCACTGGCTTACGTGTTGCCTCTCCAAAGCCCCAACCTGCACAAAACTCTATTGTTTGTTCCTTCCTAAACATGAAGATTAATTTTAGAAACAAATGGGAACTTGGATAAGTCAATTTCCAGGCACAACCTGCCCTGGATACTAGAGGAGCTGGAAGAAAGTCGGGATGTTGTAATAATTTCCAAATGCTACTGACCTTAAGAGTCACAGTGGGGTAGGGTGTGGGCCCCATTATGGAAATTCCAATTCAGCAGAAGGTTGAACTTGGAGTTCAAATACCCAGTTTTTACAAAACTCCCAGGTGATTTGGTTAATTGGCCATGTTTGGCATACAAAACGCCTTGTGCGGTGGCAGCAGAGCCATCATCATTTTGTAAGTGAGGATTTAACTTAGAAAAGCAACATAATTGACCACATTAAGTTAGTGTTACTATTCTGAACATTATTGGCATTTATCAGTACTATTTTTATTAATTTTACAAATCTGTATTTTATTAAGGCATAAGAGCTATAAGAAGCTTATTCTTTGTTCTGTGGTTACACACAGTTAAAAATATTAAAAAAATAATAAGCAACCATTGAGAGTCCACAAGAATACGTTTGTTTTCCTTTAAAGGAGATCTGTTATTCTGGCTTGAGAGATACTACCTGGGGGAAAGACTGAACATCTGCTCCAAGCTCTCCTGACCTTCCCTCCCTCCTTCTTACTTGCCTTTCTACCTTGTTAGTAGACTCTGAGGAAGAGCGTATATTAAAGGTAGTTTTAATAAAAGACAGCTTGGCCAAAACTCATTCACACCAGTAAGGGTACCTGTCTTTGTATGGGTTTGGTTATGAGAATATTTCAGAGATTGATGGGAATAGAAGCCAAAAGAAAAACATCAGAAATAAGAACTCTAGGAAAAACTGTTCACGATGAAATTAAAAAGGAGGCATAGTAGTCACTGAGCCTCAATATAGGAATTCCAAGTTCTGTAGGGATAGGAGAGCTCTATGCTCTTGTGTTTTTGAAATCTCTTACTTTCAAATGACTGTGGTCACTGAGAAATTAGAAAAGAGAGGAAGGGATCCTTATTTCCCCCAGTTCTCTCATGGATTTGAAATATTCACTTTTGGGGCCCAGTCCAAGGCCTAACCCCCTGAGCTGGACTTTATCTGCTGATTGTTTCTAAGGTCCCTGGGACTGCATTGTCCCAGGTCTGCTCCGATACCTAGGGTTTCCAACGTTTGCCTAAAGCCACTGTGTTTCCTGCTATAGAAAAGTGCCCCTTCTCTTTTCCTCCCTGGAGGGGACCATCCCTCCCCACACAGGATTGCGAGAGGCAGTCTTGTCTCTCTGCCAGAGACGCCCGTCCTGACCTCACCTGATTGTAGAAGGTTGTGGGCATCCCAGCTGTAAACTTCATGGGGACCACGGCAAGCCCCCTCTTCTTCCAGTGGTTCTTTTTGTTAAATTCCTCGGCAGCCAGCTTCCTAGCAGAGAAGGAAGACTTCTCCAGACATTCTTTCCAGCATCTTCTCAAGGGCTCGGGATCAAATGTCTGCTTGTGGGCTGTTCTGCTAATTCTCTTGTACATGTTTATTTCTTTAACCTGAAAGACAGGGATATAAAGTGAATTTCAAGGCTATATGTTTATTGTTGATGTGAGGCAAACATTTTTGCTATATACCTGATATGAAGAAAGTCTTTCTGAAAAACAAAACAATTATTGAAATGGCTATGGATATGTAGTACAAACATACATGTATAAACTTAACGATAATAACAATAAAAACCACTATTGAACACTTCATATGCTCCAGGTTGTAGGTTAAGTGCATTTCCTCAGTTAACTTTACCACTCTGAGCAATAGTAGGTACTGTTATTATGAACTCTGTCCCAAGATTCGTTAGTGCTGAGACAAAATTCTCTTGATCCCACAGCCTTTTACTTGTACACAGTTTTTCCTTACTCTTAATCATTCTCAGATTAATTCCTCAAAATCTTGAACTGTGCTAGAATGCTTGTATACATGGCCATAATATTCCACTTTCTCTATTCATGCCCTTGGATGCTTCATACCAACTCTGGGATTGGCCATGAGACTTGTTGGCCAATGGGACAATATAGGCAGAGACTTGAAAAGTGTTCGTGCACTAGGGCTTGCCACATTCTTGCTACTCATTTTCTGAGCCACCTTGAGAACTGATCTGGGCTAGCCTCCTCAAGGGTGAGAAACTGCGTGAAGCAGAGACATTCTTCCCAGCTGAGACATCCCCTAGACTAATCAGCCCAAGGACCATGTAACATGCCAGCTTAGACTGTGTTTTAGACTATAAAACTAGTTGAGCTGGTCTAGACCAGAAGAGCTACCCAGCTGATCCACAAAATCAGAAGTGCTGTTTGTTGTTTTGGTTAGTAAGTTTTATGATTGACTTGGTACACAGGAATGAAACCACATTTCCTGCACTGGTGTATGGGTTCTTTAGCACCAGACACCTCAAGGCTAGAAGCTGACATCATCTATTAATATACATAGATATTCAATATATATTTGAACCAACGATGTCAGAATTTTGTTAGGGTGTTCTGACTGATGACTTACCTGTTCAGGGGTTAAGTTACACTGAGAAGCCACAGCTGTTATATAAGCTTCACCGACCACTATGGCCTGGGGGAAGCCAAATCCTCGGAAAGCAGTGTTGGATGGCAAGTTTGTTTTGCAAGGTCTCCCTCGACACCGGAAATTAGGAATATAATATGCATTTTCACTTCTCAGCACCATGAACTCCATCACCTGAGTTAAGGCAGAACAACACAAAACTTCATATCTATCAAGTATTCAAAACCACTTATCCAAATATCATCTCTAACTCAAATGCTTCACAGAATTTGTCTAATTTGTATGATGATTATTCATAAGAAGAACAGTGCAATGGTAACTTATGGGAAAGGTGTATTTCTTATTTACCAACTCAGACTCATCAGGAGTGCATCCGCCATTGATATAATATTCAATATCAGCAGCTTTGATCACCCCATTGTTCATGAATCCAATCTGCAAAGTGATAGAACAAGTAAACCGTTTTCTCAATAGTCCTTTACAACCAGACCATGCTGTACACAAACACGTCTGATCACAGCTGTCGATCTATACCCAGCTTTGCTCATGGTTTGATGTGAAAGTCACCAGAGGAACACTGAGGATGGTGCCCAAGTAGACCATGAACTCAACAGGAAGTTCTGATTAGTTTTAGGCAGCATCCCAATGTCCCTTTCAAGTGGCACAGAACTTAGTAACTTGTCTGTACTATAGGTGGGTTATCACTGGACAGTGTTTTAAGCAGTTCCCCGAGACTGTTGCTGTCACTCACTTTGTATTTTCCGAGCAGTGGGTGGCGGCCAGCAGTTATCAACATGTCATCACCACGTTCCAGAATGAACCGTACTGGGCGGCCAGTCCTGTAGGAGATGACTCTGTTAACCTGCTGGATGCTTCATGATGGGGGAGATGCATTGAAGTAAAGAAAGAAGGCTTAAGATAGCCCAGTTTCATGGTTTCTCAGTGCGGGGTTGGGGCTAGTTGAAGGCCTTAACATTTTGAAAATTTGTGGGGGTATTAAAATGTGGGAAAAGGACCCCTATTACTGCAGTCATTTTGGTTTAGCCACATCTGAGAATTCAGATATTGAAATAACATATTATTTCGTTGTTTCCTTCCTTTTTATTTCTTTTTATATTACATCAAGGAATTGTATGATTATTTTGCAATTATATGTGTAAGCAGGTTATACTATTATGAATTTCATCTGGGGACATTGAAAGGGGGATAAAATATTTGTTATAAGTGGGATGTGGAGGCTGAAAGGGTTGAGAACCGATCGTTTGTCAACCTCTCCTGGCTGCATTCAGACTCTTCCTTTTTAAAGTGCCTAGTGAACACTCCTCCCACTCCTGTGGGAGTGCTCCCAAGGCCCACACACCTGTACTTACTGGATAGTCTTCTCTATTGTTGGGAAGTGCCAAAGAGCTGGAACATTCATAGTCTTTCCTTTCGGAGCAGTAACCAGGGGTAAGTTAGGTTTGTCCTGAATATACTCAGTGAAATTTAGTAGTTACAAGGTTTATTCACAGAAGTTTGGTTATTCCTGGAGTCTGGCTATTCCATCCAGAACATGCAGAGGCTAAGAGAACATTCCCAGGCAGCAACAGAGCTGATTTATTTCATGAAAAAACATGCCCCTCATTAGGTTGGGATTTTGACCCTCCCTCCACTCAGCCAACCTCAGTTTGATTTATTTTAATGATCTGAAACATAAACATTTAAATGAATGAAAGTCATAATGCAACTCATAAAAGTAATCCCAAGTTACATCTGTGCAGTGAGTCAAAATTTATAGTGATTACATTTATTTCACACAACCACCTTGGGAAACAGATAGCTATTACTTTCACCACTTTACTGGTGAGGAAACCAAGGTGACTTGCCCAAGATGACCCTGTGAATGAGTGGGCAGAGCAGGGCTTACACGCAGGCCCTCTGGCTCTAAGTCCAGTGTTTCTGCACCCACGTGTTAACCATACCCTTGAAATGAAGGGCCATGATCAGTGGGCTGAAAGCTGGGGTGTGGGGCTGGGGGACAGAGGTAGCACCTGCCCTGCGGCCACTCTGACTCTTACTTGTTGGCAGCCACGGCACTGACAGCCCCCAGCAGAGCAGGCTTGCTCACTTTCCCCCCGAAGGCTCCTCCAGCTCTCTTGGTGTGACAGGCGATTCTGTTCCTTGGGATGTTTAGTGCCGCAGCCACATATTCCTGAAGGAGGTACATTCCCAGAGTCACATAAGTGCAACTTACTGGTTTATTTCCTCACTCATGTACTTCCTCTCTACCTAATAAGAGAAATTCAGTAATTGAGCACAGACAACATTCACATAATTATGCAACCATCTTTGTAATCTAATTTTAGAATATTTTAAGCATCTCCAAAGAACACACATCTATTAAGCAGTCACTCCTAACAAAAATATTTGTTGTTATTTAGTTGCTAAGTCATGTCCGACTCTTTTGTGACCTCATGGATTATAGTCAGCCAGGCTCCTCTGTCCCTGGAAAATTTTCCAGGCAAACATACTGGAGTGGGTTGCCATTTCCTTATCCAGGGGATCTTCCTCACTCAGGGATCACACCTGCATCTCCTGCATTGGCAGGTGGGTTCTTTATCACTGAGCCACCTGGGAAGTCCACACTGGACAGATACCTAGCTGTGAAATTGCTGGGTTATATGATCACTCTATCTTTAACATCTCGAGAAACTGCCAAGCTATTTCCAAAGTGGCTCTGCCATTTTTCACTTATTCATTCTCTTGTTGGGAATAAATGTTCTAATTTCTCCACATTCTCACTTGTTACTGTTTGTCCTTTGTTTGTCTAGTGAACTGCTATTATTGTGTTTTTCATTTGCATTTTTCTAGTGGGCTTCCCTGGTGGCTCAGACAGTAGAGAATTTGCCTGCAATGCAGAAGACCTGGGTTCGATCCCTGGGTTGGGAAGATCCCCTGGAGAAGGGCATGGCAACGCACTTTAGTATTCTAGCCTGGTGAATCCCCATGGACAGAGGAGCCTGGTGGGCTACAGTCATGGGGTCACAGAGAGTCAGACACGACTGAGCAACTGTGTGCACACACACACACAGTGATTTAATGATGCTGAGCTTCCCAGGTGGCACCAGTGGTAAAAAACCAGCTTGCCAATGCAGGAAATGTTAAGAGATGCGGGTTCAAGCTCTGGTTCAGGAAGATTCCCTGGAGAAGGGTATGGCAACCCATTCCAGTATTCTTGCCTGGAGAATCCCATGGACAGAGGTGGCTTGTGAGCTACAGTCCGTAGGTTCGCAAAGAGTTGGACATGACTTAAGTGACTTATACACACACACACACACACACACACACACACACACACACATGAGGCTTGTGGGATCTTAGTTTCCCAACCAGGAATTGAACCCAAGGAGCCTGGTGGCTTGCACAGAGTCGGACTTGACTGAAGCAACTTAATATTCGGGCACTCATGAGCATCTTTTCATGTGCTTATTAGTCATTCATAGACTATCTTTGGAGAAATATCTATTCAGACTGTTTACTGGGCCTGCCTTTGATGCTGCCCAGGTTATGGGCTTTGGGCTGTGAGTACCCAGTGTCCCCATTATCCCTGGGAAATGCCTGCTGTCATGACTGATTGCACCTCAGAAGGTGTTGATGGGAAATGACTATGGATCTTGGGACATACATATTATTCCTCTGGACCTCAGAGCCATATACGGTTTTCCAAAAGAGATCTCAGGGGTGATCTTTGTCAAATTACTCAATTAACAGAAGATATTGATGTCCAGCTGCTTGTCAGAGATCATGTAGCAGATTAGCATCAAAGCCTATATTTCCATCTCTGTCCACTCCAAAATTTGCAACAGTGGAGTCCACAGCTACATCCCAGCTCAGCATCAGCATCTTCTCAAGGGCTCTGGATTAAATATCTGCTGATAGGCTGCTTTGCTAGTTTTGTTATACGTTTATTTCTTCGAACGGCAGCTGGGAGCTTCCTCCACCTACTGAGGCTGGCCATCCTTCAGGACCTCAAGCTACCAACTCACTGTGCTCCACCAGGAAGCCCCCAGCTCCTTCCTTCAGGGAGGTTGTCATTACTCCCCCTCCCAGAAGACCTGGCCAAGTATCCCCTGCGCCTGCCACGCCTTTAGGACCTACAGCTCCACGTTTCAGAAGAGGGGAATGTCAGAGGATTTTCTCTACCTGCCTCGGGGAGGTTAAATCTCAACCACCAGAGCAGGACTGGAATCCACATGCCGCTGCGCTGGGCTGAAAATGTCTTGAAGATGCAGTCACTTTACCCGTATGCCACCGATTTATAAAAACATTCACACCGAGATGCAACTCAGAAGAACCACAAAGGGAAATGTAAATACAATACTTACATTTGTCCTCCCTGAGATTAGCTTTTACATTATAAGTTGTTAGAAGGGAAAGATGGACTCTGCTCTCTGTTTTGGGAAGGCAGCACAATTTTCAGATCTCTGAAAGGTCTGCCCTTTAAGGGAAATATCTGCCCCGTTTCCTTCATTCTGGACTTCTGCTAAGAGCAAGTGTGCAGTGAGTGCAGGCATCAGAAGGCCCCTAGAGTGGAAAGCCTGGTAGTAAGGGCCTCTGTCACACAGCCATTTGGAGTCTCACTTTCCAAAAATACTCTGTTACCTGCACATGGGTCTGAAACTGTGTTCCAAGGTGTAGCACCATTTCTTTATCTTCCTCTTGGGGGATAGCCAGGATAGTTTGTGTTTCCATGTAAAAATGTTCCTGTCCTTCCACGTGGACCTTACCTATAAAGCATAAACACAGGACAGGGTTTACTTGAAAGTTCCAACTTGGGGACTCTTGGTGGTGTTTACTTTGTAAAGAGAAAGTTGCTTCAGTTTATAGAGTTCGACTTTGCATCATTTGGTTAAACCACATTTTCTCATTAATCTTCACTGTGTCTCACCAGCTGCCGGACTCTGGCTGGCTCATTCCCCTCTCTTGGCCTGTCCAATGGGTGGTGAAATCTGTGATGTGTTGGACTTGAGTTCACAGGCTAATATGACCACATATCTTAGCTCTGTTATATCCTTGCTCAGTGAGTTTGGCCAAATTAGTAAATCCTCGTTTCTTCATCTGGAAAATTGGAGGTAATAATAGCATGTACCCTAATTAGGTGATGTCAGGACTATTGGGTCACAAAGAGGGTAAGTAGGTTGATCCCTACCTTAAAACCAGCCTGCTCTTGTTGATTTAGCTGAGATTTTTGGCTTGTTCAGTACATCCTTATTATTTTTAAACCTTTTATTTCATATTGGAGTATAGCCAATTAACAATGTTGTGATGGTTTCAGGTGAACAGCAAAGGGATCATACATATACATGTATCCATTATCCCCCAAACTCTCCTCCCATCCAGGCTGCCACATAACATCGAGGAGACTTTCCTGTGCTATACCACAGGTCCTTGTTGGTTATCCATTTTAAATATAGCAGTGTGTACATATCCATCTAAAACTCCCTAACTATCCCTTCTCCCCATCCTTCCCTCCTGGCAACCATGTTTGTTTTCTAAGTTTGTGAACCTGGATCTGTTTTGTAAATAAGTTCCTCATCCTTATTATTTTGTAGGTTGTACTAAAGACACATTTAGCCCTTATTTAAGTATTTGAGAGGTAGTATTTTTAATTTAAAACTAACCAAAAGAACCCCGTGCAGTTAAAAATAAGTGAATTGCTTTGCCAGAAAACAAAGGATTTCTTGAATTACTTCTTGGGATGACAGAATGTGAGTCATGTAAAAAGGCACCCTTTCCCCTACAACAAAAGTTTGCTTTCAGCATGTATATACTGATTTTAATCTAAACTCAAATTTATTTAATAATTAAATAGTTTTTACATATGATAGATATTATTCTGAGGCCTAGAACTTTATAGATAATAAATTTATGCAATCTCCGTACCAATCCTATGAGGCAGGTATTATTAGGAACTTGAGACATAGAAAGGTTAAGTAAGCTTCCCAAGGTCACACAGCCAGTAAAGAGCAGAGCTGGGATCTAAACCCGGGCAGCCTGACCCCACGATCCATGCTCTTAACTATTACAAGACATTATATTCTCAATAACTCCTAGTTGTGGTGGTGTTCAGTTGCTCAGTCGTGTCCAACTCTTTGTGACCCCATGGACTGCAGCAGCCCAGGCTTCCCTTCCTTCACTGTCTCCTGGAGTTTGCTCAGATTCATGTCCTTTGAGTCGGTTAAGTCATCCAACCGTCTCATCTTCTGTTGCCCCGTTCTCCTCTTGCCTTCAATCTTTCCCAGCATCAGGGTCTTTTCCAATGAATCGGCTCTTTGTATCAGGTGGCCAAAGTATTGGGAGCTTCACCTTCAGCATCAGTCCTTCCAATGAATATTCAGGGTTGACTTCCTTTAGGATTGACTGGTTTGATCTCCTTGCAGTCCAAGGGACTCTCAAGAGTCTGCTCCAATTCTTCGTCATTTCTGCCCATATTTTAAATTCCCCTTGTCTTTCAAACTTCCCACTTGAACTCCCACTATGGCCAGAATCCTGAATGACAAATAGCTAGCTAAGATCTTGTCATTCTGTTATCTTCAGTGAGAACAGAAATTTAAAGAAAATATACTACTATGGTTAACAGCAAGGGTCTAGGGCTCAGCCAATTCTGGGCTCCAGTCCTGGTTCTACTTCTAACTGGTTATGAGATCTCAACCAGTTACTTAACTTTTCAAAGCCTCAGTTTCATCATCTGTAAAATGCATCTACTGATATGTTCTTTCTTAGCAGTGTTCTACTTACATATTAAATAGTAAGCAGCAATACTTAGGAACTTACAATAGACTTAATAATAATACTGCTCATTTCCTAGGGTTGTCAGGATTAAATAACATAAAACACATAAAATGTTTGGCATGGTGCCTGGCACAATGAGTACCTGACAAATGTTAGCTGATATTATTATCATAACTAAGTACCCTTTAGCCCAAATATAGTCTTTGTAAAATCTCATTCAGTTTCTTCTATAAAATCTATTATGGAGTAATGAATGTTTGACACAAGATGCTGTCAAATCTCTGAGCATCTTTCTTAGCTTTCCTGCTTGTATTTAACTATTCTTCTGAGGTAGTAAATTGTTTTTATGATTAGGAATCAGTCTACATTTTCTGCTTAAACAGAATAATGCTGGGAAACAAGTATTCTGAAGGCATTTCAGTAAAAAATATAGCACTTTCCATTCCACTTATTTAGAAGTAGGTAACAGATTGTAAAAATTACTGTAAAATCACTATTTTCTCTTACTTAAGACTTGTAGCAATTCTCTTAGTAAAGACAACTGCAGCTTTCGACTCTGGCTACAAATTAGACTCACCCACATGGAGATCTTTTATAAAATATTGATGCTCTGATCTTATACTCCAAGGTTCTGATTTCACAAGTCTGAGGTGGGATCTGGATATTTGTATTTTAAAAAACTGTACTAAGTCTTACCCAGTGCAGCAATTCAAAACAAGCAAACAATATAGTATCAAGAATAGGAAAGATAAATACAACTGTTAAGATACAACTTTATACACAGAAAATTCAAGAGACTGTAAGACTATTAAAATAGTGAGGGAATTTAGTGAAACTCCTGGCTATAAGATCAATATACAAAAACCAACTGTCTTTATATATTAGACATAAATAAGTAGAAAATTAAATGAAAATATAATTTACAATAGCATTATAAAGTATCAAGTACTAGAAAGAAATATTAAGAAGGGTGTACAAGAACTAAACTAAAAAGACTGATGATAATAAACAAACAATGGAACTTTTACAATTGTTATTAGGAATAAAATAGGAAAAACATTTTTTAATGTTTGGCATTAACTAAAAGTAAAACATATTAAAACACTATTATTTGGCATTTCTACTGCTGAGTATATTCTATTGAAAATGAGTGCTTATGCTCATCACAAGACATGTTTAATAGTAGTGTTTACAGGAACTATTCATAAAGCCCCAAGTTGAAAAAACTCAAATGCATATCAATGGTAGAATAGATAAATAAATTATGGGTATAATTACAGATGTAATGGATATATAAATATTTATACCATGAAATACTCCTGAATAATGAAAAAGAATTATGGATCTATGCAACAACATGGATGAGCCCTCCATACACAATATTGAATAAAAGAAGTAGGCACAAAAGAAGTGACACTGTAAGTTTCCATTTATATGAAGTTCAAAAGAGGTAAAACTAATCTACAGTGGTAAAGGTTAGAATAAAATCTTTGGGGACTCTTTTGGTGGTCCAGTGGTTAAGAATCTACCTGCCAATTCAGGCAGCACTGGTTTGATCCCTAGTTTGGGAAGATTCCATGTGCTGAGGGGCAACTAAGCCCATACACCACAACTACTGAGGGCAGAGAGCCCTAGAACCCATGCTCTTCAATAAGAGAAGCCTGCACACTCCAGCTAGAGAAAGCCCTTGCATAGCAACAAAGACTCAGCACAGCCAAATAAGGAAAATTGAAACAAAAATCTTTGGGAGGTTTACTAACTGAGAAGGGGCACAAGGAAGCTTTCAGGGTGCTGGAAATATTCTATATCTTGGTGTGGGTAGTATTTACATAGGCCTAATGTTGTTGTTGTTTGGTCACTAAGTTGTGTCCCATTCTTTGCGACCCCATGGACTGCAGCACACCAGGCTTCCCTGTCCTTCACTATCTCCTGGAGTTTGCTCAGATTCATGTCCACTGAGTTGGTGATGTTATCTAACCACCCTATCCATAAACTCATACATATGTAAAATTTCATCAAGCTTAGTAAATTTATTACTTGTGCATTTAAAATTGTGATTCAAAAATCTCTGCCTGAGAGCTCTAGTATTTCTCAAGCCAGATGACTGAATTAAGTCTTCAACTGCAGAGGCTTTACCTTTTTGGCTCAAGGTCACTTACCTTCAATGATTTGGTCAACGTATTTAAAGGCTTGCTCTACATCTCCTTGCTCAATTTTTTTCTCAGCAGAAAGAAATGAATTGTGCTCTAGGGCTTGCTGCAGGGGAAATAACAAAACAAAACAAACAAGAAAAAAAGTGTTATTTTTTAAAAAGTATTCTAATAAGCCATTCAACCACCATCAAAACCCCAAGCTCCTGCTCAATCAGATCTTCACACACCAAGACAATCCAAGCAGTAAGGAGAGACAACTGATGTTGGGTTGAAATGGATTACAGGCATTGGTATTGCCTTAGTTTTGTTCAGGGCTCTGAGGAAGAGTTGAGGGGGAGACAAGGGTAGATATATACAATACGGCCCTACCCTAGACAGCTGAGTGAGGGCCTGAGGCAGTCTGGTGTTAAGGTGCCAACTCTGTGGTGAGGCCGGGGGGCGCGGGGTGGGGGGCAGATAACAGAGTAAAGATAGGACAAGAGGAGGAGGTTGGTGGGGACAGGAATGCTCAAGGGTGCCCTTGTGTAGGTGATGAAAGTTAGGTGCTGAATTGAATGGGATTAGAACAGCTAGAGAAGAGAGGGAGAATCATTTACAGTCAAAAGCGCCTCATAAAGCAATAGTTTGAAGTTGAAACCAAGCTGAGGGGCCAAAATGAGAACAAGCCAACTGGAAGGGTAGAGATTTTCTATCAAGAAATAGTAGGTTGGGCTGAAAGGTGCCTTGAGGTTGGGTTAAGAAAGATCCTGAGGACTTAACCTGGTGGTGCAGTGGTTGGGAGACTGCCTGCCAATGCAGGGGACAAGGATTCAATCCCTGACCTGGGCAGATTCCGCAAGCCACAGGGCAGCTGAGCCCATGCACCGCAACTGCTGAGCCCACATGCCGCAGTGACTGAGCCCAGACACTGCAACTACTGAAGCCTGCGTGCCCTAGAGCCTGAGCCCGGCAGCAAGAGCAGCCCCTGTTCCCCACAGCCAGAGAAAGCCTGTGCACAGCAACGAAGACCCAAAGAGCCCCCCGCCCCCACAAAAAGATCCTGAGTTCTATACTAGGAACCTCATCTAAGGGGATGTTGCTGTGTGGAAGAAGTGATCTGATGAACTTTGAGGCTTAGAAAGTTGATGTGATGGACAGATAGGTTGAAATAGAGTACAAAACTCCTTTTAAAGCAGTTATGATAATTAATCTGACAACAGGTGATGAGGATCTCGCCAAACCGTGAGATGGGAGACAAAATGAGAATAGAAAGGGGCAGAATTAAGAGGCATTCAGAGGATAATTGGGAAATACTTGACCTCGGTAACCACTGGGAAGAATAGAAGGGAATCACAGAAAATGATGAAGACTGCATCCCATTGGCTAGGATTCACATTGTTTATTGACTCATCTATCCTTCTATCACACATATTTATTGAGCACCTACTATGGGTTTAGTGCTTCACTAGGTACTGGGGTTATAAAGCACTGAAAATATGTTCTTGTCCTCATTAACAAAAACAGCTAAAACAAAATGACAGCTAACATTTATTGAATGGGTCCCATGTCCCAAGTGCTGTTACAGGCGTTTGAATTCTTCCATTTAAACCTCACAGAGACCTTTTGGTGCAGGTGCTTTCCTGGCTCCCATTTTACAATCGAGGAAACTGAGGTATGAGAAGTTGAAACAACTTGTCAAAGCTTTCATTGCTATTAAGTTCCCACTAGACAACAGAGTCAGACTGTGAGTCAGAGTGCCATCTCCAGGGCTTGCGTTTAAGCAGGAAGTGGGGAGGGAGATAGAGGACCCAAGCTGTAATTTAGTAAATGTTACAACTGTTCTGAGTTTCACACGCTCTGGATTTCCCCACTGACTAGTTTTGTATGTGAGGTCGTAGAACATCCCCCTGGTATCCCTTATCTATATTCTGTGGCCATGCCTTAGCAAGAGATCAAGGGAGGAGAAATGGACACAAGAAGGGAGGGAGCTCCAGGCAGGAAAATTCTCAGTATTATGTTTCGAGGTACAGATTGCTGGAGCCTTCTCTCTAAAACTATGGACAACTCTAAACCCAGTATAGGTGAACCCTATATTGTTTTGTGGCCCCATGGGTTGAATTCTGTCAAAATTATACCACTCTAGTCATTCTAGAAGACACGGAATGCCCTGCGTACCTCTATTGTTATAATCCTGGGCTCTAGGTCTTCATAAACAATCCTCACTTTTTTAGCAGCCTCTTTTGCATGAGCGTAGGTATCAGCAGCCACAGTGCAGACAATCTGACCCACGCAAATTACCTGCCAAAAAGCCACATATTGTATTATTTTCAACCTATGAGAATAAATCTAAAACAGTAACTTGAGTGGGGTTCAGGGAATACATAGGTTGGAGGCAGAATTTAAGGACCTGGCCTGTGACTGTCTTCAGCCACATTCCTTCCCACTCCCATATCACAGCCAGTAATCCAGTTGTCCTGAAATAATGTTGGTTCCTTTAATGTCCTATGTTCTGTATTGCCTCTACCACTTGATGGTTTTTTTTAGAAGCATTCCCTGAGAAGGCTTATGGCTTTTAACAGAATCTCAAAAGGGTCCACTATTCAAGAGAGTATTTGAGAGGGAGTCACTGGTTCCCTGCAGGTCTTTGTGATGTGAACATGGACCCATGACCAATCATCATTTTGGCATTTCCAGCAAAGCATTTGAATGATAAGCGGCGCACAAATCACAAACCTCATTTTGTGCATAGAAAATCTCTCCCTGATAGTTATTTTCTCCTGGAACATCCTCTGCTGTTATCACATCAACAACACCAGGAAGGGCCAGGGCTGCTGAAGTATCAATTAATCTAGGAAGGAAATTTTGAAAGCACACACTGAAGTTATAGAGGTAAGCTCAGGGTAGTATAAGTGATTCCCCAAACACCAGGAAAAATTGGTGACCTCATAACAAGTCATGGGCAGTATTCCATGTGGAAAGTGCCAGCAGTAAGTAGGTGTTCTTACTTTTGGCCATAGATTTTTTTTTTTCTTTCTTAACTATATTTTAAAAATGACTGATTCCCATCCAGAAGAGGAAATTATTCTTAATTGACCCAAATATATAATAAATTCTCCATTCTATTATGAAATTGTGAATGCATTCCAGTAACATATAGGGATGTTTTATTTTCTTACATGATCTTTGCATGAGCTCTGGTGCTGGTGACTACAGCCAGGAAGAGTTCTTGGGAGATGGGGGGCATGTCATCAACAAACACAGCTTCCCCTGTGGTGTGTTTAATGGCTGACTGGTGTATGACTGGGTGGCCAACTGGATCTTGTGGGGGTTGGTAGGGATCCACGCACTGTTCACAAACAAAGCAAGTTATTTTATTGCCAGACGTCCTCAAACACTGAAACTTGGGTCTGATATATCTTGGCTTACCCCAAAGTGAAAAAAAAAAAAAACAACCTATAGGCAATTGGGTATCCATATCTGTGAGTCAACATTAATAAAGATCCATACGGTAAAAGATAAATTCTGATTACAACCACTCCCTCACCCCAAAAAAGGAAGACTTTTTAAATTTGCCCTCAAAGACTCTACAACCTTGTTGAAGTATCAGAATACATAATAACACATTAACATAATGTGATCAACTTTGTATAGCAATAAAGAACGGTTGACATCAACTAATTTGGTGCAAGAAATATATACAAGTTTCTAGGAGATTTAGGATGATTATAAGAAAGCAGGGGCTTCCCTCATAACTCAGTTGGTAAAGAATCTGCCTGCAGTACAGGAGACCCCGGTTCAGTTCCTGGGATGGGAAGATCCTCTGGAGAAGGGATAGGCTACCCACTCCAGTATTCTTGGGCTTACTGTGTGGCTCAGCTGATAAAGAATCTGCCTGCAATGCAGGAGACCTGGGTTCGATCCCTGGGTTGGGAAGATCCTCTGGAGAAGGGAAAGGCTACCCACTCCAGTACTCTGGCCTGGAGAATTCCATGGACATGGGGACATAGTCCATGGGGGTCACAAAGGGTCAGACAGGACTGAGAAACTTTCATGGGGGTCACAAAGAGTCAGACAGGACTGAGAATCTTTCAATTATAAGAAAGCTGAGAAGTCTCTATAGAAGCAGTAAATGCTGAGTCAGAGTTTAAAGAAAGGGCAGACATTGGCCAAGAAAAGGAGGAAATTTTAAGCAGCAAAACTGAAAATAGTAGGGAAAGGAGATACAGAATCGAATTCTTTGTGTAGCCTTTAGTAAAAGCATAGAAGCTAAACCAAGAAAGCCACACATGGGTGACAATGGGTAACATCAACTGGCTTTAGCAGACTTTGTCTGTACAAGTAATAAAATTAAATTATTGAAAAGAAAGAAGATATATGCATAATGGCATACACTTACATCACAGACAGATTAAAAAGCAAAAAACCCCAGCCACCAACCTGGAACATCTGAATTCCTTGGGGAGTTTCTATAGGGAGATCTTCTAGAGCACTCACGAACTTTTCTGGGATATCAGGAAACTTGTGGGGGTCCTGAAAAGAAGATTATTTCACATTTAACTTACAATCTGAGTGACTAGCTTGGAAAAACACATGTCAGAAATAGGTTATCCTATTTATTCTTCCAGACATCAGATACCAGTTCTGCTGGGAGAGAGCCCTGAGCTTTGAATTCCCTGGGCTAGCACAGTTGTTTGAAGAAGAAGTATATAACAAAATACTAATGATGGCATTATAGATGATTTTCTCTTCCTTTTGTCTTATTCATATTTTCAAAATATTAAAATAGGTCTTATTTTAAGGAAAAGATTATAATTTACTCACTGAAGGTTCTTCACTACTATAAATCAACTTGACACTGCATATTAGCATCTGCCATGCAAATTATAAAGCAAATTATAAAGCAAATGGAATAACAAGGCCATCCAGCCCCTTCTCAGCTCAGGAGTGAAGGAAGGCGAGGGAAGGAGAGAAACAAAAAGGTCCAGGAGGAAGCTGTTGGAGGCAGGGAAGCGCCACCCGAAGGCCCCATCCTCAGCACCCTCTGTGTATTATTAAAACCAGGCCGTGGAGGCCCTTCATGTGCAGGCTCATGTCCAGAAGGCCAAGGGGCCCAGAGACCCAGAGAAGTAGTCCTTACCATTTTATTCAGCCCTCGCCTCACTTTGAGGTAGAATTTGAAGAGCAAGCTGATGATGAGGGTTCGCCTATACTCTACCATGCCACCTTCAGCGTCTGGAGGGATGTAAATCTCATCCAGGACCAATCGGCAAGCATCACTCAGCATCTGGTCGTTCCACTGCCTAGCAGGAAAGAGTGTGAACATGTCACAGAAGAGGCAGAGACAAACACTAATGCAGCAGAGTACGAAAAGATGGAGAGCAGTATGTATCCATCTTTGAAGTCTACACAAAATACTCTCAAATCCCTCACTAGCTTTCTTTAGAATCCGAGGCAGCGGCTCCCAAATTTTCTTACAAAGTCCTCCTTTCAAAAATATTATGGAAAAATTTTTAATTTTTAATTGAGGTGTAATTGACATGACATTATGTTAGTTTCAGGGGTACAATGCAATGATTTGATACTTGTATGTATTGTGAAATTATCACCACAATAAGTCTAGTTAATATTCATCACCATACGTTGTTACTAATTTTTTTTCTTGGGACAAGAACGTTTAAGATCTAGTTTTGTTTTTAGCAATTTTCAAATATACAATATAGTATTATTATGTATAGTTACCACGCTGTACATTACATACCAATGACATTTATTTTATAACTAGGAATTTATTTTATAACAGGCAAATTTGGCCTTGGAATGCGGAAAGAAGCAGGGCAAAGACTAATAGAGTTTTGCCAAGAAAATGCACTGGTCATAGCAAACGCCCTCTTCCAACAACACAAGAGAAGACTCTACACATGGACATCATCAGAGGGTCAACACCAAAATCAGATTGAGTTTTAACCCCCTCCATCCATTTTGCACTCCATCCTTTTCCCCACCACATCTATGCAGCCACCAAACTGTTCTCTGTATCTACAAGCTCAGTTTTTGCTTTGTTTTAGATTCCACATATAAGATTGTACAGTATTCGTTTTTCTCTGCATCATACTTAGCATAATGCCCTCAAAATCCATCTATGTTGCCACAGATGGCAAGGTTTCCTTCTTTTATTATAATGGAATAATATTCCATTATATATATATATATCTCCTTTATACATTGATCATCATTGACCACTTAGGTTGCTGCCATTATCTCGGCTACTGTAAATAATGCTGCGAGCCACATGGAATTGCCTATGTCTTTTGAGTAGATGTTTCCATCTTTTCTGTATGGTAGTCCTATTTTTAATTTTTTGAGGAACCTCTATACTGTTTTCTACAGGGGCTGCACCAATTTGTATTCCCACCAACAGTGCATAAAGGTTTCCTATTCTCCACTCATGTTTCTTCTCTTTCATATATAATACTCATTCTAACATGTGAGAAGATAGCTCATGGTGGTTTTGACTTGCACTGTGATTAGTGATGCTGAGTATCTTTTCATCCGCTTGTTGGCCACCTGTATGTCTTCTTTGGAAAAATGTCCATTCAAATCCTCTGCCTATTTTTTAATCAGATTGTTTTTATTATTTTTAATGTCATGGCCTGGAATGTTGATTTACCTCAAATAGCTTGGATGAAAAAAGTACTCAAATCAAGCTTCCCAGGATCCAGGACTCTGTTTTGTTCGTGGCTGTGTCTCCAACAACGACACCACACTAGCACAAGTGCAGGCATGCTCAGTTGCTCAGTCGTGTTTGACTCTTTGTGATGCCATGGACTGTCCATGGAATTTTCCAGGCAAGAATACTGGAGTGGGTTGCCATTTCCTCTTCTAGGGGATCTTCCTGACTAAAGACTAGTAAATGACTGAATTATTGATGATACTTGCAACATTTTTCATGACTGAAAGTTACTATACAAGTGCTTCGAGAACACTTATTTTAGTTATTACAGTATCAGAAAAAACTTGCATTAAGTTCTGCTGCTGCTGCTGCTGCTGCTAAGTCATGTCAGTCGTGTCTGACTCTGTGCAACCCCACAGACGGCAGCCTACCAGGCTCCTCTGTCCCTGGGGTTCTCCAGGCAAGAACACTGGAGTGGGTTGCCATTTCCTTCTCCAATGCATGAAAGTGAAAAGTGAAAGTGAAGTCGCTCAGTCGTGTCCGACTCTTAGTGACCCCATGGACTGTAGCCTACTAGGCTCCTCCATCCATGGGATTTTCCAGGCAAGAGTACAGGAGTGGGGTGCTATTGTGCATTAAGTTCTAATTGTTGACAAAAAACATGATGGGTGGATGAAAGTTACTGTAAAATAACTGGTTAGAAGAACTTCAAAAACTTGCTGTCCAAATGCTAGAAATAATGCAAATGACAGGAGGGATGCCAATTCACCTTTTGGACTATTTCACTTTCTTTAATCTCTTTAAAGACATTTTCAGTTGTCTTAGGACACTTAGAAACATTTACTTATTTTTCAGGTTAATTTGAAGTGGAATTTTGGAGATACTATCTACTTAGATTATCTTAATTTGTGAATTATTATTATAGAAACTACAACAAAAGAATCATTGTATCTTGAAGGTGGTTGGTTTTTGGGTGATTTTTATTCTCTTTGTACTTTTCTGCAGTGATTAAATTTTCAACATATTATATGCACATGTATATATATATATATATGTATGTATATTATAATCAGAAAAAATTTTCCAAGTGCTATTTTCATTAAAATATTAAAATGGCAAGGCCTGGGTTTCATGTTTCAGATGTGTTATGACATACCTCCCAATGAGCTGCTGGCAGGCTTTGCTTGCAGAGACAACAGTGGGGCCAACACTTCCATAGAACATCTGAAGTTCCTTGATGGTATCTGTGCCATCCTCAAACTTCACACTCATCCCAGCATTGACAATGGCAAAGGCGTTCTCCTGACGCTGGGCTATCCGGAGTCCTGACACAAAGTGCCACTAGAAACAGAAAAACAATGTGTAGTGCTTATCTTCACTGTCTGATGTACAGCAACAGTGACGTTTGGTACTGATAATGAAAAAGATCTAAGTTCTCACACAGGTATGGTTTTGGAGTATAGAACTGACTGTGGAGTATATACTGCCCGTGTGCTTTGTTAGGTATTACATTACGTATTTTATATTATATATATATATATTATATTATGTGTTACTATTTAATCCTCACAACAACTCTGCCCATGTCCAATTTTCTGATGAGGAAACTGAGAGGCTGAGTTGCCTGCACAGGGTCACACAGGAAGTGGCAGTGCCGGCTCTGGGGTCTATGTTCATCTACCCTCCACTGTGAATCCATGTGTGGCCTTGGGCAGGGGACTTAAACTGTTCCAGTTTTAATTTTCTTTAAAACGGTAAGGTTTAATTTGATCAGATGGCACCTTGGTAACTGCTGAGAGGGTTGAGCGGAAGATGAGGAGGTGGGGTGCCTCTCACAGTGAACTTCCTCACTTCCACCTGTAGCAGTTTTAGTTTGGTGTTCTATGTAAATCTCATTTGAATAAAGAATTCTACTGTAGGAAAAAACCTTGGAAACCACAGGACAAATGGTCTCCAAAGTGCTTGCCAAGTTTAAATCGGTCATTCTATGTTGAGTTTCATTACTAGCTTGAAACATTGGAGCCACAAAGTGTGAAAGCCTCTTTGCGAGGCCAGCATCTTGGTAGGGGGCAGGGGAGAGATTAGACCTACCATCATTGACCCTGACAAGGAGCAAACATTTTGGATCTAGAAAGCAAGGTGATAAAGAAGTGTTTGAGAGACACTGGTTGTTCCTGCTGTACCGCACTGACTGGTGGGGACTTGCCTCTCATTCCTCATCACCTTTCCTTGCCTGAACTATTGCATTAGCCTCCTAACTGGCCATTCAACTTTTAGGCTATCCTCCAACCAACTTATCCTCTATCTTTCTAGTGATCAATATTTCTAAAAAGTGACTTTCATTAAGATTGGATCTTCTTTAAAACCTTCCGAGGTGGCTGTTTGCTAGGACCCAAACAGACTCCTTAATAGAGCAATAGATATGTTTGGTGATGGAGCCCCAACTTCCCTTCTAGACTCATCTCACAGGTTGCTCCACACAACCTGCCCAGCCATCTGGCCTTCAGCCTGCCATGCCCCCCAGGCCCCATCCCCGTGAGACTATTAACTCTTTGACTATCTGTTTTATAGAATTAAAAAAAAAAATTGAATGATTATGTGGCAGCCTGGATGGGAGGGGAGTTTGGGGGAGAATTGACATATGTTTACATATGGCTAAGTCCCTTTACTGTTCATCTGAAACTATCATAACATTGTTAATTGGTTATACCCCAGTACAAAACTAAAAAAAAAACTTTAATTGAATGAAAATCCTGGAAAGACCACTCCTTTCTCTACACTGATCTATGCTGATCTAAACTGCTTTCCTTCATGGTTAACACCACCAGGGCAGGGCTCTCCCCATCACTGGAACTACCTCAATTCTTTGCCACTCATTTCCTGTCTGAGATTAGTTTTTTCCTATTTCAAGCCCTTCCTCATAGATGTAGAGACCTTTAAAGACTGAACACTGTGTCTTATAGTCTTCGGAGTTTAGCACTGTGTCAAGCATGTAAATAGTAGTAGGTAGTTAATAAATAGAAAATTGTACTTAAAATATCTGGTTAATAAATATCTGGTTGACTTGGTAGTACATTTATGGTAATGAACTTTCAGTTTACCAGAAACTTGCTGTAGTCAACAGACTATATAGTTTTACTCAATTTTGGCTAAGTTGCATCTTTGTCTGAAACTCCCAATTCAACTCTTCACACAAAGGGCTCTCCTTTTTACAGGGTGAATGTTCCCTGCAGGCAGAGAGATAAGGCTCATGGAAATGTTTTCATTTCTTTTAAAATCAAAAGGAAAAATGAATATAATGATAATGAATATATAACACTGAAGGCAGCCTGGATCATATTTATCTTTATACTGACACAGTCATATATATTTTTTACTTTATCTTTTATGGAGGAAAGGACTGACAGAAGGCAAAGCCCCAGGGCCCCTGAGTTCATACCGTGGCTCTGGTAAGAAAGCAAATCCGATGGTCACCTGGGAAAGCATCCCTCCTGTGAGCAGCCCCAAAGGCGCCCTGCAACAGCTGGTTGGAAAGGAGAGGACACCTCTCCCTTGGAGCCCATATGTGGCCCGCTGCTCAGGGCGAAGCTGGGCTTCCCTGGGGTGGGCGGTGGGTCAGGGAGCCCTTACCTGAGTAGAGTGCGGAATATACACAGATAACACAATCTCTTCTGACTTGAGGTTGGCTTCGGGTGACTTCTCAAGGAAACGGCCATCTAAAGGAATCTGCCGTTTTCCTTCTATTAGAGAAAATGACCTTGATTAGGATGAAGTTATCAAACTGGAGAATATCCCCAAAGGGACAGATGTGATGCACTGGTGGACAGAGAGAGTGCAGCTGGGAGCCAGAGATGTGGGTTCTTTGCCCAGCTCCAGCTCCCAGGCTAGGTTGGCTGAGGCAGGTCCTGGAACCTTGGGCTTCTGGTTTCTCATGCATAATGGCAGGGTTGGACCCAGTACACTAACATGTCCTTTCTTGTTCCTGTTGCCCATTACACACCACTCACAACATTTGGGCTTTGAAGAACTTTAAAGTTATTTGGAAACTACGTAGTACAAAGTGAAAGTGAAGTCATTCAGTCCGGGTCGCAAAGAGTAGGACCTAGTACAAAGGTGGTTCACAAATGGGTAAAGGGTACACTGGTTACAGTGTATTTCATAGATGGGAAAACTGAGGCCCTGAGTCAAGAAAGGATAGATGACCTGTCCAAAGAGATAGAGATGGGATGAATGGCAGGGGTGGGATGCCTGCTATATACTTTTCCCCCTTAACAGTTTGCAATACTCTCTCTTTTGCTCCACCACAGTTTTAAAAATCTGATTTTAAACAAATAGAGGGTCTCTTATATCAATAGACCTGTGAATACACACATCTGTCTTTATTTTTGTTTCTTTAAGTTTAAATCATTTTCCCTTGGCAAAGTTTAAGCTATCTTTGACTAAAGAGAGAAGTAATGGGTAATATGCCCCACAAATTTGATTTTGTTTAAAATGAAAAGTACTATAAGGAAAATTTTCACCTTTATGAAACTGTGAAATAAAATATGCCATAAAACTTTAAAATCACATATATACACCTCATTAAATTTTCCTTTATCTGCCTTGATAGTACAATTTAGACTGTGCATAAATACAGCCAACTAGTTCAGAAAAACTGTCGGGTGCAGTAACTTATGTGATCTACAAGATATAGAACATGTGGAAAACAAGGTGATTGATCTCAGTTCATCTTTATGTTTGAGGTAATGTAGATACAACCAGATATATTTGGTGAGTCTAAGTGAGATATATCTGGGTTCCTTGCTCATAGTTTGCAAAGGAGCTAAGTAACTGATATGATAATTATAAAATCAAATGCCTAAAGCTTGGTCTCTTACCTTTAGATATCAGATTGATGGTAGCATTTCCTGCTGCTAAAATGGGATTCAGGTCAGAATAGTTAGGCCTGCTCACCACATGCCCGCCTAAAGTCTAGATTAAAAAGAAAAGATGGCATTTTTAAAGCTACACTCAGTCATTTGAAAAATAAGGAATTATGTATACAGGGATCTTGTGTATGCTTTAAAAATTCTCTTCTTTGTTTCAGAGAAAGATCTGGCAAACTTGGTGGGGGGATGCAGCTAAATATAGTCAGACAACACAATGTGCAAGATTCCCAGCCCTCTGATGCCAATTCGAACTTATAGCTTGAGGAAATATTGCTTTTCCATGTGCCATGAGGAAAAAAACCTCTTTCAGAACGGACCCTAGCACGTGTCCAATAACATGGCGAAGTGAGGAGACTGGAGCCTGAGGAATCTAAATCCAGATGTGTGTTGCGCTGCTGTCAATACAATCTCATTGTCCCAAAACCGTCTCTAAAGCTGCTCTGACACAGTCTTATCTCATACGACACTAGAGAACATACCGCCATGTTCCTAATCTGGGCTCCAGCAAGTGTTCTCAGGTGCTTCAGGAGAGCATGGTAGGTCTTGGTCTTCTCCTTTGGTTGTTCAGAAACAATAAAATGTAAGGCATCATTCAACTGGGCCAGGCTGTATCCTGCACCTATCGTCACCCCTGAAAGTAAGATATGGAATTTAAACTTAAAGTGGAAAGTAACAAGATGCATGGGCTGCTTGGAAACACTCTTTCAAATATATCTTCTCTTTTCACATAAACTTAGAAGGACAGAAACAAAGATAAAGATATTTTGGCAATTTGCTTTATTCTCAAATATTAAGTACCAAAGATTTTTCTCATTCATGTACACAGTTATATCTGCCTTACATTTTAGGACACCTCAACCATAGATATCTGAAATACCTTACTTTGTTTATTCCCAGTGTAGTGCTGTCCTGAATAGATGGATAAAAGGTGAAAATTTCAACCAAGATCCTGTAAGATTTTGAAAAGATCATTACACTTGAATGGAAGTTGACTTCCAAATCTGCATTGCCCATTTGCCTGTTTTCCAAACCATCTCTTCCTGTTGTTCCTTTATCATAACAAGAAGAGACACCTGCCTGAAGCTTGGCTTAGTTCTATTTGCCTGTGAGCTTACAGGGAGTGTTTTGAGTAGTGATGTCCTCTAGTTCATGCATTCTCAATGGGGGCAATACCGCCACCAAGGCAGTGAAAAAAATCTTATTCTTTTTATTTGTAAAGCCCTGATACCCATACAGATATATGGTCTATCTGTGATGTTAAAATTTTATGGAGGATGATGAGAGAAAAAATGTCCATCACTCCTTAGAGTGAGAAATGAAAAGGTTGAGAAATACTGACTTAATTTTATAGGTTCTACCACTCAGTCCCTCCATCTCTACCCCACCCTAACCACATCCCTTCCTTCCAGCCCTTCTCCATACAGCCTGACCTTTCCTTGCTCCATCTCCTTCTGTGGGTCCATTAATATGAACTTTCCAACAAGCAAAAAAATAAGAAAAGAATGAGCAGACTAAGATGGGAAGATCAGAGGGGAAAGCAGATAATTCTCCATTTGATTTCTGTTTATGTATCTGAGATTTACTCAGATGTATAATTTTTATCAAGATCATCCCCAAGAAAAAGAAATGCAAAAAAGCAAAAAGGCTGTTTGAGGAGCCCTTACAAATAGCTGTGAAAAGAAGAGAAGTGAAAAGCAAAGGAGAAAAGGAAAGATATACCCATCTGAATGCAGAGTTTCAAAGAATAGCAAGGAGAGATAAGAAAGCCTTCCTCAGTGATTAATGCAAAGAAATAGAGGAAAACAATAGAATGGGAAAGACTAGAGATCTCTTCAAGAAAATGAGAGATACCAAGGGAACATTTCATGCAAAGATGGGCTCAATAAAGGACAGAAATGGTATGGACCTAACAGAAGCAGAAGATATTAAGAAGAGGTGGCAAGAATACACAGAAGAACTGCACAAAAAAGATTTTCACAACCCAGATAATCATGATGGTGTGATCACTCACACTCATCTAGAGCCAGACATCCTGGAATGTGAAGTCAAGTGGGCCTTAGGAAGCATCACTACAAACAAAGCTAGTGGAGGTGATGGCATTCCAGTTGAGCTATTTCAAATCCTAAAAGATGATGCTGCACTCAATATGCCAGCAAACTTGGAAAACTCAGCAGTGGCCACAGGACTGGAAAAGGTCAGTTTTCATTCCAATCCCAAAGAAAGGCAATGTCAAAGAATGCTCAAACTACTGCACAATTGCACNTGCTTATTTAACTTCTATGCAGAATACATCATGAGAAACGCTGGACTGGAGGAAGCACAAGCTGGAATCAAGATTGCTGGGAGAAATATCAATAACCTCAGATATGCAGATGACACCACCCTCATGGCAGAAAGTGAAGAAGAACTAAAGAGCCTCTTGATGAATGTGAAAGAGGAGAGTGAAAAAGTTGGCTAAAAGCTCAACATTCAGAAAACTAAGATCATGGCATCCGGTCCCATCACTTCATGGGAAATAGATGGGGAAACAGTGGGAACAGTGGCTGACTTTATTTTTCTGGACTCCAAAATCAGTGCAGATGGTGATCGCAGCCATGAAATTAAAAGATGCTTACTCCTTGGAAGGAAAGTTATGACCAACCTAGACAGCATATTAAAAGCAGAGACATTTCTTTGTCAACAAAGGTCCATCTCGTCAAGGCTATCATTTTTCCAGTAGTCATGTATGGATGTGAGAGTTGGACTATAAAGGAAGCTGAGTGCTGAAGAACTGATGCTTTTGAACTGTGGTGTTGGAGAAGACTCTTGAGAGTCCCTTGGACTGCAAGGAGATCCAGCCAGTGCATCCTAAAGGAGTGTTCATTGGAAGGTGTTCATTGGAAGGACTGATGTTGAAGCTGAAACTCCAAAACTTTGGCCACCTGATGTGAAGAACTGACTCATTTGATAAGACCCTGATGCTGGGAAAGATTGAGGGCAGGAGGAGAAGGGAACGACAGAAGATGAGATGGTTGGATGGCATCACTGACTCAATGGACATGAGTTTAGGTAGACTCTGGGAGCTGATGATGAACTGGGAGGCCTGGCATGCTGTGGTTCATGGGGTCACAAAGAGTCGGACACGACTGAGCGACTGAACTGAATTGATGATTTTTATCCATTCACATGCTGAGTTTGGATAGTAGACAGTGGTACATGTGTCTCAGATAGCCTTATTTGGTGCATGATGAAGAAGGAATACTTTACTTGGAATAAGAAGACTTAGGATCTAGTCCTGACTTGACCATGTGTTAGGTGTGTGAAGTTCAGCAGTTACTTAAGCTTTTGATCCTGTATGTTCTTTAGGAGAATGGGGATTTCAAGACTACCTGCTGTGTCTACCTCCTAGGGTTGTAATAAGGATCAAAACAAATAAGAGATGTGAGAACCCTTAGTAAATTGTGAAGACTGTAAAAATGAATACGGTTGTTGTTTACAGTTAAATTTTCAAATCTTATGGCCCAGATCTTTTCTCTTTTGGGTGAGTGTGCATGTATATAGGATATGCCTCAAGCAAATTTGTGAGTCAGAGAGTAATAGCAGGCAAGAACCTTTCCTACTGGCCAAATAATGTCTTAAGGCTTCTTATTCAGTCACTCTCTCTCTGCTTGGCTGAGCTGTGTGCCACCCTCCGGCCATCACGGCTTCTATGACAGTGTAGTCCATGGTGGGCAGTTTGATAAAGCGCATAGAAGACTCATATAGGTGCTCAATAAATATTTCTGAAAGAGTAAATGAGGTCAGCTATTCTATGAAGATCTCAAATTAGTCCAGTTTTTGTAATTGATTAATAGCCCACTAGCAGCCAATGGTTACATCTTATGTGAAAAAAAAAGGTACGTACCATCATCTGTGCTATCCACGAAATACAGTTCTTGAAGCCCAAGTGGAGATATAAAAACCGGATGGAATTCATCTCTGAATTTAATGCTGGGTCCTTAAGGAGAAAAACATGTAAAGCAATTAGAAAAGAAAGACAGCGGATACTAATGTATGTGGCTTGCTGATAATTCAAAGTGAAAAGTACACGGCAACTCACTTGCAAAAGGAAACAACACAACATTCTAAAGGATCATAGGCACTCACTAATAAAAGTGAATCACATTTATGCAGAGTTTTAAAAGAGACACATGTTTGAGTTACTCTCAATCTAGAGTAAAAAACATGTCCCTAGACCACCTACCCACTGCAGTGTTCCCCATGATGATGGGGGCTTCAGGGAAACTGGTTTTCAGCTCCAGAAGGTCATTCAAGTTTACAGGAGTGATCCAGGTGGTCCTCTTCCCTCGGAACGTCAGCCTTCTTTTGTTCGGGTCTTCTGCCATTCTCTACAGGGAAGCAAAGCCAATAGACTTCCAAGTAATGCTCTGGGTGTCTAAGTAGCCTGCTGATCATTTTAGCTTTTTGAGACAACCTAACTTCTAGGTATCAGGAGAAGGTCGCCTTGTTTGAAGCTATCTAGATTGAGAAGATCTGTATTAGCGCCACTGACTAACTCTCATAATAGGTGTCTGTCCATCAACAGCTGCATATAGAGTAGAGCAAACTCTACACAGAGAGGAGGCTGTATGTCAGTTTGAAGGTATCTTCACCTGGAATTAAAGGGCTAGGCTTCTTGCTCTAATTCTGCTGTAATGGTGACTCAGAGGGGCCCCTCCTTTGGAGATTAGATTCTTCAGTAGGACAGACATTGCTTATTAGCAATATTATCCTTGGGAAAAAATCCCTTAAATCATTCATCTGGTAGAGTATAAGTGGATACTTTACAACTTTGTACATATATATAATATTAAAATACATATCAAATATACTAATATATTTAAAACATCTATCTTTATCTACATATCTACGTCTACAAATAATCCTTAAATACGAGGTGTGTCCAAGTTCTCACGCTCTGAGAGGTGTGTATGTGAGGCAGGCGGGGACTTTAGACCTTTTGCTGGAGTGGTGTAATGCTTGCACCTGGATCTCTCCTTGAGCAACAAAATACAAGGAAACTGTATGGGTCAAAAACAACTACATGCATGCACAACTGAGGCAAATTCTGAACAAATAATACAAAGAGACCAAAAAATCCAGCTGCTGCTTTTGAAGAGCCCAGAGGAAAAGCAGGGTACTGCACAAGCCCCCCTGCACAAGACATCACCTAAGGGGTGGGCAAACCATTTAAGCCATCCTTTCGGGTTGACCCCTGGACACACCCCTACCTTCACCCCATATAAGGAACAAGCTCACCCCCTACCTCAGGGAGCGAGCAAGCAAGCAGAGAGGGGACCTGTTGTGTATTTTGACTCCCCCATGCTGCAGCAGGGGCCCTAGTAAAGGTTTACCTGAACTTCTTGTCTGGCCTCTGATAGATTTCTACTGATTAAGGAGGCCATGAACCCTGGTTGGAGACACAGGGACTGAAGCCCTCTGAGAAGCCAGTAGAGTCATAGTCCTCACCTCATGCTCTCTCCAGGACAGAGCCATGGAACAGAGTGATGGGCACACCATACTATTTGTGTTATTCTCTCTCTCTCCCCACTGAGTTGAGAACACAGAGGTTAAGAGTAGCAATAATGAAATTCCATTATAATAAGTATCATCTGATTTTTACTTTACTAGTTTTACAAAATGCCTTTGACGCATCTCACTGTGTAGCTGTGTGATCTTGGTTAAGTCACCTACACTCTCTGAGCTCAGGATCTTCAAGGGAGGGGTAGACCCAAGCACCCCTGTGGTCCTGGCAGCACCGCTTTCCTAAGCTGTCTGTTTTATACTATTCACAGTGGAGCTGAACATGTTTCTAAAAATGGGTATCGTGTTGGACACACTCCCAACTTTTAGGATCTAAAACTCAGTAGTCCCATAGTGTAAGGCAAAATGCTTAAACCACATCATGTTATAAGACAACAAAAAGTAAAGTCTCTTACTATCAGTTCAGGAGGGAATATCGGTTCCTGGGTTGGATCGAAGGGCTGGAATTCATCTTCGTTGTACAGTTTGGTACACATCTCAACAGAACAAAACACAAAAGGAACTTCAGAGATGCTGAGAGATGTATAGGAGTCTCTCAGTGTGAAACTTCAGAGTCAGAGCCTGCATCTGACATTCTGTATATAAAATAGAAGCGCCAGAGCCAGAGGGCAGCCCTAGCAGAATTCTTCCCACCCTCAGAGGACACTGATGGTTTCCCTGGCAGATCTGCTGGGCCCTGGGCTTCTTCTTTTGGCGTCAGGAACTGGATTTTAAGCTTCTGTCTGGGTCTCAGGTATCACTGGCAGGTGTTTACTTGCCATAGGCATGAAGATGTGTCCCTGCTTGCATCCCTTGTAGTACTTGTTGAGGGGTGACAGAGGGGGTAAGCCCAGATTAAGGCATAGAAATTTGTAGTGCTTCTGAAGGGAAATAGTCTTCTGTGGCGACTAGCCTCATGAAAGTCTGTGCACGTGTGCCGTCCGACTCTGCGCGACCCCATAGACTGTAGCCCACCAGGTTCCTCTGTCCATGGAATTTTCTAGGCAAGAATACTGGAGTGGGTTGCCATTTCCTCCTCCAGGGGATCTTCCTGACCCAGGGACTGAACACACGTCTCTTATATCTCCTGCATTGCAGGTGGATTCTTTTACCACTGTGCCACCTGGGAAGCCCCCCATGAAAGTCATGGGCTTGCTAATTTGGGGGGCTTTTAAAGGCTGTTTATGCCTTGAATTCACTAACTTTACATTTTATTCACTGAAAAGAATGGAATAATAAATTTGGATTGATGTGGGCATTTTTCAGTCAATTCCAAATTGAGTAGAATGATAGATACTTACTTTTTCCTGTCTACTTGTGAAAGACTTCTCTTCTTGATCCATGCAGCATTTTCCTGATCCTTTCATCTGACAAACAGTTGATTCCTTAGGAAGTAATACAGTTTATAACAAATCCATTGGTTGGTTTTTAAACACCAACCTGAGCACCCAGCAGTGCCCAGGCCCCAGAGGAGCTATGGAAGAAGTAACAGAGCCCATCCTGGCCCTCAGTGAAGCGAAAGTCACTCAGTCGCGTCTGACTCTTTGCGAACCTATGGACTGTAGTCCACGGAATTCTCCAGGCCAGAATATGGGAGTGGGTAGCTCTTCCCTTCTTCAGCAGATCTTCCCAACCCAGGGATTGAACCCAGGTCTTCCACATTGCAGACAGATTCTTTACCAGCTGAGCCACCAGGAAGCCCAAGAATACTGGAGTGGGTAGCCTATCCCTTCTCCAGGGGATCTTCCCAACCCAGGAATTCAACTGGGGCCTCCTACATTGTAGGCAGATTCTTTACCAGCTTAGCTACCAGGGAAGCTCACGGACTCTGTAATGGGGTGGGACAGAGTATAAGCTATTCCATCACTGAAGGATCAGAGAAAATGCAGGGAGTGTGCAACCATGTTCCTGCTGCTGCTGCCAAGTTGCTTCAGTTGTGTCTGACTCTGTGCGACCCCATAGATGGCAGCCCACCAGGCTCCCCCATCCCTGGGATTCTCCAGGCAAGAACACTGGAGTGGGTTGCCATTTCCTTTTCTAAGGCATGAAAGTGAAAAGTGAAAGTGAAATTGCTCAGTAGTGTCCAACCTTTAGCAACCCCATGGACTGCAGCCTACCAGGCTCCTCTGTCCATGGGATTTTCCAGGCAAGAGTACTGGAGTGGGGTGCCATTGCCTTCTCCGCATGTTCCTGCTGCTGCTGCTGCTAAGTCGCTTCAGTCATGTTCAACTCTGTGTGACCCCATAGATGGCAGCCCACCAAGCTTCCCTGTCCCTGGGATTCTCCAGGCAAGAATAGTGGAGTGGGTTGCTGCTAGGGTCTTATAAATGATTCTGCTTGAGTTTCAGGGGAAGATGAAGGCAGTTAGAGGGAGGTGGGTCAGTCAGCTAAGGCTTCCTACTGGAAGTGAGGTCAAAGGAGGATAGTCACAAGGTGGTAATTAGAAAGACAAACAGTTGGCTTTTCATCAGAAGAGTGATGCATGTGTAATTTTTAATGAAGTTCTGGGAGGAGATGATGCATGTGTATTTTTTAATGAAGTCCTGGGAGGACAAACTGCCTTTAAAATGTCCTGTATACAAATATAAATAGACTGAAAAACCTGAGTTTCTTTGAATGTTTTTAGAGCTATTCCAAAATATTTAGAGAACGCAAGTCCCCAAACATTTTGCCTTAATTTTCAGGACATTTCATGTAGACCCAAAGTAGTGTTTTTGGCCTGAATTCACTGGTCAGTTCCTGCAACTCTCAGACAAATCATCATTCCTGTTTGCCGTTTTCACATGCAGACACAGCCTAAGGGTCTGTGGTGGTCTGGAGACCTATGGTTTGGCTTTATACGTGGAGTCAAAGAGACCTGGGTTCTAGGTCTAGTGGGTTGCTTTAACACGTACTAGGTGGATTGAGTTTGTTAAATTAGGAAAATAAAACCTGTCCCAAAAGGTCTGTCAGATTTAAATATGTGACAGGTGTGCACAGCATCTGACCCATGGGAAGCACCGCAGGAATGGTGGTGGGTATTTTCACTCATAAGGTAATGGTCCAGAGTTGAGAAGGGATTTGGACTTTGTGACATCATGCATGATAAGGGACCAACTAGTGGCTGAATGTGGGGACCCTGAGTGTGACAAAATGTCTACCTTTGTATGTATTTTGCCTCCAGGAAAAAAGTAGTAGATTGAATCATATAAAATTGCTGTTCTCGTGAGCCAAAATAGCACAATATAAAATATATCTTACTCAGGATTTAAAATAAACTAGCCTGTAGTTTGGAAATCTTTTGGAAATTGTTCATTTCTGGTCTAAACAAAGATTTCTTTCAGACATTTTAGTATTTGGAATGAAATTTCACCCTTTGAGTTGGTTTTGGTCAATCAAAATTATATAAAAATAATCTACCATAAAAATGGGTGATGAAAAACACAACTGAATACTTATCATGATGAGGTCTAGTCTTGATATTTAACTTTATGAAAACTAAATCTATCTCAAGACATCACCCCCCTCCAGGCCATATGCTAAATCATTCTTTTACAACTTCCTTCAACCTATTTGATTCCTTGATCTCTCAGTTTGGAAGTTGATTTGGAATTCTTTCTCAATGCCTCCTTTATCATCTAGAGGTTATGATTCTGGCAATCGTCTTCCTGAAAGTTATCATTTTGGGCCCATATCTACCACACTGGTTTAGGTCCTCATTCCCTCCCTGCAGGGGATATTGCACTAGTCCACGCCCTCATCCCCATCCTTGCTTTCCAGGCTTATTCTTCTTATAGACAGGTGCCAAGAATTTTGAAATATTGTTCTTGTGTGACTTCTAGCTTGAGAATAAGCAATGACTATATAGTAGGTATCAGCTTTGCGCCTAAACTCCTTACTGCTTCAGCCACATCAATTTCTTAGTTGAACTTTGGACATCCTTTCTTTTTTCTACTTCCATACATTTTCTTACTGGAAATTTTCTAATGGCCTCTCTTTACCCATCCATTAATATCACTTCCTTTAAGACCTGGCTCATAACTCTCTTCTGCAATAAGTCTCCTCTGTGTCTTCCCTCCCCACTCATTGATTCTGTTTAATCCGTATTCCTCTAAAGTCTGTTTACAAGGGAGAGAGGCTATGCTGTTGTGCTGTGCTGTGCTCAGTCGTGTCTGACTCTTTGTGACTCGATGGACTATAGCACACCAGGCTCCTCTGTCCATGGGATTTTCCTGGCAAGAACACTGCAGTTAGTAGCCATTTTTCTACTCCAGGGGGTCTTCCCAACCTAGGGATGGAGCCCAAGTCTCCTAAATCTCCTGCAAGGGTACGCAAATGCTCTTCCACTGTGCCACCTGGGAAGCCCCAGAGAGAGGATATATTGAGCTCTTAATATCTTGCTTTTCAACTATGTGTTTATTGGTTTTTAATCTATATATTTCATTTTATTCTATAGGCTTTGCAATTCTTGAAGTCATGGACCACATACTTCTAAAGACAGTGCCTGATTTAGGGCTGTAAACAAGATAGATATTAAAGATGTATTTTTAAAAACAACAGTAGCGGCATTTAATAAATTTCAGTGAATAGAAAGCACAACATTTTAGAGATAACTGAATGCAATAGACGGTTTTACACAAAGGTTTCTTAATATGTTAAATCAACTGAAAAGATATTTTTCATCATAACTTACCACACAGAAGGTTTTTCCACTTTCTACGATTGGTCGGTATCCAGTACAGCGGCACAAATTACCTGAAGGAGAAATTGATGTTTAAGGAATGATAGAGATATATTGCATAGTTGTGCTTTTTTTCAGTGGAATAGCTATATTAGTAGTTTTTCAGTTTTTACTTTTTGTTTCTCAAACCAACAAAACGGCTCTTTGAAACAGAAATGCCCTTCAAAAATAGAATATACTTGTGATTACAGTTTTATCCTGAAATATCACAGAGATCTCTATAGTTTTTTCCCTTCCTGCATTATTTCCCACCCCTGCCCTAACTTATGTAACGTGTGACCACTGTCCCCCATAATATCTCACTTGGGCCCCTTTGTTAAGCTTCTCTCATGTAATCTCTTCTGCCTCAAATGTCCTCTTGGGGAGAGTGTGTCCATTTATCAGGGCCACAGCCCCCCTCCTCCATGGAGTCTGCTCTAACACCCAGCCAGAGCCGTACACTGATTGTCTGGATCCTCCCCCAGGTCCATTGCTGACCATGCTGGAGTAGGGTCATTTACGTGCATGCTTCATTTCCTTCACTGGCTCTTAAGCTCATGGAGAAAGCAAAGACAGTCTTAGATGTTCTCGAGTCCTCCCAGGATAGCGAAGTAGATGTTCAATAAGTACCTGGTATTGTTTTAGTTAGTCATTTCAAAATATGGTAGAAACGGTGATGAAACCACTGTCCTTTAGAAAAAGTATATTCAAAATTTGAAGCCAGTATAAATGATATTTATAAAGAGGTTTTAGTAATATGGGAAAATTCTTATGTTGTATAGTTAAAAATTGTATATGTAATATGTAACTGCATACATAATAGTCACAAGTATTTAAAATAAGCCTACAAAAACTATGTACAGAGGAGACTGAAAGAGAAGCATCTTGACTGTGGTTGTCTTCTAGTAGCAGAAATATAAATGAGTTTTTCCCTTTTCTTTTTTTCATTTTTCATAATACAAATACATCATTTTCATGTTAAAAATAAATTCAAGATTGTTATGTTCAAATACAGTTTAAAAATTTCAGAAGCAATGTATATATGTGAACTGGGAAGATTTAGTTAGCTAGAAGCAAAGTGTTATTTGGAAACTTGTTGCCAGTGAGTCACGTGGAAAAACTGGATAATAGGTTTACTTCTCTTTTTTTACTTGAGCAAGAACCGTTTAGAAAGAAACTACATGCACAAGGATGGATTTAGATTCCATATTTTATCTTTCTTTTCGCTAAGAAGAAAGAATACAGGAGTTTGTGAGTTGCAAACCTCTCTTTGGCATAGAAAAAAAGAGTTGAAATACCTAGAACATAGCTATAGGGCATGAAATTGAACTATTTAAGAGGCAAAGGACAATTTCTCATTGATAAACAGTGAGAAAGCATTAAAAGCTGCTGCTGCTGCTGCTGCTGCTGCTAAGTCATTTCAGTCGTGTCCGACTCTGTGTGACCCCATAGACAGCAGCCCACCAGGCTCCCCCACCCCTGGGATTCTCCAGGCAAGAACATTGGAGTGGGTTGCCATTTCCTTCTCCAATGCATGAAAGTGAAAAGTGAAAGTGAAGTCGCTCAGTAGTGTCCAACCTTTAGCAACCCCATGGACTGCAGCCTACCAGGCTCCTCCGTCCATGGGATTTTCTAGGCAAGAGTACTGGAGTGGGGTTCCATTGCCTTCTCCAAAAGCTAGAGAGAGCTATATCAAAGCTTTTAGTTTTGTTTGCCACATAATCAGAAGCGCTAGTAAAAGCCCACCAAGGAAAACTAATAGCACCCATTACAGAAAATTTTCTGATTCTAAGGGAGAAAAATATGGAAATTCAAAATTTTTCTTTTCTTAGTCTTGATGAAAAAAAAAGATTAAATGAAGTGGTCATTTGTATCAGTTGATCATTATAGAAGGTATGTGTCATGTCTAATTGCATTCCTTTTGAGTTCTTATTTGATCAGTTTTCTTAAAATATGAACATAAAGGTTATCAGTGTGCCTAGCATTTATAATTCTAGAAAGAGATCAAGTAAATGAAGTGTGAAACAAAATATACTCTTGAAGTTATCCACACCTAGAATAAAGTTATCTTTATAATTTAGCCAAACTTTACAATGCCATCTCCTGGTGGTTAAGTGAGTTATAGGCATAGAATCTGGGAGGAAATAATTCATGTTTATAAGACTGTCTGTGCATATTCAAAGAAACATACAAAAAGTAAGGAAAATCACAAGACCTTTACTTTTTAAAGCTCTAAATATCTCATTAGTGTAGGTTATTTTATAAAACAAAGATCATCTGTTATTCAAATTTATTCAGGTTTAGTTAAAATTAAAATTGAAACCATTGGCCAAAATTCTTATAATACTTAATGAGAAACTGAAAAATGTTGAATGTAGAAGTTGATGAGAGATAAGGGAAAATATTAGTGAATATTTATATTCTAGATACCATACAACTTAAGTTGAAATTTTACTTTGTTTTAGTATGTATCTTTTCATCATAAAACTGAATTTTTGTGTAGCTTTGTTTACTGAAAGGGATAAAGAGTTTTCTTATAACATTTAGAAGTTTGCTTCCACAGCTTTCTTCAAAGAACTAGTAACTGCTTACCTTGAACCTAGTGTGTTTATTGAAACTACGTTTGATAAAATGCTTTTTTTGGGGGTAGTAAATCGTGTTTGTTCACTTAAATTCGATAGCTATTTTGTCATAGGAGATTGAGTTGCTCACCTAGCTTATCTGTGATAACTAATTCCTATTTATAGGCTTCTCGATCTTGTAATGAACCCAACCAGAACAGAAAAAGGTAAAGTTTCTGAAACCTATTCTCTTTGTAAAATTAATTTTAGTAAGTCGGAGAAGGCAATGGCACCCCACTCCAGTATTCTTGCCTGGAAAATCCCATGGATGGAGGAGCCTGGTAGGCTGTAGTCCATGGGGTTGCTAAGAGTCGGACATGACTGAGAGAGTTCCCTTTCACTTTTCACTTTCATGCATTGGAGAAGGAAATGGCAACCCACTCCAGTGTTCTTGCCTGGAGAATCCCAGGGACGGGGGAGCCTGGTGGGCTGCTGTCTATGGGGTCACACAGAGTCGGACATGACTGAAGTGACTTAGCAGCAGCAGCAGCAAGTAGAGTTAATGAATGATTTTAACAGATTGATTTAAAAATAAACCAAAAAATCTCATTCTTGTACACTACCCAGATTTCCACATTTGGAAACTATTGTATTAAAAATGTTAAAACAGCCGATTTGAATGCTTTTGCAGAGGGACTACAGGCTCCATTAAAGGAGAAAGGTTTATAATGAAACAACGTTGCCCCAATTCTTGGCATCAATGCTAACCAATGAGGGCAGCCCTTCCTAGAAAGGACTGAGGTCAAGGTGAGGGCTAACGGGGCCTACTTGTTGATCAGGTTCCTGGAACCCCAAAGCTGCACTACAGCTTCTCCCCACCAGCCGGGGCCTTCTTCCCTCCTTCCTTGGGCACCTCCCTCTGGAAGTCCTGCCTGCTGAGGGCTGAGAAGCCTCACCTCCGAGAGCTTCGGTTATCTGCTCAGGGGTGGGCTCCGGGTGGTTCCTCAGCAGTGTATAGATGGACATCACCATTCCTGGGCTGCAGAAGCCACACTGGGTCCCATGGCACTTGGCAAGTCTTTCCTGGGGGAAAAATGGTACATTATTTCTACTTTAAACCTCTCACTTCTCTCCCTTGTATACCAAATAGGAGCAAAGCTTATATATTTAACTTTCCAGAAATAACTGCAGGGTGAAAAATGTCATTCTGGAAGAATATTTCTATTTATTGAAATCATATGTTTCCCCCTACCCACTCAAGAAAATACTATTGACATGTATTCAGTCACTTTACTCCATAGACTCTCTAGGTTTCTTTACCTGCGAAATAAGAATATAGTTTAAGTAACGAGTAAAATGCTTTGGTGGTGGTGATGGAATTCCAGTAGAGCTATTTCAACTCCTGAAAGATGATGCTGTGAAAGTGCTGCACTCAATATGTCAGCAAATTTGGAAAACTCAGCAGTGGCCACAGGACTGGAAAAGGTCAGTTTTCATTTCAATCCCAAACAAAGGCAATGCCGAAGAATGCTCAAACTACCGCACAGTTGCACTTATCTCACACACTAGTAAAGTAATGCTCAAAATTCTCCAAGCCAGGCTTCAGCAATANGAAGGGGACGACCAAGGATGAGATGGCTGGATGGCATCACTGACTCGATGGACGTGAGTCTGAGTGAACTCCAGGAGTTGGTGATGGACAGGGAGGCCTGGCGTGCTGCGATTCATGGGGTCGCAAAGAGTCGGACACGACTGAGCGACTGAACTGAACTGAACTGAAAATGCTTTGAAGTCATGTTCATGTGGCTTTTGGTCCTTCCTGTGTTCAATAATTTTGGGTACCTGGATGATTTATTTGACTTTCTTCCTTTCTTCATCTTTTTCACTTCCTTTTAAAAAGAATTGTTTTTTTTAAATTGGAGTATGATTGCTTTGGGGGCTTCCTTGGTGGCTCAGTGGTAAAGAATCTGCCTGTCAATGCAGGAGATGCATTTTGATCCTTGGGTCAGGCAGATTCCCCGGAGAAGGAAATGGCAACTCACTCCAGTATCCTTGGCTGGGAAATCCCATGGACAGAGGAGCCTGGGGCGCTGCAGTCCATGGGGAAGCAAAAGAGTTGGACACAGCTTAGTGACTGAACAACAATATACTGCTTTACAATGTTGTGTTATTAATAGTTTGTGCTGTGCAACAACGTAAATCAGTATACATATGTCCCCTCCCTCTTGAGCCTCTCTCCGAACCCACCCCACATCTCATCACTCCATGTTACCGCAGAGACCCAGTTGAGCTCCCAGCTAGCTTCCCACTAGCTATCTACTTTACAGTCGTTTTAGTTGCTAAATCATGTCCAGCTCTTTTGTAATCCCATGGACAGATGGGATTTCCCAGGCAAGAACATTGAAATGGGTTGCCATTTCCTTTTCCAGGGGATCTTCCTGACCCAAGGATTGAACCTGTGTCTCCTGCATTGCAGGCAGATTCTTTACTGCTGAGCCACCCAGGAAACTCCATTTTACACATGGTAGTGTATATATATCAATAATATTCTCTCAATTCATCCCACCCTCTCCTTCCCACCCTGTGTCCACAAGTTATTCTCATCTTTAAAATTAGAATAATTATGGTATCTATGGCACAAGATAACTGAGAATAAATGAATGAGTATATATAAATCATTTAACAGTCTCTGGCAAGTAAATTTTATCTTCTTCTTCATTTATATTCTATAATGTTTTATGGATTAAATGACAATCTATATACAATGGCACCCCACTCCAGTACTCTTGCCTGAAAAATCCCATGGATGGAGGAACCTGGTAGGCTGCAGTCCATGGGGTCGCTAAGAGTTGGACACAACTGAACAACTTCCCTTTTACTTCTCACTTTCATGCATTGGAAAAGGAGATGGCAACCCACTCCAGTGTTCTTCCCTGGAGAATCCCAGGGACGGGGGAGCCTGGTGGGCTGCTGTCTATGGGGTCGCACAGAGGCGGACACGACTGAAGTGACTTAGCAACAGCATATACATGCTTTGAAAATTGTGAAGTATAATTTAGAAGTGTTGTGCCATTTACATACTTAATTTATGCAGTTTCAACTTTATGCATTTAAATACAACAAAACAGTAAAAAAGAATGCAAAATAGAAATAGAATGAGAAATGACAATTTACTTTGTCCATTCTATACAAAGACCCAATCCACGAACGGATGGGAAACATGACTCTGTGGGTCCCACTCTGTGTCTCTGTCCCATGTCTTTCTCAATGAGTTGAGGATACTCAGTTCACTGGCCTGAATGTGATTCAAGTGTTTTAAAATACACATTTTTCAAACAGCATGACCCTTAAGATGGAAGCCAAATACTTCATCTATGGTTCAACTGAAAGGAAAGACATTGTTCTAGTGTTAGAGGAAAATATGGCTGTGTTGGGTTTACTGCTAGAAGGCAAGCTGTTTCAGACGTGTCATACAGACAGACACAGCACATGTGCTGGTAAACATTTGACAACTGGATCTCTGGGAAGACAGTCCTTATTTGTAGCTTCTACTATTTTTGGTAATATAAATATTTCCATGGAGGCTGAGGTTAAACTTCTGATGTGATGTCATTGGATGTGAATACATTTACAAGGTACTTCCACTGTGTAGCTACAACAGACATAAATGGCCTCAAAAACATCGGTGATAGAAAAATGTAGTAAAATAATTGGGATACAGTAAAAGTTGCTATTTATTAACTTTGTTTTTAATATCATTTACCTACTTTTAAGTTTGTATAGTTTAGTTTTTAGTAACAGCTGTGCCTAAAGCCTGGCTCACAAAATCCCTAACATTTGCCAAGCGGCTCTCAGTTCAGTTCAGTTCAGTCGCTCAGTCGTGTCCGACTCTTTGCAACCTCATGAACTGCAGCATGCCAGGCCTCCCTGTCCATCACCAACTCCCAGAGATTACCCAAACTTATGTCCGTTGAGTCGGTGATGCCATCCAACCATCTCATCCTCTGTTGGCGGCGTCTCCTCCTACCCTTAATCTTTCCCAGCAGTAATCCAAGTCTATGCCCCGACCAGTGATGCTGAAGAAGCTGAAGTTGAACTGTTCTATGAAGACCTACAAGACCTTTTAGAACTAACACCCCCAAAGGATGTCCTTTTCATTATAGGGGACTGGAATGCAAAAGGAGGAAGTCAAGAAACACCTGGAGTAACAGGCAAATTTGGCCTTGGAATACGGAATGAAGCAGGGCAAAGACTAATAGAGTTTTGCCAAGAGAATGCACTGGTCATAGCAAACACCCTCTTCCAACAACACAAGAGAAGCGGCTCTCACATGCCAGTAAAAGCCTGTTCTATCAAGTATTGTCAGAATTTGGGAGGAAGAAATCTGAAAAGCCGCAGCACTAGGTTGCTTCCATAACTGTTAAGATGGTGAGCCAAGTGTGCAGTAAGAGCTTAATAAGATCAAAAAGTCATTAAGTTTACAGTTGAAAGACCAGCACTACCAAAAGTGCTCATAAATGCAACGTATCAGCAGAGGAAGCTCTGAGCCTCCATGTTCTAACACAGCCTTCTAGGGGAAGAAATTTCCAAGGAGATTATGGCAATCCATCATTTTCTTTCTACACCCTGCTTTTAAAACTTAACCTCCGAAGAAACTCTTGCTCAATAGTGCGTAAAAGTAATATTGCAGTTTCTTATAAGATGTCCTCTGAACATTAGTATTAATAAATACTTCATCATTTTAGCGGTGCTTTATTATAGCATGGTGTTCAGCTTCTCATGAGACATTTGGGGAGTATTTGTATACAAGATTAGCTTCTTATTCACAGTTTAGCAATTTTGAAATGTGGTAGACAAGTAGTATCTTCTATAAACTTCTAGTTTCCTATCTCATTTTCTTCTTATCAGACTGGGCTGTCCTTGTTTTAGTTTAGGGCAAGGATGAGACTGAGAAGTTAAGATATATTAAAATTATGAAGATGAAGAAATCTTGATTTATACACAAATCTCTCTCTCTTTTTTTAAAATTTTATTTTATTTTTGGCATCTTATTTTGGGATCTTAGTTCCCCCATCAGGGATGGAGCCTGTGCCCCCTGCATGGAAGAGTACAGAATCTTAACCACTGGCCCACCAGGGAAGTCCCTATACACCAAGCTCTGAAAAGATCCCTAGCTATGAAGCAATAAATCCCACAAAATGAGAATTTAAAAGCACACACACACAAAATCTCAAAGTTGATGAGCTAACTGGAGTCCATTAGATTATGGAGGGCGCCGATACCAGCACTGGGTCCCCACCACATTGTATTCTTACCTGCACGGGGTGAATTCTGGTTTTGATGCTTCCTACACCTTCCACAGTGGTGACAGCAGCCCCATACAGAGAGCAGATGGGCACCAGGCACGCTGTAACTGGATAATGGCTGTGACGGGATTTTGTAAAGAGAACACATCAGAATCACCCAGAGGGGGTAATATAACTCAGGGAGTTATTTCTAGAAAGGGTTTTGAGACTATATTTCCCTGAGAACACAGAGAACACTAGATAAAAAAACATAACTTTTTGGAAGTGTTCAAGAAAGGACTTAACATATGGCTGGAGTAGAATGGTAGAGAGAAATGGAAAAAAAGAAAAATGAGTTTTGTGTAGAACCTCCAAGAGACCCTCATTCTCTGTTTATTTTTCTCATCCAGAGAAAAAAGGCTTTTTCTCTTCGTAAAATGATATATTGACTCATGTAAACCATCATGGTATAATTTACCCCAGTGTTTCTCAGCTGTGGGAAGTTTCTAAAAATACAAAAACTCTGGTTGCATGCTAGCCTAATTATTATTACTAGTTTTTGGAGGGTGCCGATACCACAGTATGTGGGATCTTAGTTCCCTGGCTAGGGATCGAACCTGGACCTCCTATATTGGAAGCACAGAGTCTTAACCGCTGGACTGCCAAGGAAGTCCAAGGCTAGCAATTAAACCAGAATCTTTGGGATGCAATCACTCCATCACTTTTCAAAGCTCCTCAGCTGATTCCAATGTATGAGCAAGTATGTAAGCCATGGGTTCATGCCCCTGTCTTGAGCATCTCTCTCACACTAGAGTCCGTATTCTTGACACAGCAGATGTGGTTACGTCAGATTCTCATCTCATGGGTTGGGAATGGGGTCCAGGCTTCATTAGTCCAGTTTAGTCTCTCAGAAGAGTGCTTGGTGTGCAGAGCAAGAGTGAACCCTGGGTTATTGTGCATTTTGTTGTTGTTCTCCAGCTGCCCTCTTCCATTAAGTTTACTTTCTCTTAATGTTATCTCCCTCTTCCTTTTCTCTCAACTTTTCCAGGGCTCGTTGCTTTCCTGTCTTAGCCTTATGCCTCATCCAGGAAATAGAGGCATATTTTCCTATCACTGCCCAGCCCACCCCTACTCATCTCTAGCTGCAGTCAGCCTCACCCCCAGTCCAGGCCTGAAGGGTGAGGACATCCCACCCCTCCTCCTCCCCTGTGCCCTGAATCCCTTCTATTCTTGTCTTCCCAAGGACTTGCTTCATTATCAATTGCCTTTCTAACCTCTTCCTTTCTAGGATCTCATTCCTCTAAATTCCCTTGAATTTAGAAGTTTAAGTGTTTTGGGGAGGCTAAAAATAAACCCCCAGGCCAATGTCTCTCTCCAGCCCATCTTTCTCCCTTTCTTAGTCAAGTTTCTTCAGAAGCTATCCATGCCTTCCTGGCCCTCCAGTCACTCCTGCGTATCTGTACCTCGTCTTCCAGCCCCACAAGTCTGCTGACAGTGCTCTGGGAGCAATCTAATGGCTCTGAGCCATGTCCTGGTGCTTCATACTGTTGCACTTCTACCACCTTGGAACTTTCTCTTCGGGATGCTCCTCCTTCATCCCTGGCTGCTCCCTCTTGGTCTCCTTTGGGGGATGTCTTTCTTTGCCCATCTCCCTGTCTCTCGTTCTGCAGTGCCCTGAGCTTGGAAGCTCTCCTGTGATTCCTGCTACATTCCAAACGACCAGGGTTGAAAACTTGCTTTTACCACTAAATGGCCCTCATAACCTTGACAAGTTAGTTAACCTTCTTTACCTCCATTTCCTCTTTTTTCAATATGAATGACAGTTGAGCCTATCTCAAAATTGTTTTGGGGGCCAAATATGATAACATGAAGTAAACTATTTTCAACAGTGCCTAACATTCAATAAACATTAACTATTTCTATTATCATTGTTAGTATCTATGTTGATAACTTCCAATAAACTAACTCCAGATGAGACCTCTCCCCTGAGTAATAGACCTGTCTATGTAGATACCTGTGGACAATCCCTCTTGCGTGTCCCATAGTAATTGCAATGTGATTCATCCAAAGCTAAACTCACCCTTTTCCTTTCCTTTGCTTCTCCTCTTCCTAATTTGTTAACAGCATAACCCAGAGACTTAAGACAAAAAACTTTGAAATCATGCTTGACAACTCTCCTACCACATGCAATCAGTGAGCAAATTTACATTTTAGGTCAAGGTGCTGTTGGCTCAGTCACATAGCATGATGGGAGGTCTCACTCAGCCCTTCAGGGGAACAACTCTTCTAGTGTATATTGACCTAAACCTTCTGCCAGGACAATACATCACTTCTTTGCGTGTAAACCCATTCTTGCCTGGCCCTCAGTCTGAGGTCTGCTCAAAAGCAAAGCAAATATCTGTAGAGCAAGAAACAGAGTGGTCCCGAGAGACTAGAACGCAGGACAGATATACCCTGATGGGGAGAAAGTCCATAGGAAAGATCTGGAGCATGGGAAGTCACAGGAGAGCAGGTCCAGAGGCCATGTGAGTGCAGTGGACACCTGGAGAGAGGAGGGGGGACACAGGAGCGGGAAGCGGAGGTTCTGCATTCTTTCCAGAAGTGCTTGGGCCAATGCAAAGGATACTGGATCTTCTTGGTCTTTGGGTCGTATCTGGACACCATGACCGTGCAGGCACCGCAGCCTCCACTCCCACAGCCGTATTTGGTGCCAGTGAGGTGGACTGGAAGGAAGGGGGTCAAGGAAAAGAGGGACTCAGGCTGCTCTGCTTTCTATACTTTTCTTCCTCAAATACTGATAACAAATGAGTCATTTTCTGGAGTCTCCTAAGATTTCCTGCTTAAGAGAGCTGTTCGACTTTTTGCACATAAGTGAGCTGATTGATGAAAGGTGAGAAGATATCCCTACACACCCACATCACAGGGCTTTATCTGAAATCCCTGATGCATTTGTGAATGCGGCATTTTCTGGATTTTAGAAAGACAGTATGGTAGCTCTCCAGTGGGGCGAGGGCAGCACCTTGTAATCAAAAGCTCATGCTTCTAAAGTGAGTCCTCTGGATAGTCACACTGAGTGGGACACGTGAAGACTACAAAGAGCCTCATGCTAGTTAGATCAGAGTCTGCATCCACATGAACAGGGAAAAGCCTGTTGAATTCAGAGCTGGGGACAATGGATTCTACACTCGTGTTATATTATTGCTGTGGAGGTGCTGGGAGGTGGTGCAGATGTAAAACTCAGAACCCCCCACCAGGAAGTTTAACTTTTCCTGGTTCAGCAATGTAATGCTTTTATTTTCTTATAGGATTACAGGATTAGAGAACATGAATTGATAACTTGGTTCCCAAACCAGTAATATCAACAAACTCTTGTGTACCTCTTCCCTGTAAGACACTGGCATGTTTCCACAAAGAAAGAACAAATAATGTATGTAATCCCTTTGCTTCAGGTGCTATTAGAGTCTACTAGAATTTGCTTGGGACCTCGCTGGGTGAGGTTTAAGAAAGATTTCATGGGTGCAGATTATAATTGGCTTGGGTGGAGGCTGAGAATAATTTCATCTTAGAAATTGCTGCCCATGAAGAGGTAATAACAGGTCAGGACCCCGCAGAGTGGGAAGCTGAGATTCTCTGCAGAGGTTCAGAGGGAGTGGCAACCCGCTTCCTCTGTTCCCTCGTCTGAGCCCACTCAGGCAAGTCAAGCCTGCTTTCTTCAGGCAGAGTCATCTGGGTGATGCCTTAGTGAGAGTGTACCATTGACCTGAATGGAAAAGTCAGAGAAACCCCTTCTCTTTGCCTTTGGTGACCTGACATTTTCAAGCAAAGGAATCCAGAAGCCATCTGACTCAAAGAAGAGTCAAATTTTGACTGTTCACTCTGTCAGACCGTAAAGCAGCTCTCTGCTTCTTGTTCTAACATTGCCTAGAGTGAAAAGTGAAAGGTTGATTCAACCAGCTGCTTTGCCCTCTGGTTACCAGGCACGTAGTTTGATGCCTCCTTCCTCCAGTTCCACCAGAAGTGCCTGATTCAGGCAGTTTCTTCCATGTTCTGTTGACTCATCCTAAAGCTCTTCGCTAGGTAAGGTGACCAGACAAAATATAGGATACTCAGTTAAATCTGAATTTCAGATAAAAAAATGAATTATATTTTAGTGTAAGTAGGTCCCATGCATTCAAATTCAAATTTACCTGGGCATACTATATTTCTATATGCTAAAGCCGACAACCCTACATAAGTCAGATACAAACAATAATATATCAGAAGTTTATTTTTTGGTCCTTTAAGAAGAGAGCTTTCTCAGGGCCCCAAGATATACAACACTATGGGCATATACAGAAGTTACCCTGAGACTAAATGCTCATGGCCAGCGTGTGTAGTTGACCCTGGAATTTCCACTGACCTCTGCAGCTGCAGTCCATGGGGTCGCTAAGAGTCGGACACGACTGAGCGACTTCACTTCACTTCACTTCACTTCTGGTCATTCATCGGTGAGTGATTGTGTCTTGCATGCCAAACTTGACTCTTTGCCTCAAGGATCTCACTCCTCTTTCATCTCTTGCTATCCCCTCCCACCTCCATCCCCCAAAGCTTTACATCCATTGGAATAAACTGCTTTCAGTTCCTCTAAAGCAATATATTCTCTTGCCTCTGCACCACCCCATCCGCCCTCCACATCACCACCAAGAATACCCTTTTCGAATTCCCCTTTCCCAGCAACTCCTTCACAACCCTTCTCTCTCCCTTCCTTCCTCAAGCTGGGTGGGAGTGTCCTGTCCATGTTCCCACAACACGGCACTCATCACACCCGCTGTCTGTCTCTTCACTCACTAGATTGAGGGCAGAGGCTGTGTCTTCTAGCTTACTTCTGCACACGTGGTGCTTGGTAAAATTCATCTACTGAATGAAGAGTTGTTTCGAGAACTGCAAGAAGTGATAGGGCTGGGTATGTGAATAGTGAGGGAAAATGAGGACAAGCGTTTAGGAGTCTCTGACCCATCCCGTTTCTCCAGTTTTATCCTAGAGCCAGGATCTCACAGTTGCATTAAAGCAACTCCCTAATGACACATCCTCTTTAATCCGTGTAGCTGTGGGACATCAACTCTTGCTGGTGCAGTATCTTGTTTTTACAGGTCAGATTGCTAAACAGCAGGCCAGGATCTGTCATGTAGAAGGAGAAGTAACATGAGGTTGTACCCCAGCAGGTCTGGGCTGCGTAGGTGAGTTGCCATTTCCTTCTCCAGGGGATCTTCCCGACCCAGGGATCAAACCCAGGTCTCCTGCACTGCAAGCAGACTCTTTACTGTGTGAGCCACCAGGGAAATGGGAGGCTGGGGCTGATTCTGTCAGGGGTTCTATCAGCCTTGCTTACCTGGGAGCCCATGAATTTATAGCTTGTTCCTAATATAGTTTCTTCACTTTGGGAGCCTAGAGAAAACATGGTAAAGTGTGGCACAGATGTAGAAAGGTAAGAAAAGAGAAGTGATAGGGTATGCTGACACAGATTTTAAAGCTGGGTAAATGGGAGGTGGCAAAACCAAGGAGGAAGGATTTGGCCTCCCAATTCCCTGAATAGTGAGTGCCAGGGGGACCCTGGGGGGCAGTACTGGCTAGAGTAGTAGAATAATGGGGGTAGGAAACCAGATTGAAATGCTAAATAGTGAGAGATGGAGTCAGCAGAGAAATGAGACATTAGGTACACACAGTTATTAGATAAGTCTGGCAAGGAAAGGTCAGGGAGAAAGGAAGTCACGCTTCATGTTTTTAGATGTGCATGTTGGGAGGCCAAGAGCCAGAAGCAGAAGGAAATGAAGATTCTGGAGAGAGGATTGTCTGGCACACCACCGATTCCTCAGAGCTTAATACAGTGTCCGGTTCTTAGGAGACACTGAATAGGTATACTTATTTTTAACTTATTATTTGTTGATTTATCTATTGGCCATGTGGCTTGCAGGATCTCAGTTCCGTGACAAGGGATTGAACCCAGGCTATGTCAGTGAAAGCTCGGAATCCTAACCACTAGGCATCAGCAAACTCTCCCCCAAAATCTCCAAATTATTTTGAAACAATTGTAGTCTCATAAGAAGTTGCAAAAATAGTACAGACTACCTTATGGACCTGTTCCCTAGTTTCCCCCAATGCTGACATTCCACAGAACTACAGTGCAACACCCAAACTGGGAAACTGACATAGGTATCGAACCGAAAACAGATAACGAGAGGCTAGAGTTTCTTCAGATTTTACCACTTATGCATGCTCTCATACCATGTGGTATACTCAGCTCTATGCAGCTGTATCTCATAGATCTGTGTAATCACTGCCACGGCACTCTCTTGTGCTTTTACAGTTACACTTAAGCCCAAGAAATTCTTTTTGAATATTTACTGAAGGTGCAGGAGGAGAGAGATGTGAAAAAGGGTCCAGATCAGAAGTGAAGAGCTGGAGTGCATTAGTTATACAAAGGGATTTTGAAATATGCTTATAAAACCTTGTTTTCTCTGATAAGGATTATCAAAAGGCATAGATGACAAGTCAATGAAATGCCCTTGTGGGAAGGTACGCACATTGTCATTGTCAGTGGGATGTACCCTTGAGCAAGTGGCTGGACATATTTAATCTTTTGTTTGGCCTGCCATGTTCGATTTTAATTCCCCAACCAGGGATTGAACCCATGCCCCTAGACATGGAAGTCTTAATCACTGGACCACTAGGGAAGTTCCTGGCTCGACATTTTCACATTCACACTGCTGAATATAAAACCATCATCAAGGTGACCATGGGGGTCAAAAGTCAAAAAGTTATTTCCAAAGTTAGCACACTCTTGGTTCACTGGATGATCATTTTGGTTTTGCCCAAGCAAAAAATACAATGAATATAGCACATATCTGTTACTTTTAAATGCATTCTTTGAACTCCAACTAGACTGTGCAAATTGAACACAAGGTTATTTATCTAGAGCAAATACAAAAGGAAGAATGACTTCCTTTAGAAGTCATAGCATGTTTTCTTTTTACTACCAAAGCCAGATTAATTACAGCAAAATAAAAGGATACGGATTTTCCTCAAGTAGAAGAGTAGATTTACTTCAGGATCAGCATTCTTCTCTATGACCTACATTGTGAAAGAAGAGATTTTAGGAAGATAATACCAGCATGTTATGGCAATCCCATCTGTTGTTTTGGGGGCATGTTTTTGAAAGGTGCTGGCTTCACAAGGACCAAAAACAACTAAAGAAGCCACTGGAACTAGAATTCTGGAGAGATCACGGAAGGCTGTTTCAATGTCTCTGGACTTTCTCATGTATGTGACAACTATAAATTCTGGATTATGTTTTCCTTAGAGTTACTTGGAAAGGATCCAGATGGGGAAACAGATTCCAAAACTGACTCAAGATAACTCAGCCACATGAAGTCATGAAAAAGCTTAGCCAGAGAAGACTCTCTAAAGGAGTCATGGGAGAGTATGTTATGAGGGAGCCTCTTCTGTCCCCACCAGCTCCCCTTGCCCACTGAAACAGAGGTGCCTGGGTGAAGGAAGAGCTTAAGGGAACAGGAATCTCCCCTCTGCTTGTCACGTGGCGCTCCAGGCTGCAACTCCCAATAGATCGAAGCCTGCATAGGAAATAAAGTTATCTGTCATCTCTGACTCAGGCAGCATCTCTGCTGGGTACAGTCAGGCAAGATTAGAGAGGAGAATTGGAGTGAAACCCATCAGGAAGGGGTGCATCACTGAGACTAGAGACACGGGACCTTATTCCACTAAAAGTGTTTTTGATCACCCCAGAAAAAGTAACAAACCACATTATTTTTCATAACTTCCTCCTTTTGAGTCCTCAGAAGATTCACTCAGCCAGAGATGAGCTCAGTGCTCCCCTCTCGGAATCTCAGCGTGCAGAGCAGGCTGAGCCAGATGTCACCGCAGAAGCAAAGCATTACACCTAGACTGCTTTAACACCCTACCTGTGTGGCTACGGAAATCATTTCCAAGGTGGAAGCAAGATAGAGTCGGGAGTGATGGCCTGTAAGCCAGGACCACTGTCCCTTCCTCCTGTGTGCCCCTACACTGAGGGGACACAGCCTGCTGACACTATTCTGTGCTATAAAGACATAGATATTCCTGATGCAACATTCCAGGCCAATGTTTCTCAACCATTTTAATTGCCGGATCATCGCTACACTTGATTTAGTGTTGTTTCATTCACGATATTGCTCCAGGCCCAAGGTAGCAGGCCAGGATGCTTTAGCCTCAAGGTTCATGGATCAGCCTGAAAGTATTTATTAGGGCAAAATAAAATCCTCCTTTGCTATTATTATCCTCAATGTCATATACTCCTATTAAAACAGTGTTGTTGGGAGGGGCCGGATGTGCCCTACCCCCAGCCCACCATGACCATGCTGTCCCACCTGCTGAAAGTACACCAGGCCAAGCAGAATGAACGCAAAAACTGCAGCAGAAGAGGCGAGAGGCCATCACTCCAGCCACCTGCCTGACAGCAGCTTTGGATCACCTCAACGTGGGTGTGGCCCAGGCCAACAGGAGCCAGAGAAAGCTGGACCACAAGGTGAAGACCCTTCAGATTCAGGCTGCCCAGTCTGCCAAGCAGACAGGTCAGTGGATCGGGATGGTGGAGAACTTCAACCGGGCACTCAAGGAAATCAGGGATGTGCAGAACTGGGCTCAGAAAATCGAGCTGGACATGTGCACCATCATCACCACGCTGAAGTACATCTCCAAAGGGCAGCGGCAGTTGGCCCCTTCCTGGCCCAGTTGCCCCCTCTTCCCCCACTCCTCCTACCTGCCCCAGGTGGGCAGGAGGGAGGGTGATAGCCCATGAATAAAACACAACCCTCCAAAGTAAAAAAATAAAATAAAATAGCATTGCTAAACTCAAGCAGAGCTACCATCCATGTAATGGGAGGATGACATAGTTTTTAATGCCTGGGTCAGAATTCACTACCATTGTAATTTAACAAATAAAAATGAGAGTACCTTATTGATTCCCAAAGAAAAGAGCAAACTGACACTCCCAAGCTTTAATAATTTCGCACTAAACCCTAAACTAACAACCCATGGACAAGTTCATACTACTACATATGACTTGAAAAAGACAGAAAAGGGAGCTTAGATAAATAAGAAACGTATCAGTGAAAGAAAATCAGCTTGGTTTTTATCTCTGATACACGAAAATTCATATTAATCATATCATAAACTTACCTTTCTTCCATTCACAAAAAAAATCAACTCATCAGAATTGGAAAGAGAAAGCATTATGCCAGAAAAAATACCTCCACCAAGATAGAGGGTTATTTTTTTCTTAGAGAGCAGATATGTTAGGGCAAAAACCTGGATGCTTATCAGCCTTGGGGAAGCCCGAGTTGCCAAAGCAGGAAGAGAAGAGATGACTTATAGCCACCGTAGCAGACGTGAAGCGCCAACCAGAGCTCCTGGCCCGCCCAGCCCATGAGCGGGCCCTTCTCCTCCCTTCCCATGTCAGTCAGGTCAGTGATTTTGCCAGTCCCCGTTGGAATCCAAGACTGGTTTTTACTGAGGGAAGGTGTTTAACATCAGGAATGAAAAAAATAAAAGAGACTTTTAAATAGACTATTATTTTTTTTTAACTAACCAAGCTATCAATTAATTTAATCCTATTAAAACTCATGACACTTTCTTAGGTTTTTCTACAGTTAAAGGGAAAAGGGAGATTTCACTAACTGCTTTATAGAGACTTCATAAAAATGTGTCCTTAACTGCATTAAGCAAACTGCAAGTATACTCTCTTAATCTTTTTTTCATACTCACTTTCTTCTCTGAATTTAAGGGTTAAGACATCGAACTACTTAAAACCAGAAACACGTACAGAAGCTTGCTATGGGCTGGAGACCCTTTTCAGGACTCCCGTAGTCCTACAGCAGCTTGATAAAGTGTTGTCATCTTCTCTTTAGAGACGTAGAAACCGCAGCACAGAGACGTCAGGCAATTTGTCCAATGTCACACAGGCAATGATGGCAGAGTTGCTCCAGAGTCCGTGTCTTTGATCTCCTCTTGTGCTCTAGATGGAAGGAAATGAGGCTAGAGGGATGGCCAGTGGCCAGAGTCGGGGCCAGAGCATGGAGGGAGGCCTGGCAGGCATGACGAAGGTTTTGCTGAGCTGTCTAACTATGATGGGAAGCCACTGGAAGGCTTTTAGTAGGGGTGACAGGGACTAGGTTTTCAAAAGATTGCTAGGCTGTTTGCAGAGAATGAAGGGTAGGGACAAGGGGAGAGAGAAGAGAGGTAATTAGAAGTTATGATAGTGGCTCAGCCAAGGGATGATGACGCTTGGTCTAGGGTGCCAGTGAGGGGCCAGAAGGGCCCAGATGTGCTGACAAATTGGATGTGAGGTGTGTGTGTGTGTGTGTGTGCGCGCGCGCGCGTGTGTGTGTTGTATGTGTGAGGGGTGGAGTAAAAAATGTCTCTGCAGGTGACTGGGGCTAACTTACATGTCAAGTTCTATTTGGATAGTAAAAGTTTGGGAACCTAAAAAACACACAAATGGAGATGGTCAGTAGGTTGCTGAATCTTCAAAGTCTCCCACCCACTTGCTTCCTGTCTTGAGGAAAGGGAAGGCTCCAGGTTTGGGGCAGAATTTCCCTACAGAGACTCCAGTCTTCCTTCAAGCCCCAGGTTCTTACCTCACCAACTGGGCAGCAGACTACCTACTCCCCTGCCTCGTCACCTCCATGGTTCCTATTCGCATCCCTCTGCATGCTGCTTATCAAACAGGGATCTGAAGGATGAATAGAAGAACAAATAAAGGACATTTCAGCAGAGGGGACCACTGTGTAAAGTCAAGGAAGTTTGAAATTATTATGTTTCAGAGATTTACAAGTAGTTTATTTTATTCTTGTGTATGAATTGCATGAGAATGAGTGAGAGGAATATGAGGATCAAATAAGATGATTCATTTATTAAAAAATATTTGTGTGCCTGACAAGATCACTGTTCTCCTGGATCTCAAATGTGTGTGTGTGAACTGTAAAGTACTAGATAAAATTCAGACAGATTTCTAATATGATGGGATAACAAACAACTAGAGAAATAAGTTAACTTCAAGCAATGAATGGTAAGCGATATGATAAAGATGGGGGGGTGATACAAACAGACTTGAAAGGCTACCTTGGTTTTGGGTAGTTAGCACTAGGGTGCCTTCTTGAATTGAGTCCAAAAAGCCAACCCACCGAGAGAAGGCACAAGAAAAAGAGTCCCACGTGACCTCAAGGAAGAAATGAAATTGTCATTTCGAAAAGCAGAAAGAAGGCCAGCGTGGGTGTGCGCAGAGAGCAAGAGGAAGATGGCATGAGAGAAGGTCAGAAGGATGACATGGCCGGGGGAGGAGTTTGCACATTTCTATGTGGGAAGGGATACCATTGAGAGTTTTGAGCTGGGATATAATACGGTTTATATTAGATCATTTCACTGTATAGAGAAATGAGTTATTACTGCTAAGAGGGTAGCATGGAGACCAGATCTGAAGCTATTGACGGGGCTGATGGAGGATCAGACCAGGGTGTAGGGTGGTGGCATTAGAGATGGAGAGACAAGGACAGAATTGGTATGAATTCTGGAGGCAGAATCCACTGGATAGGTGAGATACGGGTGGGGGTAAAGGAAAGAGAGGTCTCAAGGATCAGTCCTAGGTTTCTGGCTTGAGCAGCTGGGTGAACCATGGGGCCATATGCTGAGATAGCAGGACTGGGTTTGTAACACTGGGGAGGAGGGCAAGGGAGCCAAGAGTCTTTTCTTGGGTCTGTTCAATGTGAGCTGCTTATTTGACTTGCAAGTGCACATGTCCGTTGGATACAGAAATCTAGAAGTCAGAGGAATCATCCAGACTGGAGACCATCAGCTCATAGATGATAAGCACAAGCTACACGGGAACTGTAGAGTATTTCTACTGCGGCAGGAAATATTAGCTGATGCGCTTCCCCCTTGCCACTCCTTTCCCCACTTTCAGGTGCTGGGGAGGCCATGCCACACTCCCAGGCTTCAGAGTGGGGTTCTCACGTCAGGAAGCAAAGACAAATGCAGGAATGCCAGGAACAAAGACAGGGATACCAAGGCAAGTGTCCTTTCCTAATGCCACTGGCCCAAATCTCCTGCAGGGACTTTGTACTGCTGGATTTCCTCTCTGCAGGACTGAGTTTCTGCTGCCAGCTGGAACAGTGCTTGAGATAGAATTTAAATATATATACACGTGTATTTTTTGAGTAAATGAGTATATAAAACATATTACAGTTGTGTAATAGCTAACCTTTATTCAGTATTCGAGTATACGCTGAGTGAAAAGCTTCCCTGTATTAGTTCATTTAATCTTTGTGATAAACTGTAAGGTAAGAATAGAGTCTCCATTTTACAAATGAGGATCTGAGGCACCCAGAGAAAGACAGTTAACATGCTTTGTACAAATGAGTCTGTGCCCTATGAAATTCCTCCTTATAATTTCATGTGCTTGTTTCCTCAACTTCCTGTGAGACACAGAGTAAGTTTTGGTTTCCCTGGAAGGCTGGTACCACATTACCCTAACAGAGTAATAAAGCTTTCACTGCCTGTGAAATAGAAACTACTGCAGCTCTTAAATGCCAGGGCAATTTACCCCCTAGCTTTTATCCATCAAAATTTTAAGAACTGTAAGGGCATCTGACTGCGGGTGCTTTCCAGCCCCTGGCTGGATTGGCTTAGTTTCACCACTGATGGAACATGGTAGGAAGACCCAGACTCAGCCTCCTGAGATGTATTGGGAAGTCCAGGTCCAGGCTATTCTGCCATCTTTTCAAGCAAATGGAGGTGCAGTGTCTGCCTAGTGAGTTGAAATGTGCATATATAGAACACCAACTGTTCTTAAAGATTTAATAGCACAGAGTTACTCCCAGAGCTTATTTAAGCTTGTAATAATACAGAGATGTGGTTTCTCCCACTATGTGAAAACAGGCAGTTACACCTTGGAGTTAGTTATTGCTTAAGCTCTTGCCTTATCAGTAGGTGTGGATCTTGTTTAGTCAAAGATGTAAGACTATGGCCTTCTTATCCGCCCTGGAAATGCAGGTCATGTTGGGAGCTGGGCTGCATCACAGGCCTGGAAACTTCATCATGGAACCCCTCTCTGGAGTTTGAAAGCACCAACTGTTGAAACACACATGTGCCATTTGTCCATGTGTAACAACTCAAACACCCAGACAGAAACTGATAAGCCAGACTAGGCTCAGATAGGTGGGTTTGCTGTAAGGGCAGTCAGTTGCAGGGCTTGACAGAATTAGGAAGAGACAGTCTTTCTGGATGTGTTGGGACGAGTTAGATTTTAATTAACATTCTCCAGGAGACACAAAGACTGAAAAACATATTATTTTTGGCTACTAGACTGTTTTTATTTCTTGGCCACACAGCACACGACATGTAGAATCTTAGCTCCTCTTCAGTTCAGTTCAGTTGCTCAGTCGTGTCCAACTCTTTGCGACCCCACGAACTGCAGCACGCCAGGCCTCCCTGTCCATCACCAACTCCCAGAATCTACCCAAACCCATGTCCATCGAGTCAGTGATGCCATCCAGCCATCTCATCCTCTGCCGTCCCCTTTTCCTCCTGTCCCCAATCCCTCCCAGCATCAGAGTCTTTTCCAATGAGTCAACTTTTCACGTGAGGTGGCCAAAGTACTGGAGTTTCAGCTTTAGCATCATTCCTTCCAAAGTAATCCCAGGGCTGATCTCCTTCAGAATGGATTGGTTGGATCTCCTTGCAGTCCAAGGGACTCTCAAGAGTCTTCTCCAATGCTACAGTTCAAAAGCATCAATTCTTCAGCGCTCAGTCTTCTTCACAGTCCAACTCTCACATCCAAACATGACCACAGGAAAAACCATAGCCTTGACTAGACGGACCTTAGTCGGCAAAGTATTGTCTCTGCTTTTGAATATGCTATCCAGGTTGGTCATAACTTTCCTTCCAAGGAGTAAGTTGTCTTTTAATTTCATGGCTGCAATCATCATCTGCAGTGATTTTGGAGCCCAAACAAAGTCTGACACTGTTTCCACTGTTTCCCCATCTATTTCCCATGAAGTGATGGGACTGGATGCCATGATCTTCGTTTTCTGAATGTTGAGCTTTAAGCCAACTTTTTCACTCTCCTCTTTCACTTTCATCAAGAGGCTTTTTAGCTCCTTTCACTTTTTGCCATAAGGGTGGTGTCATCTGCATATCTGAAGTTATTGATATTTCTCCCGGCAATCTTGATTCCAGCTTGTGTTTCTTCCAGTCCAGTGTTTCTCATGATGTACTCTGCATAGAAGTTAAATAAGCAGGGTGACAATATACAGCCTTGACGTACTCCTTTTCCTATTTGGAACCAGTCTGTTGTTCCTTGTCCAGTTCTAACTGACGCTTCCTGACCTGCATACGGATTTCTCAAGAAGCAGATCAGGTGGTCTGGTATTCCCATCTCTCTCAGAATTTTCCACAGTTTCTTGTGATCC
>SJYQ01096405.1:0-45857 GCA_006410935.1 Redunca redunca | reverse complement strand
AAGCCAGACTAGGCTCAGATAGGTGGGTTTGCTGTAAGGGCAGTCAGTTGCAGGGCTTGACAGAATTAGGAAGAGACAGTCTTTCTGGATGTGTTGGGACGAGTTAGATTTTAATTAACATTCTCCAGGAGACACAAAGACTGAAAAACATATTATTTTTGGCTACTAGACTGTTTTTATTTCTTGGCCACACAGCACACGACATGTAGAATCTTAGCTCCTCTTCAGTTCAGTTCAGTTGCTCAGTCGTGTCCAACTCTTTGCGACCCCACGAACTGCAGCACGCCAGGCCTCCCTGTCCATCACCAACTCCCAGAATCTACCCAAACCCATGTCCATCGAGTCAGTGATGCCATCCAGCCATCTCATCCTCTGCCGTCCCCTTTTCCTCCTGTCCCCAATCCCTCCCAGCATCAGAGTCTTTTCCAATGAGTCAACTTTTCACGTGAGGTGGCCAAAGTACTGGAGTTTCAGCTTTAGCATCATTCCTTCCAAAGTAATCCCAGGGCTGATCTCCTTCAGAATGGATTGGTTGGATCTCCTTGCAGTCCAAGGGACTCTCAAGAGTCTTCTCCAACACCACAGTTCAAAAGCATCAATTCTTCGGTGCTCAGCTTTCTTCACCGTCCGACTCTCACATCCATACATGACCACTGGGAAAACCATAGCCTTGACTAGATGGACTTTTTTGGCAAAGTAATGTCTCTGCTCTACCAGGGATCAAACTCACCCCCCGTGCATTGGAAATGTGGTCTTAACGACTGGACTGCCAGGGAAGTCCCAAGACTGTATTTAATGCCACTTGGTACCTGGAACTGAGGGAACCAGAATCTGCTGGTACACAAATTTGGTCATCATGTCTTTGGATCCTAGTGTAGTTTTTTGGCGGGACAACCAGTCATGGTCCATGGGCAGATCCCATTAAGGTTAGCACTGTCCATCATGGGCTCTTTCAGCTTAAGTCCCCTTTCCTGCATCTCAGGACCAATGTACCTGCGACACCAGGATTCTGCCCTCTGCTGGGCTGATGCATCCCAGTTTAAAGGGCCACAAAAAAGTTCTTTTCTTTTAAAATCAGAAGAAAAAGTGAATATAAACCACCCTGGCTTATAGTTCTGTACCAATGCAGCTGTAAAATATAATTTCTAATCTTTGCTTATGGAAGGAGCCCACATAAAGCAAAAGTTCCCCAAACAGGCTCTATCCTGCACCTTCACCCTCAGTTACAGGGCACACTCTGAGGGCAGAGTGTGAATTTAGAAATGAAATTTTTGCAACATGGCTTGCCCATAGACCTAAGCCAAATTCTTCAACTCTGCTTTTAATAAAACTGGTAGAGTAATTTGATCTTCATCTGTCTGATTTCTCTTGTTGTTCAGCTTCTCTGAATCCAGGTAGCCTCTTCAAAACCCCAGCATGTTGGCTAATCATTTCAGTCTCACATTCTCAGCCACTTATTTTGCTGGGTCAAACCCATTATTTTCATGAACTTCTATATGGTTAAGTGTTATTCTTGACACTTTCTGATTCAACTAAATTTACCCAAATAAAAGTTTCACTGCGGTCACCTGGACGCTTACGGTTTGGGTGTCTCTCCAGCACATGGAGCATCCAGACAGGTATGAGCCTTTGGGGATCTGATTCAGTAAAGGGGTCTTTGTGTTTGGTTGTGCTCACCATAACCTTGGCTCTAATGGCCAGGTTGAAAATCTCCCCAAATGGACTACTCTTTTCCATTTTAGTCCCTCAAACTCCTTTCCACACTGCAGTTGGAAGGATCCACTGAAAACACAAATCTAAATATGTCACCATCAACTGTGTGTGCCTAAACCCTTCAGTGACCTGCCCTGTATTTGGAAGAAAGCAAAGATGCTAACCTGGCCCTGCTTGGCAGGCTCTCTATCCTGCTGACATGCTCCCTGCACAAGCCTTCTTCCAGTTGCTGGCCCACAGCCAGAACCCCACCCCAGAGCCTTCAAGCACACTCTCTATTCCCTGGCACCATCTGCTACAGTTCTTGCCCAGACAATGCCCCCTTATCCTGAGGGTGTGGCAGTGCTGTTGCTCTCACAGAAAGCTGTCAGACACCCAAGTCTCAAAGTCCCAGATATTACCTTCATTGACTACTTTATTTCTTCTGGGCACTTATCAAGGCCTGCAATGACATTTGTGTGATTACTTGGTTAATGTCAGTCTCTCCTATTGAGTCATAAACTCAATGTGGGTCTGTCCTGTTCACCATGTGTTTCCAATGTCTAGCACAAAGCCCAGTTCATCTATGACTTTATAAAGACAAAGGATACTTTTGTAAAAAGAAGGACTAAATCCATACTGTAGTGAGCTTTATGCTAAAGATTTTAGAGTGGACTACTATCCTGTTCTTTCTTACTAAAGAACTGTGGCTCAAAGAATAATCCAAGTTCTTTCTGGACCTTTTTCTGGATGATCGAAGGTGTTCTTGTCCTGTCTTTTTTCAGGGCTTTCAGTGCTCATCACAGACAGGTCCTAACTTGCTCAAAGAAAAGTCTTTAAGTATAAAATCCCTTTCAGTGAATTTAGTTGAATCAGAAAGTGTCTACTGAAGTCTTGGCTTCTCTCCAGTTCGCTTCACAACTTCCTGGACGGCTGCTTAATTCTTTAATGAAAAGGCCTGCATGATGCTGTGGCTTTAACTTCACCATCCTTTTATCTGCGTTCTCTTTGGCAGCTTCATTCTCTCTGCAGGACTGGCAATGCCTTCCTGACTGTACTGGTGAGGGTACCTGCATTCTGGAATAACAATAAGAGTTTATTTTATTGAGTGCTCACTATGTGCCAGACACTGTTCTAAAGCATTAGCTCATTTAATTCTCAAAACAATTAAGTAAGAATTATTACAATCCCCACTTACAGGTCTGAAAAATTGAGGCAGGGGTATTCACCCCTAAGTACCAATTCCTCCCTAGGGACTTGTGGATACCAAGACATTTCTGGGCAGCTTCATTATTTCTTCACTGAAAGAAATAATTAGGGAGTGGCTTGGGGAATCTGTCTCCTCTCCTGCTCTCCCAGTGACTGGGTCTTGTAGGTAGGTAGTGGGTATATGGCATTTTCTTCTGGCTGTGAAATAACTGCAACCTTAGCCAATCACTCTTTTTCAAGTAGGAGCAGCTTCTCTTTGCTTGGCAAAAAAAGAACTGGAATGCATACATGGGCTGTAAATGTTAGATGTTTAGAAGTGGATAACCTTTTACAGTACTGGTCATAATAGGAACTCAAAAATGTGTGTTGGGTGAAGAAAATAGTATGAATGGGATGGGTTCCTCAGTTTTCTATATTGAAATCCTCCAATTTAGTGGAAGATAAAGGAATAGTACAATTTGCACTCATCTCACATGCTAGTAAAGTAGTGCTGAAAATTCTCCAAGCCACGCTTCAGCAATAAGTGAACCATGAACTCCCTGATGTTCAAGCTGGTTTTCGAAAAGGCAGAGGAACCAGAGATCAAATTGCCAACATCCGCTGGATCATGGAAAAAGCAAGAGAGTTCCAGAAAAACATCTATTTCTGCTTTATTGACTATGCTAAAGCATTTGACTGTGTGGATCACAATAAACTGTGGAAAATTCTGAAAGAGATGGGAATACCAGACCACCTAACCTGCCTCTTGAGAAATCTGTATGCAGGTCAGGAAGCAACGGTTAGAACTGGACATGGAACAACAGACTGGTTCCAAATAGGAAAAGGAGTACGTCAAGGCTGTATATTGTCACCCTGCTTATTTAACTTATATGTAGAGTACATCATGAGAAACGCTGGGCTGGAAGAAACACAAGCTGGAATCCAGATTGCCGGGAGAAAAATCAATAACCTCAGATATGCAGATGACACCACCCTTATGGCAGAAAGTGAAGAGGAACTAAAAAGCCTCTTGATGAAAGTGAAAGAGGAGAGTGAAAAAGTTGGCTTAAAGCTCAACATTCAGAAAACGAAGATCATGGCATTTGGTCCCATCACTTCATGGGAAATAGATAGGGAAACAGTGGAAGCAGTGTCAGACTTTATTTTGGGGGGCTCCAAAATCACTGCAGATGGTGATTGCAGCCATGAAATTAAAAGACGCTTGCTCCTTGGAAGAAAAGTTATGACCAACCTAGAGAGCACATTCAAAAGCAGAGGCATTACTTTGCCAACTAAGGTCTGTCTAGTCAAGGCTATGGTTTTTCCAGTAGTCATGTATGGATGTGAGATTTGGACTGTGAAGAAGGCTGAACGCCAAAGAATTGATGCTTTTGAAGTGTGTTGTTGGAGAAGACTCTTGAGAGTCCCTTGGACTGCAAGGAGATCCAACCAGTCCATTCTGAAGAAGATCAGCCCTGGGATTTCTTTGGAAGGAATGATGCTAAAGCTGAAACTCCAGTACTTTGGCTACTTCATGCGAAGAGTTGACTCATTGGAAAAGACTCTGATGCTGGGAGGGATTGGGGGCAGGAGAAGAAGGGGATGACAGAGGATGAGATGGCTGGATGGCATCACTGACTCGATGCACGTGAGTCTGAGTGAACTCCAGGAGTTGGTGATGGACAGGGAGGCCTGGCGTGCTGCGGTTCACGGGGTCGCAGAGTTGGACACGACTGAGCGACTGAACTGAACTGAAAGAAATAGTAAGTCTACCCAAGAAGCTAATATGTCAAGGGATGATGGCAGAAAAAGATTATCATCAGAGCAGATCAAGTAAGGCATTTCTTGCTAGTCGTCAAAGAACCTTCACAACCAACGAGTAGCTGGGTTTTCTTGCAGGACTGTGCTGCCTGTGCATTCACTCTCCCTCTCTATGTCGTCTGTTCTCCTAACACTGACTTGGATCATGTACCCTATTCAACAATCCAAACTTCCTGCCAAGGTAGTAACAGACAGACTCAGTCCTCTAATCTGTCCAGTCATTTGGGCCCTTTTATGTCCTCTTCCTATTTGTTCTCATTATTTTTCTTTACTTTTTAATGCTATGTCTCATGCATATGCTCCCCATTCCCCCCATTTCAGTTTGTTTCTTATTTTCATTTTCTATTTATTTTTCCTGTAAACAGTCATTAGTGATCACAATGCAATCAAATTGGAAATTAATGATAAAAAGACAAAAGCCATCTAACAACAGATAAATTTTAAAATTAAATTCTTAATACTTAGGTTCAAAGAAGGACTAAAAACAGAAAATAAAGACATAACAATAAATGACAATGAAAAAGTTATATGTCAAAACCAATGAGATGTGACTAAAACTGTATTGGAGGGAAATTCTATAACTTGAAATGTTTTATTTTTAGCCTAGAATGATTGAAAATAAAAGCACTAACTTTTCAACTCAAGAAGGTAGAAAAATAAACATAAATCCAGAAAAAGCAGGAAGAGGGATATAACAAAGATAAATGCAGAAGAAATATTTAGGAAATGTGAAAAGTGTTGAAATGATAAATGAAAAACTTTTTGTGAAAACCTAGTAATTAAATATTTAACAAGTCTGCTCAAGGGAAAAAATGAGATGATTCAAATAAACAGAATTAGGAATAAGAACTAAGATATAACCATTATATTCAGCTTCATGCCTAAAAATCTGCATTGCTTATGTCATAAAAAATTTAGTACACATGCTCCTCAGTGTAGGAGGACAAATGCACTTCAATGGAAAAAAACAGTTGAGTATGAAATATAGATACAATGGAAAACAATTAGCCATTAAAAATAATGAGGACTTTGGTCCAGGATTAATCTTTCCAAGGAGAATTCCTGGAGTCTTCTCGCCTCTTCTTGGCCTCCCTGTGTCCAATCTCCTTACTTTGGCTCACTCACCACAGATTTTCCTATAGTTAGTTCTCTCTGATGATGTCACTCGTGTCCTTAACACCCTTTCATCACAAAATCCAGCAAATCTTCCACATGAAGCTCTTAACCACTTGCTAATCACCTTAAGAACATATATTTTCAGAGGGTGTGTGTGCATTTTCACGAAATATAAGACATAGTCATTTCCCACAAAGTGACAGCTGGATATAATGAATGATTCAGTAAAAATTACAAAGTGAGTCTTATTAAGTACCCAGAGGCAAACTATAAGGCTTAAGGTGGGTGAGACATGTGAAAACACTCTGTAAATTCGACAGTAACACGCAAATATTGGCTATAATTATTGTAGTTATTATTTTGCTATAGTTTCAACAAAACTCCTGACTATCTGCACTGTATATAAAGTGAAAGTGAAGTCACTCAGTTGTGTCCGACTCTTTGTGACCCCATGGACTGTAGCCTACCAGGCCCCTCCCTCCATGGGATTCTCCAGGCAAGAGTACTGGAGTGGGTTGCACTGTATATAAATTGCCTCCCTAATTTCAAACTCCTGCTTAGCCTGCCACCCTCTTCAATCTTCACATGACCCTCAGATGGCAGCTCTAGTTTTTGAAAATGGATGCAAAAGAGTGCATCTCAAAAGAGAAAAGGGAAAGGAAATGAGTGAGAATTCAAAGAGAATTTATTGAGCTGAATGGATTTATGGTGATGCCATGAGCAAAATCAGCTTGTTTGTATAAATTACAGAAATTTTATAGAATAATGTTTGATACTAGGCATTATTCAGTATTTGAACATTTAGGTTAGAATACTACAGACTGCAGAATTTTAAAATATGCTTTGGTTATTAAAAATATTGAGTGTTTATGCCTTTTGAACCTAACCTATAAGAATACTGGCTACAAGTATTTTGGTCACTCTCATATTAACAAAGTAGATCTGTTTTAGTAGTGAATACAATCAATATTCATTTTTGAGCACACACACAGGGGAAAAAGAGTCAATGAATAGAATTACTTTGTTGAAGTTATGGTGGCAAATCTTTCCACAGATTTTATGGAATTATTTCTATAGTTTTCTTAAGTTCCCTTTCATTTTAGAAGGTGACTCTGCTTTACCTCACATTTTATTGAGTGAATTAATAATTCTTTGATAACTGAGAGCCTTAGAAAGTCAAGCAAGTTGCCAATAAACTTGTGCATTAAAATAAATGAGTATTTACTTTCACAGTCATTATGGACTATCATTCATCATACTGTCATATTTAATATAGACTAATGATAAAAGCTGGAGAAGGCAATGGCACCCCACTCCAGTACTCTTGCCTGGAAAATACCATGGACGGAGGAGCCTGGTGGGCTGCAGTCCATGGGGTCGCTAAGAGTCAGACACGACTGAAATGACTTAGCAGCAGCAATGATAAAAGCTCAATAAAAATAACTTTTAGGCATAGCATCTTGTACATGAGCCAAGAGCTTCCAGATGTTCAAGCTGGATTTAGAAAAGGCAGAGGAACCAGAGATCAAATTGCCAACATCCATTGGATCACTGAAAAAGCAAGAGAGTTCCAGAAAAACATCCACTTCTGCATTTTTGACTATGCCAAAGCCTTTGACTGTGTGGATCACAACAAACTGTGGAAAATTCTTCAAGAGATGGGAATACCAGACCACCTGACCTGCCTCCTGAGAAATCTGTATGCAGAAATCAAGAAGCAACAGTTAGAACCAGACATGTAGCAACAGACTGGTTCCAAATTGGGAAGGAAGTATGTCAAGGTTGAATATTGTCACCCTGCTTATTTAACTTCTATGCAGAGAATCATGTGAAATGCCAGACTATGAAGCACAAGCTAGAATCAAGATTGCTGGGAGAAATATCAATAACCTCAGATATGCAGATGACACCACCCTTATGGCAGAAAGCAAAGAGGAACTAAAAAGCGTCTTGATGAAAGTGAAAGAGGAGAGGAAAAAAACTGGCTTAAAGCTCAACATTCAAAAAACTAAGATCACAGCATCCACTCCCATCACTTCATGCCAAATAGATGGGGAAACAGTGGGAGCAGTGGCTGACTTTATTTTTCTGGGCTCCAAAATCACTGCAGATGGTGATTACAGACATGAAATTAAAAGATGTTTGCTCCTTGGAAGAAAAGCCATGACCACCCTAAACAGCATATTCAAAAGCAGAGACATTACTTTGCCTACAAAGGTCTGTCTAGTGAAAGCTATGGTTTTTCCAGTAGTCATGTATGAATGTGAGAGTTGGACTATAAAGAAAGCTGAGCGCTGAAGAATTGAAGCTTTTGAACTGTGGTGTTGGAGAAGACTCTTGAGAGACGCTTGGATTGCAAGGAGATCAAAACATTCCATTCTAAAAGAAATCAGTCTTAAATATTCATTGGAAGGGCTGATGCTAAAGCTGAAACTTCAATACTCTGGCTACTTAATGTGAAGAACTGACTCACTGAAAAAGACCCTGATGCTGGGAAAGACTGAAGGCAGGAGGAAAAGGGGACAACAGAGGATGAGATGGTTGGATGGCATCACCAACTCGATGGACATGAGTTTGAGTGAGCTCCGAGAGTTGGTGATCGACAGGGAAGCCTGGCATGCTGCAGTCCATGGGGTTGCAAAGAGTTGGACATGACTGGGTGATTGAACTGAACTGATAGCAACTTATGTATTTTGGGTGAAGAGGTATATGCTAATGACCTGCCAAGTCTTAAAATCATTCAGAAAATCAACTTGTGCTCTCAAGCCCCAAACTTTAGGTAATAGCATTTAGAATCAGTAAATGGAATCTAAAAGGAGAATTCAGCAGACAAGGAATATGATTTAAAAACAGTAAAAAAAAAAAAATTAAAACTACTAACTATAATTTGCTGCAAAATAGTTTCTTTTTTGAGCATTTAATTTATTCTTCAAGAGTTATTTAACTTGTATGATCTTGTTTTCTCTCTTTCATTGTTTTTGTGGATAAACTGAAAGGATCCCTAATTCTTTCACATACCAGAGCAGAGACTAAATGTACACAATCTTTACTTTAGCTAAAAAGAAAAAAAACTTTTTTTCAGTAGAGCAGTAACATAGGGAATCAACATATCAAATAACGACAAATGTTCTTATTTAAAATATTCTTCTAGAACATATATAGATGGATAACAGGCACATGAAAAGATGCTCAGCATCGCTAATTATTAGAGAAATGCGAACCAAAACCACAATGAGGTATCACATCTGTCGGATGGTTATCATCAAAAAAAACCTACCAAAAACAAATGTTGGAGAATGTGGAGAAAAGGAAACCTTCATACACTGTTGGTGGGAATGTAAATTAGTGTAGCCACTATGGAAAACAGTATGGAGATTCCTTAAAAAACTACAAATAAGAACTATCACATGATTTAGCAGTTTTACTCCTGGATATATATCCAGAAAAAATGAAAGCACTAATTTGAAAAGATATATGTACCCCAATGTTCACAACAGCACTATTTACAATAGTCAAGATACAGAAGCAACCCAAATGCCCACCAACAGATGACTGGCTTGAGATGTGGTGTATATACATACAATAAAACATTACTCAGTCATAAAAAGGATGAAATGCCATCTAAAGCTGAAATAAAAAGTCAAACAAGCATAAAACTATCTTAAATTGATTAAAAAAAAAGTTAAAATGTTTACAAAAACCCAAGAAATTATGTAATTTTTAAAAACAAGAACCTACTGGAGGGATATGGAAAACTGAGGAGATTCAGTATGTAGTAAGAACAAAAGGCTAAACACACCAAGTGAAACAGACTTTATATTTAGACTATAAAATTCTTTCTTTAACAATGTTTTATCTAAATAAGAGAACATTTACATAAAGATAACCAGAATTCACTAATATTTGGTAGGGTCAAAATTTATCTAAAATGAAAATTTGTATAGTACTTATTGCACAGTATAGTAGTTCCCGAATTCTTCAGTAACTGTTTGTTAATGATAAACCAAAAGCAAAAGATACCATCTTTATAACACAATTACTTTAAAAGACATTTTCTTGGATTTAAATCTTTTCTCTTTACATATGCAAAGGAGTATGATAAAGAGAAGACATTCAGAGATAACTTTTTCACTATTAGTAACTTTAGCTTAATTAGTTCAGTGAAGTCCTTAAAATATAAAGGAGGCAAAACAAATTTGTAAATTTCCAGCTGATGAGACTCCACTTTCTATATTTTGTAGCTGACAATCATTTGCAGTTTTCTTTTCTGGTGACTTATACAGGAATTTATAGTAGACACACAAAGATCAGAATTTTGCTAAGTTCATTACCCGCTGCTGTGGAAAAAGAGTCAATATAATCTGAATGTTTGTTTCTTCGGGGCGGTAAGCACACAGATCTATCATATGGCTCATCAGTGTCTCCAGCTAGAACAATAATGCTAACAATTTAAGTAACAAATTGGGTCAATCAGTGTACACCAGTTATACTCACTATCCTGGGCCTCCCACATCTCAGGCTATTCCCTCCATGTTCTTTACTGATTTCCCAGGTCCAGCCCACTACGTGGTTCTTTCCAGAGCATAGCAAAGCCTACTCTCTGAAAAAGAGGACAACCCTCCTGCAATAGTGAAATACTTTGCCTAGTATTCTCAGGGAGGCCATTATATTGGTGATAAAATCCTCAAATAAATGCTGGCACGTTTTTGTCCTTGCTGTTTTAAGGAAGGAAATTTCTCTTCCCTACACTTGGGAAACTAGGTGTCTGCTTCAATTAAACTCTTCCCTGCATGCAGAAGGCACTAGGTGAAGAAAAACCCACTTCTTGAAAGAAGACTATACATCCATTTGTACTTGGGTTGATGCAACAGAGATGAATCGTCTGGTGAGATTTATTCCTAGTTTCTGCAAAGCTTGACAAGTGGGTTTCAGAAGCATCAAGGTATCTGCAGCGATTAATATTTGAGGCACCTCGCTTTCCAGAACGGTTTTCCTTCGGCCCTTGTCAAGTATGGTTTCCAGTCTGTTTCCTACCAAAATGTTTTCCAAGAACCACCGAATCTACTGCAGAAAACAGCCAAACTGGCCTCAACATGTTCTGCCCAAAATTCTCTTTGTTCCAGAGCACAAGGATAGAAGCCACCACTGTCGCCTTGTGGTCATGGGTCCTCAAGACACCGGGTGCGCTTTTTACAAGGATGTCCTGGATGCACAATTGAGGATGGCTGGAGCCTGGTGGGATGACGTCTATGGGGTCGCACAGAGTCGGACACGACTGAAGCGACTTAGCAGCAGCTGCTGCTGGCCTGGTCACTGTTCCTAGGTCCCTGCGAGCAGGGTTCTGGTGGCACTCACTGGCTTGTCTGGGTCTTGGTCCTCCCCGCACCCGGGGGTCAATGGCTCAACCGCTGCACTGCCCCCACGCCCTCCAGGACAGACATTGAAGATGCCTGGCCTCCGTGCATGCGCATCGAGACCCGACCCAGCTCCGCCCCCGCCGGGGCTCAGCATCCCAGAAGCCCGGCCTCGCAGGGCCTGATGGGAGGGTAGGATCATGGTCTCCATTGACCTTTATCCGGAAAAGCAAAGCATTCGAGACGGCAGGAAGCGGAGAAGTGTGGGTTGAATTGATAACTTTCATTCAGCGCTCTCTCATCACCAGGCTCTTGGCATTTTGGCCGGGGCCTCGCCAGACCTGTGGGCTTTGCTGGTGGCTCAGACAGTAAAGAATCTGCCTGTAATGAGAGAGGCCTGGGTTGGATTCCTGGGGTGGGAAGATCCCTTGGAGGAGGGAACGGCTACCTACTCCAGTATTCTTGCCTGGAGAATTCCGTGGACAGAGGAGGCTGGAGGGCTACAGTCTATGGGTTCTCAAAGAGTTGGACACGACTGAACGACTTTCCAGGTAAGGTCCCGGGCCTTTGAGGGCTCAGACTCAAGGCAACATGGGTATTTGGGCACCAGGAGAGGCTAGTCAGAATGGCCAGTGAATTCAGACCCTGACCGGGTTAGCTGCACATCACCAAATGCCTCCTAGGCCGTAAATGGTCTGAGTCTGTGCACGTTTTCCCTGCAAATCACCAGACATTCCCACGGGTCATTTCCTGTGACCTCCCCTTGCTCATGTCCCATAAAGACCTTGTCCTGCAGTCTCTGTCACACTTCGGCATGAGGTCCCACATGGGTGGCCTCATCCATGCCACTGCCACGTGACATTTTCCCAGCAGCCTGCAGACCAGAGGCCATAGCTCTTTACCCAAGTCGTGGGAACTTCACAGCCCACCCCCTGGATTTAGGGACACATTAATTGAGGCTTTCTGGGGTTTAGGCTGCCTTCATCCATGTGAGGGTTATGAGTTTGTGCTTTTCAGACCACTGGAGACTACTTTTTAGGTGTGTTCAGCTCAGTTCAGTTGCTCAGTCGTGTCCGACTCTTTGCGACCGCAGCACGCCAGGCCATGAACCACAGCACGCCAAGCCTCCCTGTCCATCCCCAATTCCTGGAGTCCACCCAAACCCATGTCCATCGAGTTGGTGATGCCATCCAGCCATTTCATCCTCTGTCATCCCCTTCTGCTCCTGCCCTCAATCCTTCCCAGCATCAGGGTCTTTTCCAATGAGTCAGCTCTTCACACCAGGTGGCCAAAGTATTGGAGTTTCAGCTTCAACATCAGTCAATCCAATGAACACCCAGGACTGATCTCCTTTAAGATGGACTGGTTGGATCTCCTTGCAGTCCAAGGGACTCTCAAGAGTCTTCTCCAATACCACAGTTCACAAGCATCAAATCTTCGGTGCTCAGCTTTTTTCACAGTCCAACTCTCTCATCCATACATAACCGCTGGAAAAACCATAGTCTTGACTGGATGGACCTTTGTGGACAAAGTAATGTCTCTGCTTTTTAATATGCTGTCTAGGTTGGTCATAACTTTCCTTCCAGGGAGTAAGCGTCTTTTAATTTCATGGCTGCAGTCACCATCTGCAGTGATTTTGGAGCCCCCCAAAATAAAGTCAGCCACCGTTTCCACTGTTTCCCCATCTATTTCCCATGAAGTGATGGGACCAGATGCCATGATCTTCGTTTTCTGAATGTTGAGCTTTAAGCCAACTTTTTCACTCTCCTCTTTCACTTTCATCAAGAGGCTTTTTAGTTCCTCTTCACTTTCTGCCATAAGGGTGGTGTCACCTGCATATCTGAGGTTATTGATATTTCTCCCGGCAATCTTGATTCCAGCTTGTGCTTCCTCCAGCCCAGCATTTCTCAGGATGTACTCTGCATATAAATTAAATAAGCAGGGTGACAATATACAGCCTTGACGTACTCCTTTTCCTATTTGGAACCAGTCTGTTGTTCCATGTCCAGTTCTGACTGTTGTTTCCTGACCTGCATACAGGTTTCTCAAGAGGCAGGTCAGGTGGTCTGGTATTCCCATCTCTCTCAGAATTTTCCACAGTTTATTGTGATATGTAGGTGTGTAGGGGGCATAAAATGGGGGACTGTCAGGGCCTCTAAAATCTTGCTGTCTGGTGGTCACCTCCTCCCCTGGGCAGGTGGCGGGCACTAGCTCTGTCTAAGGGTGTGCTCCTGCTTCTGTAACAGAGCAGGATGAGCACAGCCTTTAGCAGGTGGCCAACCGATCTTGCTCAGCCATTGCTCAGGTGCCTCAGTGGGCCCTGCCCACAAGTATTTAACTGTCAGTGAGCCACCTTCAGTTGTCCTGCTTAGCTATTAGTCATCACCACAGTGTGCCCTGCCCACAAGTAACTGTCAATGAGGGACCATTAGGGAAATGTCAGTGGTGTGGTGGTCATCAGGTGGAGAGTGAGGTAAGAGGCAGATTCAGGCCTTCTCCTGGAGACCCTCCAGCTCACCCAGCTTGGGCCAGCAGGTAAGCTAGAGGGCCCTGAGAAAAGACTGGGGACTATGCCTTACAGGATTCCTGAGCCCTCACTAAGGCCCTCCACTAGCCTTGGCCCAGTCTTTGAAGCAGTGATGAACCTCTTCCCCCTCCCTATCTCTGAATCCTATTAACAGTGGCCATCTGCCTGGGTCGCAGTCTGTGAGATCTGGTATACCCCATTTTTGTGGCCTGAGAACACAGGTGGGTTGAAGTGCCTGGCTCTTTCAGAGATGACAGCTGGGCAGGATGTGGGAACCTGGCCCTGAAAGAGCTGCCAACCAAAATCTGCCTCCACTGGGCCAGGACTGGGACCTTGAAGGTGAAAATTGTGCCTTGGGACCTTGTCCTTTCTTGTCAAGACAGAATAACATTTGTTTGGTAGAGATTTATAGAGACATTGCTACCCGATCATGACCTGACCTTAAGAACAGAGGATCTGACACTAAGAAGTTTGTAACAACTAACCACGCCCCTCCCTCACCTTTTGCTTTTAAAGAGGCTTTGCTGAAAGCTTTCAGTAATTTTAGGGTTCTTAGGGCATAAGCCACCCTTCTCCTTGTATGAATCTGTAATAAACCTTTCTCTGTTCCAAACTCTGATGTTTTAGTATTGATTGGCCTCATCGTGTGTCAGGCACACCGAGTTGTGATTTGCTAACACTCCCAGCGTGTGCCCAGACTCCAGCATGCCCCACTTCTTCCAAGGGGTTCAGCACTTCCTGCCCTCTACTTCTGCCTCTTAGATCTACCTTTCCCACGGGAGCCATTCTTGGTTTATCCTTTCTTCTCTTTCTCCTTCAGTTTTACTTCTTTTCTCCCTCTCTCTCCTCCCCTTCTACCTTTTCTTCTTTCTTCCCTGTCTGCAGTTTCACCTTCCAGTGAGTTGTGTGCTGTTTCCTGGATCTGTTAGGGGAAGCACACTGATTGAAACCACCCACCCTGGCCAGGCACCATAGTAACCATTTGCATGAGTTGTTTTACGACAGGAGGTCCTGCTAAGGAACATGGAACTAATAAGCCACCACCAACTGGAAGAGCTCGGAACGGTCAAAAGGAGACACCACATGTCCAACCACCTCCCAGAATCCTCTCTGGCATCCATCTTGGCTGAACAAGGTGTGCACCACCAGGAAAGACTCTGAGTCGGAATGATTGGCTAAGGACAACCCAGAAACTAATCCCATCACCGTAAAACCCGAGACTGCAAGCCATGTGGCAGAGCTGTTCTCCTGGGTTCCCTTATCCTACTGCTCTCCACCCGAGTGCCCTTTCCCAATAAAATCTCTTGCTTTGTCAGCAGATGTGTCTCCTTGGACAACTCATTTCCAAGTGTTAGACAAGAGCCCAGTTTCGGGCCCTGGAAGGGGTCCCCTTTCCTGCAACAGATCCAGTTACTAATTGCACTGACTCATAAATCTGCCTGCAGCCCAGCCCAGACCTCCTGCCAGTCCTGAATTAGCTGCCTGTTAGATAAATCCCTTGGCTGACTCGTTCAGTTGCTAAGTCATGTCCAACTCTCTGCAACCCCATGAACTGCAATACTCCAGGCTTCCCTGTCCTTCACTGTCTCTCTGAGTTGGCTCAGACTCATGTCCACTGAGTCAGTGATGACTCCTCAGTGAGATCAAACAGTCTCATCTTCTGTCACCCCCTTCTCCTCTTGCCTTCAATCTTTCCCAGCGTCAGTGTCTTTGTAGTAGCATTCTAGCTGTTGTCTCCCAGGCTAATTAATGTTACACAATCTGTCAGAGCAAACCTTCCTTATACCATTCTTTCATGAAAACCTTCAAAGTTCTGCACTGTTGACATAACACAATCTGAAACTTTAGCCTATATTTAGAATCTCTGTGATTTGTTCTAGACTGGTTTTCTAAGTTTATCTCCAGATTTCCCTCCAGTCAAACCAATTTTTAAGTATCCTGATATGTACCTGATACTTTTCTGACCCTCATGCTTTCGCTTTTGCATTTTTCTCCAGCTGAATTCCTTTTGTTTTAAGGCCACTTGTCTAGGTCTTACCACCAGTAGCTGCATATCGTTCCTTTTCCCTTTCCATGCAACTTCATTTGGGTCATATTTGGCATAATATTTTCTACTATTTTGTTAATTTCATCATAAACTCACATGTAGTTAAATAATAATCTCCAAGAGGTCAGATCTCTGATTTATTTTCTCCATTCTGGACATGCTTGGCCATGAGTTTTTAGGGACTTCATAAAAATTTGTTGAAAAATAAAAAGAATGATAATGCATCTCAGCCTGCTCTCTGTTCCCTCTTTTGCTTAGCTCCTGAAGAGGAGTGAGCCTAACAATTTCAACCATAAATACTGCAATACAATTATTGACTGGTTGCCAGATGCCTCTTGCATGTAGAAATTGAAAGGTTGTTGCTGAACCACGAAAGGATGCCAGGATTCTTGGCCTCAGGAAGAGAAGAATTGAACCCTGGGCTAGAGACGAGGCTTGATTGCTCAGAGCTTTTGTGTAATAAAGTTTTATTAACATATAAAGGAGATAGAGAAAGCTTCTGACATAGACATCAGAAGGGGGCAGAAAGAATACCTAATTCTGTTAATTTTTAGCTGGATGTTATATAGTCACTAGCAGTCTGTTAATGAAAGAAAGGAATGTCTTAAAACTCAGAGAATGCCACCAGGTCCCTCATCCATAAAATGCATTTTGGGATAATCTTGGCACCAGACGAGTCATCCTGGGCCATAAAACGATTGACTCGAATCTTGTAGAAGGGCAGGTTACCATACAAATAGTTTCATTTACATAGATTAGGGGAACAATGTCTGATTATAACATACTGGTTTGTCAAGTCGGTTCTGAGCCATTAGGCAGAACGGACTTGAAGGCAGATCAGTTCAGTCGCTCAGTCGTGTCCGACTCTTTGCGACCCCATGAATCGCAGCACGCCAGGTCTCCCTGTCCATCACCAACACCCGGAGTTCACTCAGACTCACATCCATGGAGTCAGTGATGCCATCCAGCCATCTCATCCTCTGTCATCCCCTTCTCCTCCTGCCCCCAATCCCTCCCAGCATCAAAGTCTTTTCCAACGAGTCAACTCTTCGCACGAGGTGGCCAAAGTACTGGAGCTTCAGCTTTAGCATCATTCCTTCCAAAGAAATCCCAGGACTGATCTCCTTCAGAATGGACTGGTTGGATCTCCTTGCAGTCCAAGGGACTCTCAAGAGCTCTCATCCATACATAACCGCTGGAAAAACCATAGTCTTGACTGGATGGACCTTTGTGGACAAAGTAATGTCTCTGCTTTTTAATATGCTGTCTAGGTTGGTCATAACTTTTCTTCCAAGGAGTAAACGTCTTTTAATTTCATGGCTGCAGTCACCATCTGCAGTGATTTTGGAGGCCCCCAAAATAAAGTCTGACACTATTTCCACTGTTTCCCATGGAGTGATGGGACCAGATGACATGATCTTTGTTTTCTGAATGTTGAGCTTTAAGCCATCTCTTTCACTCTCCTCTTTCACTTTCATCAAGAGGCTTTTTAGCTCCTCTTCACTTTCTGCCATAAGGGTGGTGTCACCTGCATATCTGAGGTTATTGATATTTCTCCCAGGAATCTTGATTCCAGCTTGTGCTCCCTCCAGTCCAGCGTTTCTCATGATGTACTCTGCATATAAATTAAATAAGCAGGGTGACAATATACAGCCTTGATGCACTCCTTTTCCTATTTGGAACCAGTCTGTTGTTCCATGTCCAGTTCTGACTGTTGCTTCCTGACCTGCATACAGATTTCTCAAGAGGCAGATCAGGTGGTCTGGTATTCCCATCTCTTTCAGAATTTTCCACAGTTTATTGTGATCCACACAGTCAAAGGCTTTGGCATAGTCAATAAAGCAGAAGTAGATGTTTTTCTGGAACTCTCTTGCTTTTTCCATGATCCAGCGAATGTTGGCAATTTGACTTGAAGACAGAGTCTGGGGTAAATGCATAGTATATTAACATTGCTTAAGACAAACATTTCCATAAGAAAAATGCATTGGTTAACTCAAGGTTTGAGAACAGTTAACTTCAGGTGTCATTATGGCAACACAGTATTTTAAGAGAAACCTCCTTTTAAGTTTGTATAGAGAAGGGAAAAATATATATATCACTAGTTTGTTTCCTTCTGCCTCTTAAGAGAGAGATAAAAAATGTCTGACACTTGCAGCCTATTTCCTCCGTTTGGACACCCCTGGCCTTCCTGCCTGTTACCCTCTCAAAATATACTACATTTTTTCACAGGCATTTAAAACATGTATTGTTGTTTAATCAGGTCAGGTTTGGATATGCCCTGGTGCCTAAAGGAAGTTTCAGCTGACACTAAGTTGGAATAATGGGTTAGTGTTTATAGCTCTCCTGCCAAACCTCATATGTCAATATTCTTCCCCTTCTGTGACCTAGTCAAAAAAATCTTTCTTTGCTCACATCTCCATTGTGATGTTTTCGGCTAGAGAAGTCAGAAAACATAAGGCTGGAAACAAAGGACTGTTTGGATAGGAGTTATAATCTTCATGATAATATCCATCATTAGCACTTATTTAGCTGTTAATAGGTGTCAGATTCTGTTTAATGCTTTTACAGCTCAGCTCATTTAATACAGAGCCTCTCCTGGGTAGCCACCATTTTTTTGCTATATAACAAATTCAGAAGCAGAGGCATCGATATGTCAAAAAACTCGCCCAAGGCTAACAAACACAGTTAGTTTAAGTGGCAGAGCTGGGATTTGATCCCAGTCGTCTGATTTTAATGGAGAAAGAAGTGGCAACCCCCTGCAGTATTCTTGCCTGGAAAACCCCATGGACAGAGGAGCCTGGCAGTCTACATCCCAGGGGGTCACAAAGAATTGGACATGACTTAAGTGACTGAACAACAAAAATCTGATTTTAAAGCCACTATATCATGCAGCCTTTTCCAGTAAGTCAGCATGGCTTTCAGTGACACTCCCACTAAGGCCCATGTAAAGATTTATGCTTTGTATTTTGAATTAAGAAAATAAAAAGGTTTTAAAAGCTTTCCTCAAAGTATAAACTTGGAATACTATGATAATAAGTCAGTGCTTTTATGAAGTAAGTATGCCCCTTCTTGGGGATTCTAGTGTGTACTCTTGTTGGACAGTGCCTGCCATTGAGGGTTTCTGGGATTAGGTATCCCCTGGCATCTATTCTAATTTTGATGGGGTATGTTTCTGTGTCCTTTCCAATGGCCAGTTGCCACTGACACCCCCACTCTGTCCTTCCTTCCTCCTACTAGTGGTCCTCCTCTTTGACGTATTTCTCTCATCCTTTAGTCTTCTGTCTACCCCCACTAAGCCCCTCCTGCTGCCTGAATCCCACCTCCCTTCCCACACGCAACCCTAAATCCTGCTCCCTCACCTCCAAGTTCCTTATGATTTTACATGTCTTTTTCTCAAGTTGAAATCTAAGCATCCCAGAACATGCGCCCTGTTCAACCGTGTCAGGGACACTCATTCATCCTATCTTTTCATGCAGGCACTGTCTTCCATTCCGCCTGGCTGCATGGCTTGACTCCTGCATAGGGGCTTTCAGGCAGTGGAAGCCCAGTTTTCTCCGCAGGCCCTGACCAGTGAGGGGCACAGCCACCTGAAGGAAGGTAGACTTTTTGAAGGTACCTGACAAAGCTCTATGGGCTAGAGCAGCCTTCAGTGGCAACCAGAACCTACATGGCCTTGCCCTAATGGAGCTAGGATCAGGTGGGGAGATACAGTGAGGAAATAAGCAGACTCAAAGGTATACTTAGAACTGGATCAGGGCAACAGAGGACTAAAATGAAAGGTGTTAAGAGACAGAACAACTGTGACATATGGTGATGGGAAGATTTGGTTTCCTGAAGAAGTGATACTTCCACTGACATCCAGGAGGCAAGGAGGTGCCCGTCAGGTGAGGGAGGGAGGTGAAATCCCATACAGAGGGGCAGTGTGACGGTTGCATGTGTGTATCAGTTCAGCGAGGTGATGGCGCCCATTGTTCGGTCCAACATTAGTCTAGGTGTTGCTGTGAAGACATTTTGTACATATGGTTAACATCAGCTGAATTCAAGGAAAGGAGAGAGCCTTTGACACTGTGTGAGCCTCAAAATCAGCTGAAGGCTTTGAGAGCAGAAACTGGGATTTCCTAAAGAGGAAGAAATTATTCTGTCTCAAAACTGTAACAGAAATCCTGTTTTTCTAGGTTACTCCCCTTCAGAGTTTGGACTTTTCAGCCTGCACAACTGAATGAGCCAGTCTCTTAAAAGAATTTTTTGTGCACATATGTGTGTATGTTTGTATGTAGGAATATGTGTATATAGGTGTATGTATATATGTATATGCTGCTGCTGCTGCTAAGTCGCTTCAGTCGTGTCCAACCCTGTGTGACCCCATGGACAGCAGCCCACCAGGCTCCTCTGTCCACGGAATTCTCTAGGCAAGAGTATTGGAGTGGGTTGCCATTTCCTTCTCCAATATATGTATATAGGCATATCTATATAGGTATCTGTATACATGTTTAGGTATGTGTGTGTATGCATGCCTACACATATACATGTGGGCTTCCCATGTGGTGCAGTGGTAAAGAATCCACCTGCAATGCAGGAGACCTGGCTTCAATCTGGAAGAATCACAACCATGGGATCCCTGCCACCTCCCTGGAGCACTCTGGCTTACCAGAGTTAGGAAGGGTTAGGAAGATCCCCTGGAGAGGAAAATGGCAACCCACTCCAGTATTCTTGTCTGGAGAATTCCATGGACAGAGAAGCCCGGCAGGCTGCAGTCCATAGGGTCGCAAGGAGTCGGACGTGACTGAAGTGACTTAGCACAGCACGCACACGTGTGTGCAACCTGACTGATGCTGGTGGCATGTGCAAAAGCTTTGAGGGAGGAAAAACTGGGTCCATTCAAGGAGTTGAAGTCCTCGTGCAGTTATTGTGGCACAAAGATCCTTGAGAAAGGTTGGCAGGACAGACCATGCAAGGCTTTGGAAATCACATTAAGAATTGTGTAATTGATGATCAATAGAAACCATCAAAGGATTTCCACTGTGAGTTGCACAGCTTTCTCTCTATTCATGTATTCTATAGCTAATCAGTGGCCTAACAGATCAGTTATATCTTAATTCATATAATACATCTAAGATATCCCTCAAGTAGTAAGTGACTAACCCTGGGAGTTAACAGGCAGGTGAGGGAGTTCTTTTGGCTCAAGAAAGCTCCAAGGGCCTTCATATGACATCAACAGGTGGCTCGCTACTCCACCTGTACTGGTTCATTTGGGTCCTGCAGCAATGACCATGGAGCAAGCAGCTCTGTCCTCACCAGCGGTCAGCTCTTCCCTGAAGCTGGAGGGACTCAGGTCTCCCCTCCCTCAGTCTGGGTAAGCCAGAGTGCTCCAGGGAGGTGGCAGGGATCCCATGGTTGTGATTCTTCCACCTGCCTTCTGTATGGTGCCGCCAGTGCCTTTTCACATACATTCTACTATCGAATCCTGTCAACTGCCCTGGGGAATGAGGTCCCTGCATCTGAGTGCCCTGCCCAGAGTCAGGCAGCTAGGTGTGGTGGAGTTGGGGCTCAGTTGCAGTTCTTCAGGGCTTCCCTGGTGGCTCAGATGGTAAAGAATCTGCCTGCAATGCAGGAGACCCCAGTTCAATTCCTGGGTCGGGAAGATCCCCTGGAGAAGAGATAGGCTACCCACTTCAGTATTCTTGGGCTTCCCTGTTGGCTCAGACAGTAAAGAAATTGCAATGAGGGAGATGTGGGTTCGATCCCTGGGTTGGGAAAATCCCCTGGAGAAGGGACAAGCTACCTACTGCAGTATTCTTGCCTGGAGAATTCCATGGAGAGAGAGGAGCCTGGCAGACTACAGTCCCTGGGGTTGCAAAGAGTTGGACATGCCTGAGTGACTTTCAGAGTCCAAGCTTAGGGCTTTTTGCTGCCCCATGCCTCAGCTGTCTGCACATGAAAACAGGCAGATGCCAGCTCACTGGGCAGAGTGTCCAGGGCTGGGAAGTTTCATCGGGTGAAAAGACATGGGGGGAAACAGGAGGGTGGCCTTCATTATAACCTGGGCTCTGTTGCTTAACCCACCAGACACCTAACTGAATCAGAGCTCCAGAGTGTTGATTGGCCCCTAGAAGTAAGCTCAGACTCCCCACAGATTGCTTTAGAATGCAGACTCATTACACTAATTTACAAGGAGAAACCATTCTGTACAGGGTTGGACCAATGCACTCTTCCTGCAGGCAAATGTACAGGGGAAGTCAAACTTGGATCAAAACAGCTTTGAGTGGACTTAACATGGGGCAGAAATATTTGAGTGATATTTCACTCTAGCCATTGAGAAGCTTGATGAACCATGCACCATCTCAGTCAAAAACAGGGACCATGCAGGTCATGTTTGTGACCTGAACTCCCATATAACAGGTGCTTGATATAAATATTTATTGAATAAATAAATATGATTAAACATCTGTCTAGGACAAGTGGCTTAGTAGAATTAACAGTAGCACAAGTAACACTTGCAGCTAACTCTTATTGTCAGTTGACCTTTTGCAGGCACCTGCCCAGCACTTTGCGTGGGTTGCATCCCTTCATGCTCACAACAGTTCTGTGGGGCAGGCACTGCCATCGTTCCCATTTTAGATGAGGAAAGTGGGAGTCAGAGCAGGTAGGTAACTAACTGCCCAAGGCTCCAGAGCTAGGAAGTGAGGGAGCCAGGACGACTCAATTCAGCTGCACTTCAGAACCTTTGCTGTGTAGTGCTGTGATCTAGCCTCACTCTCCCCTCAACAAGGATGCATCTACAGTCTTTCCTTTGAGAGACTCTTTTGCTCTAGTTGATCATGACTCGCCTCTTCTATGGACACTCTTCTTTGATATGGGAATACTGTTTTGTCTGCAGTGTGGTCATGTTTGCTGATAGGCCTGAGTTTTCCAGGTTACGTGGGGATTTCCCCCCGTCTTGTTTTCTGGCACTCTGCATCAAACGATATTACAGATGCCCACTGCCCTTATTGCACAGTGAAGTGAAGTGAAGTGAAGTCGCTCAATCGTGTCCGACTCTTTGCGACCCCATGGACTGCAGCCTACCAGGCTCCTCTGTCCATGGGATTCTTCAGGCAAGAATACTTGAGTGGGTTGCCTTTTCCTTTCCAGGGGATCTTCCTGACCTAGGGATCAAACCCAGGTCTCCCACATTGCAGGCAGATGCTTTAACCTCTGAGCCACCAGGGAAGCTCAGAGCTTTCCTTATTTCCTTAGAGGGCTTTCCCATTCCTCCTGATTGTCATGTGGCAGCTGTATAATTTAGTTGTTTATCCCTATGGGTGCTGGACTAGGGGAGAAACTCAACACCTAACACAGGTAATGAAGCCTAGTTTACCTGCACCTCTGAATGAAAAGTTACAAGGGGTCAAGATCTCTCAGGGAAGAGATGCACATGCTCCCCAGGGCAGGAGGCAAGGTCTTCACAACAGGTTTATAGTCCCAGCTCTCCAGTGCCATTCCCTACTCTCTGACATATGGCCTGGATGGGTATGATGTTGAGCAGAGGGGGAAACTGGGAGACGACATTGTTGTGTTGGGTCAAGAGGCTTCTCATAACCTTTATGCCATGGTTGGAAAAGCACACTGAAAGAGAATTGTGACGCATCATTATGGCCTTTTCCATTTGTGGTTCTGAAACTGCGCAAGGTGATACGGTCCCAAGGTACCAGATATATCTATTCCAGGACTTCAAATGATCATCACCATTAGAAAGGATATTCTTCTCCACTTTTATTTTTAGGACCTGGAATATATTCTTAGTTTTTTCTCTCGTAAACCTTCTGGAGGAGGTAGAAGTTGAGAATCATGGGTCATATTCACAGGTCTGAAGAGTGTCTGGGACTGAGGATATAAATGAGTGACATAGATCTTGGCCTTAAGATGCCTCAGCTACTGACTAGTGGATAAGGCTGTCTAGGGAACACCCATAGAGTGAAACTGAAGAGGCCCAGGATGGAGTCCTGAGGAATATCAACATTGACAGGATGGGCAGAGAAATGGGAATGTGCAAAAACAGACAAAAAGTGAACAGAGAAGGAAGAGCCTGAAAAGGAACAGGAACACCAGGAGGGTGAGGCATCACAGGAACCAAGGCAGGAGAGGGTTTTAAGAAGGATGGAGTGGGAGTGGCCAACCATGATGAATCTGCTAAGAGGTCAAGATTAAGGGCTAAAGTAGCACAGAGGGTATTGGGGAATTTGGGGACAGCTATTTTAGTAGTGTGGTGAGAGTGGAGGCCAAATTATAGGGTTGAAAAGTATAAATCAATTTTGAAGTGAAGTGAAAGTCTCCCAGTCGTGTCCAACTCTTTGTGAACCCATGAACTGTGCAGTCCATGGAATTCTCCAGGCCAGAATACTGGTGTGGGTAGCCTTTCCCTTCTCCAGGGAATCTTCCCAACCCAGGGATCAAACCCAGGTCTCCCACACTACAGGTGGATTCTTTACCAGTTGAGCCACAAGGGAAGCCCATAAACCAGTTTTAGTGAAATGCTATTCAGAGGTGATGACTGTTGAAATGATTAGCTCTGAGAAACATCACCTTGGCTCTATCAAATTTTCTATTCCAACACCCCATGCGTGGGCTCATGTCACATCACAAACAATGATCAATTCTTTGATTGAAAGGTGTTGTTATTAAAAGGGTGATAAACCCAGCCTCTTTGGGCTAATTATATCCAGGGCCATAACTGAGATCAGGATAAGGATGTTGATCTTGCCATGTCAATCTTTAAAACTTAGAAAAAAATGAAAAATCAAGTGGAAGACTACATTCTCCAGGGTCTGGAAGCCCCTAAGCTCCATGCATATTAAAAAGGGGCCCCAGGTCTTAATCCCCTCCTTTCCTGGGAGGGTGCGCTCTCTTTTCCTCTCTGGTTCTTCTTTGCACCCATGACTTTTCCTTTCATTAGGTTAAGGAATGAGAACTGGGGACATTGCCCTTGAGAAGCTCTCCAAATGCCAGAAGGCCTGGGGTGGGGATTAAACTCTAGATTTTATGGAGAAACTTTTACCTCCAGTTAGTCAAAGGAATTTCTTTGTGTATGCCAACGTAGCTCCCAGCATTCTACATCAGGGCTTGGGAATGAAGATTGAAAGGAAAATGAACTTATGTGTACATCAGTGTCTTGGACTTTAAAGGCAGGGGTCAGGGAGTTTAGGATTCCGTGTCATCACTATTTACAAGTATTCGTCAGCCATCCCTCTGTGGAACATCAGCATTGACAGGATGGGCAGGGAATGATTAGTCTGTCTCTCCACTGTTTCTTTGTCCTTCTGTTTCTGTTTACCTTTGAAGTTGATCGTTTTCCATGGTGATTTGCTCAGTCTCCTTTTAAAAAAGTATTTCATGTCTCTACTCATTTTTGGTTTGTAGTTATCATGAGGTTTGTAGAAAATATCTCTTAGTAGTCCTTTTTCTTCTGATAGAATTTTACTTTCATGCTCCTATTAAAGTTTCATCCTTTAACTTGTCCCTTTTTATATTCTTGATATCACAAATTGTCTCTTTTTAGGCTGTAATTTCACTACCAAAATGTAGTAGCTATAAGTTGTCTTTAGTGATTTTTAACTTTTGTGCTATAGGTAACAGTCTAATATAGTATTTGAAAAACAAGTTGCAGTGCTCTAATTCTGACTATTTATCACCTTAATCAGAGTTCTGTGTACTTCTTGTTTCAGCTTGACTAGCTCCTTTCAACATTTCTTGGCAGGTTCAGTGGTATGACCTCTATTTTTGTTTGTCTGGGAAAGATTTTACTTTTCCTTCGTATCTGAAAGATAACTGCCAAAAAGTATTCTTGGCTGATAATTTTTGTCTTTCACTAGGTTTTCTTTGGCTGCTCTGGGTCTTTGTTGCAGCATTTGAGCTCCTTGTTGCAGCAGGCAGGCATTCTAGTTGCAGCGCACAGGGGCTTCTCTCCTTGTGGCACACAGGCTTCTCTTGTTGTGGAGCATGGACACTAGAGTGCACGGGCTTGATTATTGTGACCCTGGGCCTTAGTTGCCCTGCAGCACATATGATCCTAGTTCCCTGACCAGGGATTGAACTCACATCCCCTGCATTGGAAGGCAGATTCTTAACCACTGGACCACCAGAGGTGTCCCTATATTTCATTGTTTAAAATATTTAATTCCATTCTCTCTGGCCTATAGAATTTCTACTGAGAAATCTGCTGATAGCTTAATCAAGATACAGAAAAGTGAAAGTGAAGTTGCTCAGTCGTGTCCGACTCTTTGCGACCCCATGGACTGTAGCCTACCAGGCTCCTCCCTCCATGGGATTTTCCAGACAAGAGTACTGGAGTGGGTTGCCATTTCCTTCTCCAGGGGATCTTCCCAACCCAGGGATCAAACCCAAGTCTCCCGCATTCCAGACGGTCGCTTTAACCTCTGAGCCACCAGGGAAGCCCAAGATACATTTATAGGTTAATGCATTTTTCCCATCTGCCTTTGAAAGTCATTGACTTTTGACAATTTTAATATAATGTCTCTTGGGGAAAGTCTTTTTGTGTTGCAATAATGAGGTGTCCTGTTAGCTTTGTAGATTTGTATATTCGATTCCTTCCCCAGGTTTGAGAAGCTGTCAGCTATTATTTCTTTAAATATGTTTTGTCTCTTTCTCCTTTGTCTCTTTCTTCTTCTTGGAGGTCAATTATTCTTATGTTGGCTTTTCTAATGTAGTCAGATTGTTCTCATAAGATTTCTCTACTTTTTAAAAATCTTAGTCCTCTCTCCTCTTCCACTTGAATCATTTCTATATTCCTGTCTTGAGATCACTCATAATCCTTTCTTCCATATGATCTGCTCTATCTCCAGCATATTATAATGCACTTTTCAACTTATTTATTGGGTCCCCCAATTTTTTTTGGTTCTTTTTCAGAATTACAACTTCTTTGGTAAAGTAGTTTTGTTCACTAATCTTATTCCTGAGATCATCATATTGTCTTCCTGAATTTTCTTGTAGCTCATTGAATTTCTTCATAACAGCTACTTAAAATTCTTTATTACTTAGATCACAGTATTCCATGTCTTTGGTTCACTTGCTAGAAAATTGCCTTTTTCTTTTTGTGATACCATATTACCCTGATTTTTCATGCTGTTTGATGAAAGGTGCCTCTGTCGCTGCATTTGAAGTAGTAAATTTCTCCTTTAGGTAAGGATTTGATTATTTTGACTTTAACCATCTGACAGACTGATAGTTAAGAGCCTTCCTTTTGTTTTCCAGAAGGTGGTGGTATAGCACAAGTTTTTGCTTTCTCTTACCAGAACTCATTAACTGCTGAGATAGAAAAGTATATTTTAAAAAAAAGCAAAAGGTGATGGCAGAGTCTAGCGTGTGGGGCTTTGGGTGTCCCCATGCCCAATAGGCAGGTCCTCCAATGAGGAGTCCCAGAGGTCCTTGGACAGAATCCTCTTGCCTCCTGGGGCAGCGAGCAGAAGACATTGTTCTTGGTTCTCTTTGCCCACTTCCCTTTCCTTTTCTTCTCCCCAGTCACTGTGGTGTCTCCCGAGAGAGAGCCTCTGGTCCCTCCAGCTCAGTGCACGGCCCAGCTCACTACTTTTACCTTCCACTTCCTCTGCTAGAAAAGTCATGCTGGCTCACAGCCTTTTCCTTCTTGTCGGGAATATCATTTTGCTGAGTGAACAGAAAATAGAGCAAGGAGACAGAGTCAGTGAGAGAGGAGACAGAGCCACTGAGTCAGTGAACTGACTGAAAAACAATTGTTAAAGTGCTGAAGGTCAAAGTCTCCAGCGGATGTTCAAATGCCGGAACCCCAAGCAAAATTGTCCTGTCCCCATTCCTGGGCCTAGGGTGGAGCTATAATTCTGGGCTATAGTTAGAATATACATAGTATAATTCTAAATTCAAAGGATCGAAGTGATAAAAAGGGGTACCTTCGGTAGATCACATGTGTTGTTGCCAGTGTGTCCATCCATCCCTGCTCCCTGAGGGCCTCACAGGAAGCATCAAAGTCACTTTGAAACAGCACTAATTAAGCACTCACGTGGCTTTGCAGAACCTCTGCCTCCCTCAAGTTTCAAATCTGGGTCATGTTGGAATTTGAAAATTTTATTCCTGAAAGAAGAGCAAGAACTACCACCCAGGGAATACCTATCCAGTTTTCCCATGAAAGTGTAAAATGTGAGTGTGGAGAGTAACACATATTTGTTAATTAGTCGAAGATTTTTTAAAAACATGATCCAACTTAGTAGCTTCTCTATGCAAGAATTTTCTGTATCCTCCAAGTAAATAATAAATAAATAAATAAAAGAATCTACAGGGAAAAGTATTGGTTTTCCCTGTAAATTTCCAGGAGTGAACTGGATGGTATAAGCTCTAATTCCTTTTGCAAATAATCAGACATCCACTGATAGGGGTTACATGGGGGCTTATGGTTGAAATGGCTCATTAAGTGGACCTCACAAACAAAGAATAAAATCACAGTAACCCTTGGGACTGACCAAATTGCCCAAACAACATTCTCTTTTCTCACTGGTGCCTACCTTCTCAAAGCTATGAGACCACCAGATTCCAGACCTCTGGCTACATACCACAGGACTCAATTACAGGCCAAAAATTAACCATCCCTTCAGAGAATTTTTCATTGGCAGGGGTATAAGAAAGACCCCGTCAGAAAGGGAGGACACTGGTTCTCTTTAAGGGCCAGTCACCCTCTCATTTCCCTCTATTAAACTTCCCTTTTGCCTGACTGGCCAGCTTGCTCTCTTTTTCTCTGCACTCACCTTACACCCACGAAGGTACATTTCAATGAGAACAGCATTTAACACCTCTGAACTGCTTCTCCAGGTGTGAAAAGGTATCAGATGAATCAGATATTTCTGTTCTGTGAAAGCTGGTTTCGAGGTGTGTTGCTGATCTGTATCTGATATGGTTGTAGGTGTGCTGCCTCTGCTCTTGCTACTTAGAATGCAGTCCAGTGGCATAGGCATTCAGTTCAGCTCAGTCGCTCAGTCCTGTCCAACTCTTTGTGACCCCATGGACTGCAGCACGCCAGCCCCCCTTCCCGGTCCATCACCAACTCCCTGAGCTTACTCAAACTCATGTCCATTGAGTCAGTGATGCGATGCAACCATCTCATCCTCTCTTTGTACATGCTGTATTTAGTTGTAACACATTTAAAAAATGTTTTTCCTTTTTTGTTTTGCTATATTTAGTGGTGGGGGAGGGGGGGAATGTTGCCTCCTCCAGCACCACTTCCCCTAAGGTAACCAATGCTAATAGTCTTGTGTCCATCCTTCCATTTCTTTCTCCATGTTCATATAATAAGTAAACATTTATACACACATATGGAGTTTGGGGTGTAGCTACAAGGGAACTACAATGAGGTGAGGAGTGGGGTTGGCGTGCTAAAGACTCTCTGCCTCCCTTGGATTCTTTTTAGTACATTGCCTCTCTAGTCATCTCAATCTTTTCTGAATCAAGAAAGTTCCCTTGTGGCTACTACTTTTTCATTAAAGTGAACACTAAATATCAACTTATTCTCTAGGGGAGGAGAAATGATAGTAAATGAGAGATGAGAGGAACATTCTCACGTAAAGACATTAAGATGTTGCCCCCCAAACTCCATATGTGTGTATAAATGTTTACTTAGTATATGAACATGGAGGAAGTAATGGAAGGATGGACACGAGACTATTAGCACTGGTTACCTTGGGGAAGTGGTGCTGGAGGAGGGAACATTCCCACCCCCCCAACCAAATATAGCAAAACAAAAAAGGAAAAACATTTTTTAAATGTGTTACAACTAAATACAGCATGTACAAAGTGATCCTAAGGGTATATAGACATGTAAATATGCATAAAGAAATGTAGGAAAGGTCATTACTGTTTATTAAAATTTTTTATAATAATAAGCACACATTATATAATTACAAATAAATGCAATAAAAGTTATTTTCATTAGGAAAAAATTTTGGCCACTAAAATGTATATGTGTGTGTGCTAAGCTGCTTCAGTCGTGTCTGACTCTGTATGACCCTATGGACTGTAGACCCCAGGCTCCTCTGTCATGGGGATTCTGTAGGTAGGAATGCTGGAGTGGGTTGCCATGTCCACCTCCAGGGAATCTTCCCAACCCAGGGATTGAACCCCCGTCTCTTCTGTCACCTGCATTGGCAGACAGGTTTTTTACCACTAGTGGTACTTAGGAATCCCCACAAAAATATATATGTTAACAATTTTTCTTTGAAAGAAGGGAGGTTCAGCACCCATCTGTGTGGCTGAGTGTGAAAGATACTTGACATCCTCTCTTAAAGCATTTTTCAATGGGGCCTTGAATGGAGTCACAGGTCCCTAAACTGGGGGAAACATGGAGATTTAGGCAGGCACTACTCTAGAAATCCCTCATTAAAATACAGATTTTAGCAGGTGAGTGTAATTTTTAATCTAAAATCTTAGGTTATTTTCTCTCAAGCAAGCAGAATCCTGGTCAGGTGGATTGTGTAAGGGGTAAATAAAGTTCTGGGAGACCTGCTGTGATTAGAAAGCAGATCAGACTTTGGCAACATCTGGGCATATTAATAAATATACATATGTATTAATTGAGAAACAAGCCAATTAACCTAGTCATTGACCTACAACCACAAAATTTCTGGAAGAAGTCTCTGTTTACAAAGTAGAGATTATGTTTCCAAATCATCCAGTGGCAAAATAGAACTGCTGAAGTAAACACATGACCCAGTTTGGGGTGATATAACTTATCAGAGTTGCTCCCTTTCCCAGGGTCAGCTGTGGGAAAGCCATTGCTGGAAGCATGGTAAGTATCTCATAGAGTCTTACCTATTAAACTGGGAGCCCATAGACATTCCCTGTAGAAATGTTTATATATATGCTTACCTTTTCCCCAATAATTTAGTGCAATACTGTAGATCTAAAAATGGTTCTAAAATCCCACTGTTAACATTGCCTCTCAGGGGTCTGTCTTACCTAGATTTCAATGGCACTGCTTTTAAAAGGTTTATTATTAGCTTCAACTTCCACAATGCCAGTTCAGTTCAGTTCAGTCACTCAGTCGTGTCCGACTCTTTGCGACCCCATGAATCACAGCATGCCAGGACTCCATCACCAACTCCCGGAGTTCACTCAGACTCACGTCCATTGAATCAGTGATGCCATCCGGCCATCTCATCCTCTGTCATCCCCTTCTCCTCCTGCCCCCAATCCCTCCCAGCATCAGAGTCTTTTCCAATGAGTCAACTCTTCGCATGAGGTGGCCAAAGTACTGGAGTTTCAGCTTTAGCATCATTCCTTCCAAAGAAATCCCAGGGCTGATCTCCTTCAGAATGGACTGGTTGGATCTCCTTGCAGTCCAAGGGACCCTCAAGAGTCTTCTCCAATACCACAGTTCAAAAGCATCAATTCTTCGGCGCTCAGCCTTCTTCACAGTCCAACTCTCACATCCATACATAAACCACAGGAAAAGCCATAGCCTTGACTAGGTGGACCTTTGTTGGCAAGGTAATGTCTCTGCTTTTCAATATGCTATCTAGGTTGGTCATAACTTTCCTTCCAAGGAGTAAGCGTCTTTTAATTTCATGGCTGCAGTCACCATCTGCAGTGATTTNCTGTGCAGCTGGAAGCTGAAGACTCCAAGATGGCTGAGCCACATAATGTTGGAGGGTGGATCCTTGAATCACACTTGGAGGAGAGCTGCCTAGGAGAACATTCACGTTGATTTGCCCAAATCAAGAAATCAACGTTGGTTGTGCTAATCCATGAAGATTTGGGGTTTGTTGAAGTTGGTTCAGTTCAGTTTAGTTCAGTCGCTCAGTCATGTCTGACTCTGTGACCCCAGAGTCAGCACACCAGGCCTCCCTGTCTATTACCAACTCCTGGAGTTTACTCAAACTCATGTCCATTTAGTTGGCGATGCCATCCAACCATCTCATCTTCTGTCGTCCCCTTCTCCTCCCAACTTCAAACTTATATAAGACATAGTTTATCTGGGAGAAAGGTCTATATCTTTATACTCTAAGGGGTCTGGGTTTCCAGAAGGATAATAGGATTAGGCAGAGGTGCAAGAGCCAGAGGAGCAAAGAGGCATAAGGAGAAACTTGAGAGATTAATGTCACAGAAGCCAGGAGAGTAGATTTGCAAGGACCAAATGGTCCACAGTGTAGAAGGCAGCAGGAAGGCCCGGAAAGAGCTGAAGAGTCTCAGACTGGAGAACTAGAAGCCACTCATGGCCTTGGCAGAGCAGTGAGGTAAGGAAGTAGAGAATGTAGGAAACTGCTGTAAAAACTGGTCTTTGAAGGGAAGGAGATAGAAGCAACAGCTAGAGGAGGAAGCAGAATCAAGAGAGGGTTGCGTTTAAGGATGGGACAGACCTGAGATTATCAGAATGAGATAGTAAAGAGAAGAGAAGTTAAAGCTATGGAACGTTGAAGGGATAATTGTGGAGAGTGAGTGGGACAAGGAGCCAGTGTCAACACTGACCCTGGAAAGCAGGGAAGACCCCTCACCATCTCAGACCATGTGCGAGGTGGGGGTGGGGGGTGCGGAGACGGGGTTGGGGCAGTTCTTACCTGAGTCAGGGCTATGGATTTTCCTGTGGTCATGTATGGATGTGAGAGCTGGACTGTGAAGAAGGCTGAGCGCTGAAGAATTGATGCTTTTGAACTGTGGTGTTGGAGGAGACTCTGGAGAGTCCCTTGGACTGCAAGGAGATCCAACCAGTCTATTCTGAAGGAGATCAGCCCTGGGATTTCTTTGGAAGGAATGATGCTAAAGCTGAAGCTCCAGTACTTTGGCCACCTCATGCGAAGAGTTGACTCACTGGAAAAGACTCTGATGCTGGGAGGGATTGGGGGCAGGAGGAGAAGGGGACAACAGAGGACGAGATGGCTGGATGGCATCACTGACTCGATGGACGTGAGTCTGAGTGAACTCCGGAAGTCGGTGATGGAGTCCTGGCGTGCTGCGATTCATGGGGTCTCAAAGAGTCGGACACAACTGAGCGACTGAATGGAACTGAACTGACCTCAAATTATCACTTTTTTTTTTTTTAAGAAGTAAGAGGCAGCTAGAGAAGAAGGGGAAGAGGACTTTTTGAGGAGACTAGAAGAGACGGGTACAAATTGGGAGTGGGCTTCGCCTTTATTTTGATGTTTAACATTTGACTAACCACTAGCTCTTATACCTGGGTTCCACAGCCATAAATCAAGAAAATGACAATACCTCATTTAGAAATGCATTGTGACCTCAAAGTCATGACTAGCAATATACTCATCTGTGTAAATGCTGCATGTTGGCTTGACAGATGTATGTCTACTTCTTTATCCTTTGCTTCAGCACCATGTAAAAATGTTTCCATCCTCCAAAGTATGTTTCCCTTGCTAAACACAGCAAGCAGATGAGAGTCTTACTTTTAAATTAAAAAAATCTTTTAATTTTGGCCATGCCATGAGGCATGAGGGATCTTAGTTTCCCAAGAAAGGATCTAACTCTGGCCCTTGGCAGTGAGAGCGCAGAGTCCCAACCACTGGATGGCCAGGCAATTCCCAGAGGGTCTTATTTTTAGAGACAGTTAATTTAAATATATTCAAAACTGAACATAGTGCATTTTGCGTGCTAAGTCGTTTCAGTCATGTCCAGGACTGTCGCCCACCAGGCTCTGCTTATCCAAGGGATTCTCCAGGCAAGAACACTGGAGTGGGTTGCTGTGCCCTTCTCCAGGGGATCTTCCCCACCCAGGGATCGAACCCGTGTCTTTTATATCTCCTGTATTGGCAGGTGGATTCTTTACCACTAGCACCAGCTGGGAAGCCCTAAGTGTTAATATTGTTTTCTTCTAGGTCATGGGAGAAGCATTTGGTTTCCTGTTTTGATTACAAAGAGTCATTTTAATTTGACGAAGTTCTCACAGGCAGCTATTATTATACACGTGACAACTGAGCAATTATGTGCAGTTGAAAAAACTCCCACACATTTGGCTCTATTTCCCTACCTGGTTTCATTGGTGTGTTCTCAAGAACTATAAACTGACTATTATTGAATTATTATTGACTTGAGCAAAAGTCAGTCATTAGAGAAGAATAATTCTCACCTAAGAGTGAATTCTCACCTAATAATAATAATAATAATTCTCACCTAAGCATGAATCCACTTCTACAATGAAACTGCCAGGGAGGTAGGGGTGGCTTTACCCAGCCCATAAAAACTTGCACTTCAGCAGTCATACCTATCAGTTGTTCATCTTCCATCTATTTGCTAGAAAGATTAAACCCACGCCAAACCACAACCAGCTCCCACTGAAAGAGGCCTTTTAGGTGTGGAGAAAAGGGAACCCTCCTGCACTGTTGGTGGGAGTGTGAGCTGATACAGCCACTGTGGAAACAATATGGAGGTTCCTTAGAAAACCAAAACTAGAATTACCAAATGATCCAAAAGCTCTACCCCTGGGCCTGTATCCCAGACAAAACTATAATTCAAAAAGATACATGCGACCCTGTGTTCACAGCGACTCTATTCACAATAGCCAAGAAATGGAAGCAACCTGAATGCCCATTGACAGAAGAGTGGATGAAGAAGATGTGGTTGCAGATACACAGTGGAACACCACTCAGCTTTAGAAAATAATGAAGTGATATCATGTGCAACAATGCAGATGGACCTAGAGATGGTCATACTGAGTGAAGTCAGAGAAAGACAAACACCATATGATATCACTTGTATGCGGAATCTGAAACGACACAAATGGACCCATCTATAAAACAGAAGTAGAAGCAGGGGCATAGAAAATAGACTAGTGGTTGCCAAGGGCAGCTAGTGGGAAAGGGTTAGATTAGGAGCTTGGTGTTAGCAGATACAAACTAGTATACACAGAATGGATAAACAACAAGGTCCTACTTTATACCGCAGGGAATTATATCCAATGCCCTGTGATAAACCATAGCAGAAAGAATATGAAAAAGAATGTATGTGTATACTTGAGTTACTTTTCTGTACAGCAGTAATTAATACAACATTGTAATTCAACTATACTTCAATGAAAAGTAAAAAAAAAAAATAAAGAAAAACTATTTTAAAATAAGAAAGAGGCCTCTTTAAAATCCACAGGGGCCTCAGCTCTGAGAATAGATGTGGTATGTGAAGGGAGGGGAGAGGGAAGGAGTGGAGGATAAAATCCTTTTTTTTCTAAATTTCACTGAAGTGGAAAGTAAAAACTCCAGGAATCTATAATTAATCACAGGTATTAGAAATTTAAAAATTTTTTGCCTTCAAGAAGGTGGAGATGGTGCAGAAAAGTATCAGGGCAATCAGAGAAACATTTAGTGATCAACCCATCAGCATAAACTTTAACCTGACCTGGTATCAGAAGTATTTATAAATGGGCGGCTTTTGAATTCATACCCCAGAATGTCTAAGATGGGTATCCTGGAATTATCATTCTTGTTGTTTTAGTCATTCAGTCGTGTCCAACTCTTTTGTGACCCTATGGACTGTAGCCCACCAGGCTCTTCTGTCCACGGGACTTCCCAGGTAAGAATACTGGAGTAAGGTGCTCTTTCCTTCTCCAGGGGATCTTCCAGACCCAGGGACTGAATTTGTGTCTCCTGTATTGGGAGGCAGATTCTTTACCACTGATCCACCAGGGAAGCCCTAAAATTACTAGGTTCTCCAATTTTAGTTCTTTCTGTGATAGAAGACTGTGACTTTAACAGTAACTCTGATGAAAAGTGGTGCCAAAGATTCTGTCTTCAGGCCTCTCATTCTCTGTCTCTCTGTCTCTCTCTCTCCATCTCGTCTCCATGAGTCTGATGGCTATAATTTTCATTAATCATCACAGGACCAATTCCCTTTCTCTCCACACTTTTACTTCAGATTCTGGTCTTAAAGTATTTGTCTTTTTACTTGAAAGTTTCTGATGGAGATGAGATATATGTTTTAAAAATTGATTTTCAGATATCAGTCTCTCCTTTGGTGACATCATTCACTCACGTGGCTTCTCCCAAAACCACATCTCCACCCTTAGCATTTCTCAGAGTGAAACAGAGCAGGACTCTATGGTCTTGCCCCCACTCCCTCCATGTCCTTTGCCTGCTTTTTGTCTGTGGAAAACTTCAGTTGAAAAATAAGTTTAATCAGAGAAATGAGAAATGCATAAAAAAAGGAAAATAGTCCAAATAAAGGAGACCAAATAATATCAACGCACTCATTAAGCATAGTCAAGGACCTTTATTTCTCAAGGGCTATAGATAATATTCTGAGCCATATCCTGTGAGCTCTCTTACAGATTCTAAAACACCAGGCGGAGAAGTTAACTGCGTGATGACCGGAACGTACCCATGACATGCCGCCGCTGCTGCTGCTAAGTCGCTTCAGTTGTGTGCGACTCTGTGTGACCGCATAGACGGCAGCCCACCAGGCTCCGCCCTCCCTGGGATTCTCCAGGCAAGAATGCTGGAGTGGGTTGCCATTTCCTTCTCCAGTGCTGCTGCTGCTGCTAAGTTGCTTTAGTCGTGTCCAACTCTGTGCGACCCCAGAGACGGCAGCCCACCAGGCTCCCCCGTCCCTGAGATTCTCCAGGCATGAAAGTGAAAAGTGAAAATGAAGTCACTCTGTTGTGTCCAACTCTTCACGACCCCATGGACTGCAGCCCACCAGACTCCTCCGTCCATGGGATTTTCCAGGCAAGAGTACTGGCGTGGGTTGCCATTGCCTTCTCCGACCTATGACATAAGTTGCTAAAATTTCAAGAACTGGCCTCAAAGAAATGGAAACAAACGGGTCCTGGAACTGAAGATTAACTGTACCTAAAACGACCAAGATGATGCTGGTCAGACCACTGATGACCACTTTGAAGATGACTTTCAGAGATGACTGTGCTGTTTCTGCATATAGTCCCCACCCCACCAGCTGCCAACATCTGAAATAAAGCAAACTTTCCTCTCCATGAACTTGGCATATTTATTGGTTTTTTAGTGTGGAGCACCCAGACCCCACACCTTTCGGTAACAAAAGCACCAGAATTTCCTTCTAACTGACTTCTAATTTTGGGGGTCAGTACCCCAAATACCTTGCTGGCCCCTTGAACCCTCATGTCTTGCCAACCTCTAATTTCAAGGTTTTCTTTGATTCTTGTTTACTTGTTGACTTGTACCTGTATTCTCCTCTCTACTCCAAGGTACCAGCCACCATCTCTCATTTGGCATATTGTAAGGACCTTTGACTTTGTTTCTAGTGGACACTTAATCCAAACTGCACTGCCCGGTTCACTAGAGGGAAATTTTGATCCTATCACCTTCCTATTCAGACTCTCAAATGTCTACCATGGTCTATGGAACCAGTAGTATTTTTGACCAAGGACTCAAGGTCCTTCATAAAACCTCACACTCTTCTCTGAGTCTGATGTTCTGGGTAGTCCATCTCTTTACTAACTTCCATGAGAAGAATTAAGATGTCGATTGTACCCAAGCTCTATAGAAGTGGCATCATCAATTAAAATAGCATCAGTATTTTCAAAACTTTCATGATGAAGAGGGACTTAAGAACTGATCTTCAATGACTTGACCAATGACTGAAGTGCCTCCTCCATGCTTCCTTGTTCTCTTGGCTTTTTTTTTTCAAGCCTGATGAATGACCTGTGTTGTGTTATATCCTGTGGGAGGTAACAAAATTATATATATATATGTCCCCAATGTTGGTAAGGGGTGATGAAATAAATGTAATCATACTCAGTTGCTGAAAGTGTAAGTGGAAATAATCTTTCTAAAGACAATAAGGACCTAAAAAGTGGACAGAAACTACACTTCTAGGAACTAATTGGAATTGGACATAACTGGGAATGAATACAAGGATTTGTGTACTAGAATATTCATTAAAATACTACTTCTTAACAGTAAGGGATTGGTTGTATAAATTGCAGCATATCTGAATTAAAAAAAATAGCCATTAAAATTGTTTTTGAAAAATATTTAGTGATGTGGAAAAATGTTCATGATACACTGTAAAGTGAGAATAAGAAAAAGGTATGATTATATACACAACATCATTACTTGGAAAAATATGTTTTATTTATTCACATATTTATATACATTCTAAAAACTCTTAAAACTAGAGGAAATCTATTAAAATCATAATGATTTATTAAGAAAAACTATGCAAAACTTGGAAAAAAGCAGGACTGTATGTCCTTTCCATGTCATCAGAACAATTTAGCAGACTTGCCCAATGATTATCTGATTCTCTAGGGAAACATTCCCTTGTTTAAGTTAATATAGTCGTTTTCTCTAATCTGAAGGGAATATGTTCCAAGATACCCCAGCGGTTGCCTGAAACTGTGGATACTACTGAATAATAGCATATTGTTTTCTTCCAATACTTATGATAAAGCTAGTAAGTAACTAACAGGAAGGAAATGCTGAGCTGAGGGATAATTCCTGTCCCTGCCAGAATGTAGTGGGACTCCAAGATATTTCACCATGCTCCTCAAACTGGTGCATTTTAAAACTTACAAATTGCTTATTTCTGGAAACTTCCATGTAATATTTTCCTAGTGCGGTTGAGCAGGGGTAACTGGAAAAGAGAAACTGCAGATAAGCAGAACAACTGTATTTACTACTGATTAGAGCCTGAACTCTGTGAATTTTTCCCCCAGTAGCTAATCGAGTTATATCTGCTCTTAAAGATTATGATTTTATTCTCTGCAAGATATGAACCATCTTTGTATCTAGCAGTCTTCCTTCCTTGTTATCTCAGTGCCTGTATACATGGTCTCTCAAATTCACTTTCATTCAGTTTTATCATTTTGCTGGTTCCCTCAGTAACGAGTTAAATACATTTTTCCTCCAGTGCTTAGTTTAGATTTGTAAGAGAATTAAGTTTTTAATATTTTCAAAATACTTTGACAGTGGCTGTATATAGGTGGTAGGTTTACAGGAGATTTCAGTATTCTTCCTTATGTCTTTTCATATTTGTCAAATGTGAAAGGGCATGTCTTACTTTTATAAAAAGAAAGCACAAAATGTATGTGCATATGCAAACACACATATTCTAAGTTGATTTTTCAGTCCATAGTTTTCCTGGTCCTATACCCAGGGAAGGGCCTACCTCCCTGAGGATTTTTAAACTGGTTTTGCATCTGAAAGTGAAAGTGTTAGTTGCTCAGTTGTGTCCGACTCTTTGCANCTGGGAAGGGAGCTGATTCAGCCTAGTCCTTTACATCTACCCTCTGAATTTATCTTTTATCTTCCCCTCCCATTCTCACCTTGTTCCAACCCCCAAAATCATGCAGCTGATGTAGCTCTCGTTGCTGGTATTTGCTTGAAAGTGTTAGTCGCTCAGTGGTGTCTGACTCTTTGTGACCCCATGGACTATAGCCCACCAGGCTCCTCTGTCCATGGAATTCTCCAGGCAAGAATAGTGGGATGGGTTGCCATTTCCTACTCTAGGGGATCTTCTTGACCAAGGGATCGAACCCAGGTCTCCTGCATTGTAGGCAGATTCTTTACTGTGAGAGCCACCAGGGAAGCCCTGGTATTTGCTTAGAAAATGCAAATAAGAATTTCGGGCAGTTTCTTAGCTTCGTTGCTCTCCTTTGCTCTAATTTGTTGACTATTGCAAAGAATTCTTTGTGAAAAACTCCAGATTCAAGCACCAGAGCTTTAAATGCTGTCTTCCTGCTTAGACAGCCGCTCCCCTCAACAGCAACCTAGGAACCGAGGTGCTGTCATCCACTGGGCTCTGATGGGCAGAATGCATTCTGCCTTGGAGACAGCATCCGGCCGGCCAGCCACCTCGTGATTCCTCATTGTCACTAAGGCAGGGACTGACAACATATCTGCTACTTTGGTTCGGTCGCCACAGAAATCACATTGGAGAAAAAGCCACTTTTCTCAAACTGCTGCTGCTGCTGCTGCTAAGTTGCTTCAGTCGTGTCCGACTCTGTGCGACCCCATAGATGGCAGCCCACCAGGCTCCCCCATCCCTGGGATTCTCCAGGCAAGAACACTGGAGTGGGTCGCCATTTCCTTCTCCACCAGAGCATGAACTACGCAGAGGTGGGAGAGAAGGTCTCTGCTGCCCTCTGTTGGTGGGCTTCTGCTAGCCCCAAACATTTTATTTTAAACATTTAAGAATATGCTACTCGGTTTCAGTATTTTTATTATTTAAGAGTTTTGGTCTTGGCTCTGCCACCCATTCACTATGAGAACTTGTTGAAATAATTATATTTCTTTGGACCTTAACTCTCTTCATCTATATCATAGGTTTATTAGTCTCTTTCAATAATGTGATTTGTGATGCTAAGACTCCTACGTTTTTGAAACTTTGAAAGAAGACGTATAAGAAAATAGTGCCATGATCTGGAACTCTTGAATGACGTAGATCTAATATGTTATTGTTTGCACCTAAGTGTGTATAAAGTATCTACTGCAAACACTATTTTTATTATGTTGGATCCAATTCAAGATAAAGCAACCAAGACAGATGAAAATAGATATCATAAACTTAATAATCTCTCACCTTGTAAAAGACAGGAATGAAAACAGAACTAGATTCGACCTGGCTTAAGGCTTGCATGTGTTGCCCCAGCAAGAAAATGATCATTTTAGGGAATTTGCTGTGTTCCTTCCATGGTGGGGTTGAGGGAGAAGCATTCATTTAAAGGCACCGTATACTATTGAAAGGCCTTCCCTGGTGGCTCAGACGGTAAAGAATCTGCCTGCAATCCACGAGACCCAGGTTCCATCCCTGGGTTGGGAAGATCCCCTGGAGAAGGAAATGGCAACCCACTTCAGTATTTTTGCCTGGAGAATCCCATGGACAGAGGAGTCTACTACTGAAACAGCTTTACACCTTATTAATCAATAGTAATCTTAGGATAAAAAGGCATTCTAAAGTAAAAATGGAGTTGAAAATGACCACACATAGCATGCTGACTCTCCATCGATGCAGTTGTCACCAGAAGTGTCTCGGGACCCTGCCTTGGAGAAGCAGCCTTCCACCTGGGCTAACAGAGCAGGACTCAGCCAGTTTTTGGAAAGCACTCTGCTGAGGCACAGGGGCTGAGTTAACAGGCAGAACAGTCTGAATCACTGAGGCAATGCGACCGTGGAAGACAGATGGTACTTTGAGGGCGAGCATGTGGGTGAGCTGGAAGAGTTGAACTATCTCAAGAGGGTCAGTGGTAAACACAGGTGTGTTACTTATGAGAGCAGTGATGAGAACAAAGGAAATGCAAATAATGATGATAAATAGCATCAATCAGAGAAAGACAGTTATGAAGGCAAGTGATTATTTCCAGCCCAAATCCTGAACCACAGAAGGGCTACTAAATATTACGCTCCCTGAAGTAGTCTCCATGCAGAGACCACACGTTTATCTCAACAGTGCTGTCCTCCTCAAGACATTTGGGGAGACCTTGGCGGGGGATGTTCTTTCAAAACCTGTGGCTTTTGTGGCAATACATTTTTATCCTTCAAAGGGGGTTTGATCTATGTTAAGAGGTAGAAGACATTCAAAAGCCAGCTTGATGGATAAGATTGGCTAAAACATTTTTTGGTTAAAAGTCAAGTGAAAAGAGACCAATTTTTCTTGTGTAGTTTAAAACAATATGTGCTATGTTTTGCCTTTGGTTTCATCACAGGCTGGTTCTGTGGGAACTTTCTTTTCCAATTAATTTACCTGACAAAGTTGGTATAAAACTAGGTATTTTATATTCAATAGGCATCTGGAAAATTCAGCAGTGGCCACAGGACTGGAAGAGGTCATTTTTCGTTCCAATCTTAAGGAAGGGCAATGCCAAAGAATGTTCAGACTACCACACAATAGTGCTCATTTCGCAGCTATCAAAGTAATGTTCAAAATCCTTTAAGCTAGGCTTCAGCAGTAAGTGACCTGAGAACTTCCATATGTACAAGCTGGGTTTCAAAGAGGCAGAGGAACCAGAGATCAAATTGCCAACATTCGCTGGATCATCAAGAAAGCAGGGAAGTTTCAGAAAAATATCTGCTTTGATGACTACACTAAAGCCTTTGACTGTGTGAATCACAACAAACTGTGGAAAATTCTTCAAGAGACAGGAGTACCAGACCACATTACCTATCTCCTGAGAAACCTGATGTGGGCCAAGAAGCAACAGTTAGAACTGGACATGGAATAACTGACCGGTTCAAGATTGGGAAAGGAGTACGTCAAGCCTATATATTGTCACCCTGCTTACTTAAATTACATGCAGAGTACCTCATGTGAAATGCCAGGCTGGACGAATCACAAGGTGGAATAAAGATTGCCAGGAGAAGTATTGACAACCTCAGATATGCAGATGATACCACTTTAATGGCAGAAAGTGAAGAGGAATGAAAGAGCCTCTTGATGAGGGTGAAAGAGGAGAGTGACAAAGCTGGCTTGAAACCTAACATTAAACAAACTAAGTTCATGGCATCTAGTCCCATCACTTCATGGCAAACAGATGGGGAAAAAGTGAAAGCAGTGACAAACTTTATTTTCTTGGGCTCCAAAATAACTGCAGACAGTTACTGCAGTCATGAAATTAAAAGATAGCTGCTCCTTGTAAGGAAAGCTATGACAAACCTAGACAGTGTATTCAAAAGCAGAGACATCACTTTGTTGACAAAGGTCCATATTGTCAAAGCTATGGTTTTTCCGGTAGTCAAGTACAGATGTGAAAGTTGGACTGTAAAGAAGGCTGAGCACTGAAGAATGCTTTTGAATTGTGGTGCTGGAGAAGACTCTTGAGAATCCCTTGGATTGCAAGATCAAAATGGCTAATCCTAAAAATAATAATAATAATAAAACCCCAGAATATTCACTGGAAGGACTGATGCTGAACCTGAAGCTCCTAATACTTTGGCCACATGTTGTGAAGAGACGACTCATTGGAAAAGACCCTGGTGATGGGAAAGAGTAAAGACAAAAGGAGAAAGAAGGCAGAGAATGAGATGGTTAGAGAGCATCGCTGACTCAATGGACATAGATCTGAGCACACTGAGGGAGACAGTGGAGGACAGAGGAGCCTGGCATGCTGCAGTCCATGGATTTGCAAACAGTCAGACACAACTTAGTGACTGAACAACAACTACAAGGCTCTTGACACCAGGTAAGATGTCTTGTGATCCTCATGAATCCTTTCCTGGGGATTCCACTATAGTAAAACTTTTCCCAGCAAGGCACTATGAGCCCTCCCTGCGGCTGCAGTGCAGATGCAGGCAGCACAGAGCTGATAACGACTAAGGGTGTCAGATGTGAATGGGGGTGGAAAAACATGGCCTGTGAGCAACACACAGTCACAACTTTCCTTCTGGGGGAGCTGCCCGCCAGGGAAGGCCAGGCGTGAGGATTCCATCTTTGCGGAATTCACTTTAAACAGTGGATTGCAGATAGACTGAGATTACCATCAGCGGTTAAAGGCCTTCACAGAGACAGACAGTCTAACTCAGGCAGGTAGAATGTGAACAGAACAGGCTCCACAGGGAGCCTACAGGAATGCAAAGCCCCAGCATTCAAAGAGGAAGGTTTAGAGTGGGCTGCAGACACAGCCCAACAATTCTTTCATACAGAGGCATGGAGGGGTAACAAGGGTAATTCGGGAATACGTTATTCACATGTAGATTATATTTCATAGTTAATATTTTATAGCTATATATGATATACTGTAGTTGCTATATGATAGAATTGCCCTAAGAAGTTTGAATGAATTATGTCGTTATCATTGATATTTATTACCAGATCTCAATAATCCCACTAGTTGTCCTTTTAAGGCAACAAGTTAGAGATCCTCTGTGTGCTTAGTCACTCACTCTTGTCTGACTCTTTGCTACCATGGACTGCAGCCCACCAGGCTCCTCTGTCCCTGGGGATTCTCCAGGCAAGAATACTGGAGTGGGTTGCCATGCCCTTCTCCAGGGGATCTTCCCAATCCCCTTTGGGGGCTGTTGATATTAACTTGCAGAACAGGATAGACGTCCCCCCCCCAGACAATGGCAGATGAAGATTTGGGGCCTGCATGGGGGGACCATAAAGGTCGTGTCCCCCTCCCCCTTTAAAACCTGGTCATTTAAATCACTTATGCCACAAAGATCAGAAATTAAGAAGCCTGGCCACGTGGAAAGTGCAGATGGATGTAGTGGGAAACAGCAGCAATACTGAATGAAACAGCCTTTCCTCTCTAAGGTACCCACATTCGAAAGGGAGGCCAAGAGGGCACAGAGCCATTATCTTCTGTGCAGTCCAGGTTCTCAAGTGGATCACGCCTGCATCTCAACCCCTGCCCCCGACCTCCCACGCCAGGAACTGTGTGGTGGCCCCTGGCAGGCTCTCCTGCCTGACAGCGAGATCTCTTCATCAGCTGCTGTAGGTAGGCCTGGAGAGGAAGAAGGCAAGTTGCAAAAGAAGGCTACAGTGGGCATATGGTGACATTTTCTCTTTCATAAATGTACCCTTTAAAAAAAAAATTAAAGTAACATACTTCTTGTGATGTGTGTGGGTGCTTAGTTGTGTTCAATTCTTTGCAACTCCACGGACTGTAGCCCGCCAGATTCCTCTATCCATGGGATTTTCCAGGCAAGAACACAGGAGTAGGTTGCCATTGCTTCCAACAGGGGATCTTCCAGACCCAGGGATGGAACCCGCATCTCTTCTGTCTCCTGCATTGGCATCGGATTCTTTACCACTGAGCCACCTGGGAAGCCCACTTGTTGTGGACCCTCTTGTAAATAAAATAAGAAAAAGAAAGTCAAAATAGCTTAGAATCCCTGAAAACTTTTGGGAGCCATTAGAGCCCTCCCTTCTCTCTGGACAAAGAGGGCCCTTCCTCCTCACTGCCGCGTCCCTCTCTAGCTTCTTCCCTCGTGGCCCCGCACTGGCACTGGTTTCCATCTCCACCCCCTGAAATGTGTGGCACTAGGTGGTGCCAGTGGCAAGGAATCGCCCGCCAATGCAGGAGAAGCAGGTTAGATCCCTGAATCAGAAAGATCCTCTGGAGAAGGAAATGACAACCCACTCTAGTATTCTTGCCTGGAGAATCCCATGGACAAAATTAGCCTGGTGGGCTACCGTCCATGGGGTCGCAAAGAGCAGGACATGACTGAAGCAACTTAGCGAACACAGCACATCTTCATTACCTGATTATCCCCACTTAGCCTTTGATTGGGCTTCCCAGGTGCTGCTAGTGGTAAAGAACCCCTCTGCCAATATAGGAGAGAAGCAGGTTCAATCCCTGGGTTGGAAAGATCCCCTGGAGGAGGGCATGGCAACCCACTCCAGTATTCTTGCTTGGAGACTCCCACGGACAGAGGATCCTGGTAGGCTACAGTCCATGGGGTCACAGGGTTGGATACGGCTGAAGCAACTTGGCATGCATGCACACAGCCTTCGATTCAGCTAGGAAAAGCCTTCCCTAACTCCCCTATAAAATTGACCATCCTGCTGTCTGCTCCTCTAGCATTGTGCACCTCTGCTTTGGAGCACTTGTTCAGTTGAAATTTTAGTTTGTGTGATTATTTGTTTTACATCTGTCTTCACTCTTAGACTGTAGACTTCCTTAGGGTGGGGCCTATGCGTTTTTGTAAAGACTATCACTTCCCAGTGCTTAGCACAGTGCTTGTTTCCTTGTCTAACTTGACCAAACCCTCCCCATCTTTAAGGTTGAGCTTGAAATCTAACCCACTTCGCTATGCCTTCAGTGATTCTCTCTTTCTCTCATTTCCTACTAATTTGTGTCCAGTCCTGCATGACTGGCACTGAATTGTCCTCTAATGGGATCATATTCCTAGGGACACTTTCAGCAAATGCTGACCTGACTCCCTGCCTCCCTTACTTCATCCACCCAGTAAACAAATATTCCTACCGTGGGCACCTACTGTGTGCCTGGCACTGTTCTTGGGGCTGAATGCAGACAAGGTCTTCTCTAATAGGAAGCCAACATTTTAGCAGGGACAGACAGCCATCACCAGATCAATGAATAAATAAGTACAATAAAATCAGATATGATCAGTGCTATGAAGGATCAAAGCCAGGTAATTGGGTAGGTGTATATACACTTCCTGGTGCTCCCATCAGTGGTGGTTACAAAGTGTCATGCAGAAGTCAGGCATAGGGGAAAAATCTC
>SJYQ01096404.1:27836-73041 GCA_006410935.1 Redunca redunca | reverse complement strand
CTCAGAAGAAATGGAGTAGCCATCATGGTCAACAGAAGAGTTCGAAATGCAGTACTTGGATGCAGTCTCAAAAATGACAGAATGATCTCTGTTCGTCTCCAAGGCAAACCATTCAGTATCACAGTTATTCAAGTTTATGCCCCAACCCTTTACACTGAGGAAACTGAAGTTGAACGGTTTTATGAAGACCTACAAGATCTTTTAGAACTAACACCCAAAAAAGATGTCCTTTTCATTATAGGGGACTGGAATGCAAAAGTAGGAAGTCAAGAAACACCTGGAGTAACAGGCAAATTTGGCCTTGGAATGCAAAATGAACCAGGGCAAAGACTAATAGAGTTGTGCCAAGAAAACGCACTGGTCATAGCAAACACCCTCTTCCAGAAAGACTAGAAAGAAAAAAAAATTTCTGAAATATTTTTATAATCAAGCCTAGAAATCTGAATCCCCTCAGGTACAGGGGAGTGGTATATGTAAATACAGTCTATTATAGAGTAGTTAAAAATAAGCCACAAGGCTCAGTGTCTTTCCCACTGGCTCAGTGGTAAAGAATCCACCTGCAATGCAGGAGACTCGGGTTTGATCCCTGGGTCGGGAAGATCCCCTGGAGAAAAGAAATGGCAGTCCACTCCAGTGTTCTTGCCTGGCAAACCTCAATCTATGGACTCACAAAAGAGCTGTCACAACTGGGTGACTAAACAACAGCTGCCAAAGCAGGAGGGGCATGAAACATGGGTTTGATCCCTGGGTGGGGAAGATCCCCTGGAGTAGGAAATGGCAACCCACTCCAGTAATTTGCCTGGAAAATTCCATAAACAGAAGAGTCTGGTGGCCCACAGACCATGGGGTCGCAAACAGTCAGACATGACTGCATGACTGAGCACACACACACACAAAAGGCATTTAGATTGGAGTTCCTTCCTGTTGCAGTATCTCCTGGAGACCACTGTTTCACAGGATAAGTATTTGTTGACTGAAGAGATTGCTTCAATTAGCAACTGATCTGACGTACTTTCTGCCCCTAAGTTCGCTCACAGGTTCCAGAATGGACTCAGCTGACCAGTGTGAAGCATTATTGGCGTTCCTTTGCATTTCTTAGCTGTTTTTCCTGCTCTACCTGATCTAAGTGTTGGAGGGCTCCAGGGCTAGATCCTGAGCATTCTTCTCTTCTTTATCTACGTTTCTTCTCTGTTTTCTGTTTTTAAATAGCATTTGTATGTTGATAAATCACAAAAATGTTTATCTCCAACTCTGACCTCTAGATTTATATTCCTAAGTGCCTACTAAACATTTCCATTTGGGAATCAAACTAACCAGTCCAAAGACAGCTCTAGCTTTTCTCTTCCAAATCTACTGAACCCAAATTGCTCTCCCTCAACTCAGTAAAATTCACTACCATCCCTATAGTTGCTCAAGGCTAAACCCTGGAATCATTCTTCATTTCTCCCCTTCCATCACTTACCATCCCGGCACCCACTTCCCAACAGCCCTTCAGTCAGCAAGTCTTATTGATCTTCTCTCCAAAATATACCCTGAATCTGTCCATTTCTTTTTGCTTGCTGTATCACTATCACTCTAGTTCACCTAAGCTCTCACGTGTGCAATTCCCATAACTTATAATTGCTCTCCCCACTTCCATTTGTGTCCCTATATAATACACTCTCCTACAACATACAAAGCAAGGTGTATCACTCTCCACTAAAAATCTTCCAAAGGGAATCAGTTCCCAACAAAGACCCTAATGTTTCAGAGGCCAGTTTTATAGCCCCCGACTAGGTGACTGGTTACATGTTAGCAACCTCTTTGTTGTATATGATTGAGTTTTACAAGTAGGTGCTAGGAGAAAAAACAATTAAGGTTAAAGTGGGGTAACAATGATTATACATCAAGGTGGGGATGTCTCCATGGTTAATCTAACAGAGGCAGCTGGACCTCAACTACAAGCTCTGTTTGTAATCTGTAGGGAGGGAAGTCTCCAGGAGACCTGGTTTTCACTAGCAACAGTTTACTCACTCTTGGGCAGGGTTCAGGCCCAGTTCACATCCTGTCTTTAAGATGAACAGGCTTCAAGATGGAGTCTCTCCTGCTTTCCTCACACTGGCCCCAAAAGATACCCAGGATGAAATTGACCCTCTGATTACCATAGACTCCAAGGCTTTCTGTACCTGACTGACCTCATCTCAAACCATTTCCTGTATTGTTCTCTAAGCTTATGCCTGCTGGCATTTGTTTCAACCCTTTAACACATTTTTTTTCCCTACCTCAAGGCCTTTGCATTTTACTGTTTCTTCTACCTGTGAAGGTCTTCCCTTTGCTTTTTGAGTGATAGGTTCTTTTCATCTGTTGAATGCTCTCTCTCTGAAAATATCACCAAAATAATAAGCTGATAAAGCAAAGCTAAGTTTCCTGCTTACTGATGTAAGAACTACTACCTTGACAATCTGAATAGTGTCTCTTCGGGGAACGACAACGGTGAGATATTTAGTTTGGCAGGGGAGTCTACTTTAAGCTGTTTTTCAATGCAAGAACTTGAGAGGTATTGGGTGAAGTCTGCAGACCTAAGCCAAACTTACCCATCAAAGAGCCCTTCTCACAGAAACGGGCCTGCCTCATTACCTTTGCCATGCTCAGTCATCGGCTGGGAGTAGCCTGTGAGCAGCACAGTTTCTACACACCACCATGCTAGATCCAGAGCATAGCAGTTGGGGCAGTTGGCCAGTTACTCCACCCCAAAGCAAGATCTCCGAGTGGCTCCTTTTCATAGCTGTCAAGGCTCACCTCTTGTGCTAAACAGGTTCAGCAAACAGGTTCAGGGTGCAGGTCTTCTGTGGTTCTTGAGGGCCTGTCGTCCTGAGGGTAAACTCAGACAGGACCTCTGACACCACAGTAGATCTTTGGGGGTGCAACTGATACACTCTCCCTCACCCTCAGCTATTACCTCATCATGTCTTGGTGGCTTGCAAGTGGTATGACTCAAAATCTTAACTCCTGAAAGGTCTTAGCAGTCATACTGTCCTCATGCTGACATTGTTGCATGAGTCTGTTCACCCTTACAGTAGAGCTGCTGCTACTGCTAAGTCGCTTCAGTCGTGTCCGACTCTGTGCGACTCCATAGACAGCAGCCCATCAGGCTCCTCTGTCCCTGGGATTCTCCAGGCAAGAACACTGGAGTGGGTTGCCATTTCCTTCTCCAATGCATGAAAGTGGAAAAGTGAAAGGGAAGTCGCTCAGTCGTGTCCGACTCTTAGCGACCACACGGACTGCAGCCTACCAGGTTCCTCCAGGTCCATGGGAGTTTCCAGGCAAGAGTACTGGAGTGGGTTGCCAGTGCCTTCTCAGTAGGGCATGAGGCACCAAAAGGTGCCCAAATGGATCATCTGGGTTTCACATATAGTCTCCCTGCCCTAACTCCTCCTGCTGATCAGAATCCACCATCCCAGACAGAATGTGGATGCCTCTTCTCACCGGCTGATACCTGGATACAAGGACTCCAAATGTCCTGACATCAGCTATATCTTGTAAGTTCCATTAAAACTTTGTGTTCCCCCTGGCAAGAGTATGCTCCCTTTGGGGACCAGGGCCTACAATCCCGCAGGGCCCACAGGTGAAGAGCTGGAAAACAAAATCTCCCAGTGTGTCATTGCGAATGATGGTAAATGCGGCCACTCCTGCCTCTGCCCCTTTGTTATTAGGCTCATGCATTCTTCCTGTTTGGAACACAGCACCAAGAGGAGGTCTTTGATGTAATGCATACACTGTATCAGCAAGGATGGCACTCAAACTTTCAGAATGTTGCCTCTCAGTTAATGCATAGCTGCTTTCAGAAGGCCATTTCAGCATTCTATGAACTTACCAACTTAACTGCAGCAATTTCTTGAAGAAACAAATCATATAAATTGTTGAATCCTGCCCCCAAGGTCACAGGTGCAAGGCCTTGCACCAAGGCCACAGAAGCAGAGCCCAGATTCAAGGCAACCTTAGAAGATGAGTGAGCCCTTTTGTTACTGTTGCCAAAAGCTCATGAGCATTACTAACAAGCTACCCAACTCGCAATTAGACAAAGATGCCCACTCCAGTAAACACCCTATACTGCCCCAACCAATCACCTAACACCAAACTTTCAGCAGGAATTTTGTCTTGAGGTTATAAAAATTGACTATTAACTCATGAAAACTGTCGACTCTCCCTGGCTTGTCAGGAGTTTTCACCCCTCTGTGCTCACATTGCTCATTTTATCTCTGCTCTTTGTTCTTAATAAACTCACTCTTTCTGCAATACTCTGAGTCTGGAAATTCTTTTCCAACCCGTGCTTGGACTGCCTCTACATAAATTATTTTGCATACATATTCATAACTCTTTGTATTAATACTGAATACAGTCTTAATTGCTGCATTAACCTAGACATCCAACTTTTTCCCCTCCTCAGACAACTAAAAAACAGAACAGGAACTGTATTTTTCTAATGAGCATGCTTATGATTTTATATTTATAAATTTTAAGGATGCTATGTATATAATAAAATCCAAAGGCATTTTCACATCTTGTTGATCTATATCTATGTTTAAATGTACAATAGCAACAGTAAGGAAAAACTATTTAGTGGCCAATGTTCCATTTTTTAGATTTTTTCTAAGTATTCAAAGATTATATATCAAATAATTCAGTTTAATATCTATCTAACCTATTTTAAGTTACCTAAGGATCTTCCCAGTAGCTCAGCTGGTAAAAGAATCCACCTACAATGCAGGAGATCCCGTTTTGATTCCTGGGCCAGGAAGATCCTCTGGAGAAGGAACAGGCTACCCACACCAGTATTCCTGGGGCTTCTCTGGTGGCTCAGATGGTAAAGAATCCACCTGCAATGAGGGAGATCTGGGTTCAGTCCTTGGGTTGGGAAGATACCCTGGAAAAGGGAACGGCTACCCACTCCAGTATTTTGGCCTGGAGAATTCCATGGACAGAGGAGCCTAGCAGGCTACAGTCCATGGAACTGCAAAGAGTCAGACGTGCCTGGGCAATTTTTACTTCAAGGATCTAGAAATTACAATTTTAGTTAAATATAAAGTTCCTAAGAATTTTCATATTATAGAAATATCATAATAAACCTTTTAAAGATACATATCATTATAATTTTACCTAGTAAAATAATGGTTCTAATCATAATGGAATGGGTGAATGGAATAGGTGAATTTAACTCAGATGACCATTATATCTACTACTGTGGGCACGAATCCCTTAGAAGAAATGGAGTAGCCATCAGTCAATAGGAGAGTCCAAAATGTAGTACTTGGATGCAATCTCAAAATCGACAGAATAAACTCTGTTTGTTTCCAAGACAAACCATTCAATATCACAGTAATCCAAGTCTATGTCCCAACCAGTAATGCAGAAGAAGCTGAAGTTGAACAGTTCTACGAAGACCTACACCTTTTAGAACACCCAAAAAACATGTCCTTTTCATTATAGGCGACTGGAATGCAAAAGGAGGAAGTCAAGAAACACCTGGAGTAACAGGCAAATTTGGCCTTGGAATATGGAATGAAGCAGGGCAAAGACTAATAGAGTTTTGCCAAGAGAACGCACTGGTCATAGCAAACACCCTCTTCCAACAACACAAGAGAAGACTCTATACATGGACATCACCAGATGGTCAACACCGAAATCAGATTGATTATATTCTTTGCAGCCAAAGATGGAGAATCTCTATACATTCAGCAAAAACAAGACCGGGAGCTGACTGTGGCTCAGATCATGAATGCTTATCGCCAAATTCAGACTTAAGTGGAAGGAAGTAGGGAAAACCACTAGACCATTCAGGTATGACCTAAGTCAAATCCCTTATCATAATACAGTGGAAGTGACAAATAGATTTAAGGGACTAGATCTGATAGAGTGCCTGATGAACTATGGACAGAGCTTTGTGACATTGTGCAGGAGACAGGGATCAAGACCATCCCCATAGAAAAGAAATGCAAAAAAGCAAAATGGCTGTCTGGGGAGGCCTTACAAATAGCTGTGAAAAGGAGAGAAGTGAAAAGCAAAGGAGAAAAGGAAAGACATAAGCATCTGAATGCAGAGTTCCAAAAAATAGCAAGGAGAGATAAGAAAGCCTTCCTTAGCAATCAATACAAAGAAACAGAGGAAAACACAGAATGGGGAAGACTAGAGATGTCTTCAAGAAAATTAGAGATACCAAGGGAACATTTCATGCAAAGATGGGCTCGATAAAGGACAGAAATGGTATGAACCCAACAGAAGCAGAAGATATTAAGAAGAGGTGGCAAGAATACACAGAAGAACTGTACAAAAAAGATCTTCACGACCAAGATAATCACGATGGAGTGATCACTCATCTAGAGCCACACATCCTTGAATGTGAAGTCAAGTGGGCCTTAGAAAGCATCACTACGAACAAAGGTAGTGAAGGTGATGGAATTCCAGTTGAGCTATTTCAAATCCTGAAAGATGATGCTGTGAAAGTGCTGCACTCAATATGCCAGGAAATGTGAAAAACTCAGCAGTGGCCACAGGACTGGAAAAGGTCAGTTTTCATTCCAATCCCAAAGAAAGGCAATGCCAAGGAATGCTCAAACTACCGCACAATTGCACTCATCTCACACGCTAGTAAAGTAATGCTCAAAATTCTCCAAGCCAGACTTCAGCAGTATGTGAACCATGAACTTCCAGATGTTCAAGCTGGTTTTAGAAAAGGCAGAGGAACCAGAGATCAAATTGCCAACATCTGATGGATCATCTAAAAAGCAAGAGAGTTCCAGAAAAACATCTACTTCTTCTTTATTGACTATGCCAAAGCCTTTGAGTGTGTGGATCACAATAAACTGTGGAAAATTCTTCAAGAGATGAGAATACCAGACCACCTGACCTGCCTCTTGAGAAACCTATATGCAGGTCAGGAAGCAACAGTTAGAACTAGATATGGAACAACAGACTGGTTCCAAATAGGAAAAGGAGTACATCAAGGCTGTATATTGTCACCCTGCTTATTTAACTTATATGCAGAGTACATCATGAGAAATGCTGGGCTGGAAGAAGCACAAGCTGGAATCAAGATTGCGGGGAGAAATATTAATAACCTCAGATATGCAGATGACACCACCCTTATGGCAGAAAGTGAAGAGGAGCTAAAAAGCCTCTTGATGAAAGTGAAAGAGGAGAGTGAAAAAGTTGCCTTAAAGCTCAACATTCAGAAAACGAAGATCATGGCATCTGGTACCATCATTTCATGGGAAATAGATTGGGAAACAGTGGAAGACTTTATTTTGGGGGGTTCCAAAATCACTGCAGATGATGACTGCAGCCATGAAATTAAAAGACGCTTACTCCTTGGAAGGAAAGTTATGACCAACCTAGATAGCATATTCAAAAGCAGAGACATTACTTTGTCAACAAAGGTCCATCTAGTCAAGGCTATGGGTTTTCCAGTGGTCATGTATGGATGTGAGAGTTGGACTGTGAAGAAAGCTGAGTGCCGAAGATTGATGCTTTTGAACTGTGGTGTTGGAGAAGACTCTTGAGAGTCCCTTGGACTGCAAGGAGATCCAACCAGTCCATCCTAAAGGCGATCAGCCCTGGGTGTTCTTTGGAGGGAATGATGCTAAAGCTGAAACTCCAATACTTTGGCCACCTCATGCGAATAGTTGACTCACTGGAAATGACCCTGATGCTGGGAGGGATTGGGGGCAGGAGGAGAAGGGGATGACAGAGGATGAGATGGCTGGATGGCATCACCCACTTGATGGGCATGAATTTGAGTGAACTTCGGGAGTTGGTGATGGACAGGGAGGCCTGGTGTGCTGTAATTCATGGGGTTGCAAAGAGTCGGACATACTGAGTGACTGAACTGAATAATAATGGTTCTAAATTTTTGTAATGTTAACCAATCCACAGAAATAAAAACTATAATGCTACCTCACTTGTCCCATAAAGTGAAAGTGAAAGTAAAGTCGCTCAGTCGTGTCCGACTCTTTGCGACCCCATGGACTGTACCCACCAGGCTCTTCAGTCCATGGGATTCTCCAGGCAAGAATACTGGAGTGGGTTGCCATTTCCTTCTCCAGGGGATCTTCCCGACCAGGGGATCTTCCCGACCCGGGGATCGAACCCAGGTCTCCTGCAATGCAGGCAGACGCTTTAACCTCTGAGCCAATGTCCCATATAACCAATGCAAAAATATAGAGAGATGTTCAATCTTCTTGTATAATGTAGAATATTGTATTGGCAGTCATTTCATATATTAAAGTCAGGAAAAGATAATTGTTTTTCAGTCCTTTAAATCAGTATGATTAATTCACTCTAATGATTCATCTATTTATTAGAAATATTGTATGAAAAATTTTTATATAAGTATATAAATTTCAGGCCTTCCCTGGTGGCTCAAATGGTAAAGAATCCACCTACAATAGAGGAGACTGGGATTCATCCCTGAGTTGGGAAAATCAGCTAGAGAAGGGAATGGCTACTCACTCCAGTATTCTTGCCTGGAGAATTCCATGGGCAGAGTAGGGCTACAGTCCTGGTGGTTTATAGTCCATGGGGTCGCAAAGAGTCAGATACAACTGAGCGACTAACACTTTCACTTTTATATAAAGTTCATATTCATAAATAAAAGTACAAAAACTCTTTAAATCTTGTTTCAGAGCCTTTCATCTTGGAAACAAGACTTCTTTCTCTTATACTTTTAACCAGAAGTGTCTCTTAAAAGCAATTTTAAAGAAAATAAAAACAGTTTCATTATTTTTCTTTCATTAGATATTGCCAGACTGAGCACACGATGACAGAATAATCGTTTTCACCAATTAATCTTTAATGTTTCCCTAGGGAGGGAAAAGGAGAAGAGGAACAAAATGGAAAAATGAGAGGGAGCTTTAGTCAAATACAAAATTAACATTAAAAGACTAATTATCTTTACTTAATTAAAGAGATGGGAAAACTTAGATTCAGCAAAAGTTATTTTGACATACATGCATGGGGGAGAGGGAGGAAGGGAGAGACAGCGAGAGAGACAGAGGGAGAGGATCATTATAATTGGTTTAAACATTAATTCAGGTCCCTTGATAATTTGATTTGCATGATTAAAAAGCCAGTACTTGGTAATACTTGTGTAGTAGTACTGATAGGGAGGGAACCTCATATTAAACAAAGTAATCTTTCTCTTTTAGATAAATAAGACCTCCTTCTGAGGTGTTTTGAAGGGAAGAAGAAAAAGAAGGTGAGACAGAACAGAGGGAAATGGAGGAACACAGGACAAGGAAAGAATAATAAAGGACATTATATGCAAATTATGATTTGAAAGGATCTAAAAAATATGGTTTTCCTTTTTTTTCATTTTCCCCTTGTCTTTGCCAAGGAATCTTTTAAAGAGGCAATTTCATAATCCCTGGAATATATTCTGAAAGTTTCCTCTTGCCTTAAAATGTAGATGACTGTATGTTTCGTATGTTGCTGCTTTTTGCTTCAAAGTGCCTCCCCAAAGGAACAATTTTGTTCATATCAAAAGTTCCCCCAAAGTAACCATTAAAATTCTAAATAATCCTTCTATCATTTAGAAAATTAAGATTACACATTTTGATTTTAGTACAAATACAGATAAGATGCAGGAGTTCAGCAAAGAGTGAGTACAGAAGTAGACTAAAGATAAACTGGCAACAGTAAGTCAAATTTTATTTACTTTGTATCTTGGGGCCCCACCCTACAATAAGAACTAGACTTCCAATGGACAAAATAAAACAACAGTAAGTAAAGTTCTGGTAAGATTTTCATAAGTGACCTGAGACAGTCTTTCCAAGGGATGCTAGTCTGAAGAGAAACCTTCTGAATATACAAAACTTCTCCTCATCTTCATCCTTGTGAATTTCCACTTATAGATGCACAATGAAGAAATGGCAAGGACAAACAGTAGTGTTGTTTGTCTACTCTTTAAAAGAATTTCTTATTGTTAGATATTACTCTCAGATTTAACAAACAAAACTTAGCATTTGCATTTGTAGTGTTTGATTAAAAAAAAAAAGAAATCAGAGTTCAAACCCGATATGAACTTACCTCACCATCTCACCATTGTCATTGAAAGACCCTGTGCAGGAAGCTTAAAGGGCCTCAGAAAAACATTGTTTCCAAGTTGGTCAGATTTTGATTGGACCTCCAAAACAGTCAAATATTGGCTCCTTTAAAATACTTCCAAAATTACCTGTTGATAAAGCAAAACTGAGTTTTTTGCTTACTGCAGTAAGGGAGAATACTATTTTGATATTCTTAGCAGTCTTCACAGGGAAGTCAGAGGTACAATCTTTATGAGCTTCGGGGATCTGGTTTAAGATGAGTTTCAAAACAGGGGATCTGAATGGATATAGGCAAAATTTTTATTACATATTTTTTGATTGGACAAAGGGAGGTGAGAGTTTAGAAGTGAATCTTTCACAATCTTCTGCATTTTTGGTCTAATGGTCTGCAATTCCCTACACAACCTGAATTGTTCAACAGCCTGGAACTTCTTTGATTTAAAATGGTTTTTCCTTTGTTAGAATTTATAGTACTTACCACGTAATTTTACAGTTGGTTGATTAAATGTTTGCTTGCTACTATACTGAATCCCTGTAGGATTAGGATTAGATTTAGTTCATTTTTCTTCACTCAGCAGGTAACACATTGTCTGGTTCTCAATAAATACTCAAGTCACTGTTGCCCATGAGTGAAGAAAAACACACAAACATGCTGACTAATCCAATTCTCAATTTATGGACATGACCTCAAATGAATCTTTAATCAGGTAGGACTATTAATATTCTTTCCTAGTTTACTCTTTTATTAGCTTTTCTCCTCAACTCCCTAACACACAACCCCCCCTTCACCCCTGCACCAATCTCCATGCTCCCCTAAGGGTCTTGCTTCTTATTTGAGAAAACTGAAGTAATAAGAACAGAAGTTCCACAGATTTTCACTTGAACCCACCCACTAGCATCTTTACCCATGTAGTCCGTCTGGTCATCATCCATCCATAGATGAGGTACCCATGCTTCTTCAAGCACAGCAAGTACTTCTCAGTCTTGCAGTTCCCTCTTAACTGCATTATTCTTCATGCTATCTGCCTAACAATCTTACTCTTTTTAAAAATTTGCTTACATCTTCTTTAATGAAGCCCACTCTGCTTACCCTATTTAAAACTGAAATTCTCTCCACACTTAACCCTTTCTCTGCTCCATTTTCATTCCATATTACTTATCAACCTAACATAGAAGTACTTTATACACATATATGCTACATATAAGTACATATAATAGACATATATTGTTTATTATTTATTGTGTATCACCCTCTACTGGAATATAAACTCCCCAAAGGCAGGCAATCTATTTTCCTAAATGAATGAATGTCCATCTATAAGATTTTAGAATGTTTTTATAGAACATAAGTATAAAAACCACAAGAGTTTCTAAAAGCAATTATAGATGTAATAGTCATGGCCAGAAAAATGTTATACAATTTTATTAATATTACAGTACCCAATAAATCACCCTATCACTTCCATTGGATCACCATATCTATTTTCAAAAATCTGTGATGCTTTTCACTCAGATTTTAGGAAAGCATTTTCATTCAACAGGCTACTTTAATAGATCATTTAAATGAGACTTCTAAACACACACTAAGCAAAATGTAAAATCTTAGCCTAGCCCTGTAGACTTGCTATTATTTAACCTGTCTTTTATCTTTCAAACCTATTATTTCCCTAGCTTCTTAAATTCCCTAAATTCCCTGAATAAAGTTCTCACCACGATGAACCTACAACCACCCTCCAAATAAGCTATATAATTCCTTCTACTTGCTCCTTGAATTTGATACATCTGCAATTTAATCTCATGTCATAGCCTGTCATGAAAGATCCAGCCTAAAAATCCTACCCTGAAAAGATCACTTGCTTTTCTGGATTGTGTAGCAAAACTAATGTGGAATGGTATTGGTCAGACTTTGGTACCAAAAAGAGCTTTATCACTTAATAGTTATGTAACAACCTCAAGAAAATTATTTAATTCTGAATTTCAGTTATCCAATTCATGGGAGACACTGTTAGTGGCTTAAATGATCTTCAATAAATTCTGTCTTTCTCACAAAACCACAATTTTTCCTGGGGTGGTAATGTGCCCTTTAAAAAGAGCTATATTTTCAAGAATCCTTTGTAACGAGGGTAATCATACAATGGTTTTAACCAATAAGTTGAAAGTGGAAGTTGCTTTTCCTTCTGATAATTATCTTTGGCTCACTCACTCAGACCTTTTCCTATTCCAGTCTTCCTGTCTTTAGTTCAGTTCAGCCACTCAGTCATGTTTGACTCTTTGTGACCCCATGGACTGCAGCACACCAGGCTTTCCTGTCCATCAACTCCTGAAGCTTGCTCAACTCATGTACATCGAGTCAGTGATGCCATCCAATCATTTCATCCTCTGTCGGGACCCTTCTTCTCCTGCCTTCAATCTTTCCCAGCATCAGGGTCTTTTCCAATGGGTATTTTCCAGGGTCTTTTCCTTCATATCAGGTCTTAAGACAGTTCTCCCTGTCTTAATGTTGGTAGAGCAACCACCTCTGGTCAGTCTGGTTAGACTGCCTTTGGACTTGGTTTCATAGGAAAAATAAAACCAAACTCTTTGATTAAGCCCCCATAATGATGTCTCTGTTGTGAGTAGCCAAAGGTGTTCCCTAACAGATAAACTATCTTAAAAGTAAAGATAATGCTTACATTTCCAGATTTAAAAGCTCCTTATTAATAAGATTAATTATAAAAATTAATATATATTGAGCAGCAAGTATCAGATTCTGTTTAAGATCTTAACATGGGTTAACTCACTAAATCCTCATAACAATTCAGTTAGGTAGCTGACTATTAATTCTTCAGATTAAAAAAAATGAAAAACTTAAAGTCACAGTAATTTGTCCAGCTAGTAAAGAGGAAATAGGATTCAAATCCTAGCATGTGCTATTAACCACAAGTTGAAGCTCTAGTAATAAGAAGCCACTTACTTTATCCCAGGCAAAATGCTAAGTGCTTTAACCAAAAAAATACATACATAAATAAATAAAGCATAAGTACATAGCTCAGTTGGTAAAGAATCCCCCTGCAATGTAGGAGACCCTGGTTCGATTCCTGGGTCGGGAAGATCCCCTGGAGAAGAGATAGGCTACCCACTCCAGGATTCCTGGGCTTCCCTTGCGGCTCAGCTGCTAAAGAATCCACCTGCAAGGTGGGAGATCCTAAAGGATCGATCCCTAGGTTGGGAAGATCCCCTGGAGAAGGGAAACTCTACCCACTCCAGTATTCTGGCCTGGAGAATTCCATGGACTGTATACTCTATGGGGTCGCAGAGTCAGACACAACTGAGCGACTTTCACTTTCACAATGTCTAGTACTCATTAACAGAGAAGGCAATGGCACCCCACTCCAGTACTCTTGCCTGGAAAATCCCATGGACGGAGGAGCCTGGTAGGCTGCAGTCCATGGGGTCACTAAGAGTCGGACACGACCAAGCGACTTCACTTTCACTTTTCACTTTCATGCATTGGAGAAGGCAATGGCAACCCATTCCAGTTTTCTTGCCTGGAGAATCCCAGGGATGAGGGTGCCAGGTGGGCTCCACCCATCAGGGGGCAGGGATCAGTCCCTCCCACCAGAAAGCCTGCTCAAGTCTCCTGGACCAGCCTCACCCACCAGGGGCAGAGATCAGAAGAAAAACTACAGTCCTGCAGCCTGTGGACCAAAAACATAGGAAGTCAGACAAAATGAGGCAGAGGACTATGTTTCAGAAGAAGGAACAATATAAAACACCACAAGAATAACTAAGTGAAGTGGAGATAGAAAATCCACTTGAAAAAGAATTCAGAGTAATGAGAGTAAAGAGATTCAAGATACCAGAAAAATAGAGGCACACCAAGAAGATACAAGAAATACAAGATAAAAGATTTAAAAAAATAAACTGCTGAACAAGTACAATAACTGAAATGAAAAGCACACTAGGACTCAATAGCAGAATAAATGAGACAGAAGGACAGATAAGTGAGCTGGAAGACAGAATGGTGGAAATCACCAACAGAGAACAGAACAAAGAATAAAAAGAAATGAGGACAGTTGCCACAGGACTGGAAAAGGTCAGTTTTCGTTCCAATCCCAAAGAAAGGCAATGCCAAAGAATGCTCAAACTACCACACAATTGCACTCATCTCACACGCTAGAAAAGTAATGTTCAAAATTCTCCAAGCCAGGATTCAGCAATACTTGAACCGTGAACTTCCAGATGTTCAAGCTGGTTTTAGAAAGGCAGAGGAACCAGAGATCAAATTGCCAACATACATTGGATCATCAAAAAAGCAAGAGAGTCCCAGGAAAACATCTACTTCTGCTTTATTGACTATGCCAAAGCCTTTGACTGTGTGGATCACAATGAACTGTGGAAAATTCTGAAAGAGATGGGAATACCAGACCACCTGACCTGCCTCTTGAGAAACCTATATGCAGGTCAGGAAGCATCAGTTAGAACTGTACGTGGAACAACAGACTGGTTTCAAATAGGAAAAGGAGGACGTCACGACTGTATATTGTCACCTTGCTTATTTAACTTATATGCAGAGTACATCATGAGAAATGCTGGGCTGGAAGAAGCACAAGCTGGAATCAAGATTTCCGGGAGAAGTATCAATAACCTCAGATATGCAGATGATACCAGCCTTATGGCAGAAAATGAAGAGGAACTAAAAAGCCTCTTCATGAAAGTGAAAAAGTTGGCTTAAAGCTCAACATTCAGAAAATGAAGATCATGGCATCTGGTCCCGTCAGTTCATGGGAAATAGATGGGGAAACAGTGTCAGACTTTATTTTTTTGGGCTCCAAAACACTGCAGGTGGTGATTGCAGCCATAAAAGTAAAAGACACTCCTTAGAAGGAAACTTATGACCAACCTAGATAGTATATTCAAAAGCAGAGACATTTGTTTGCCAACAAAGGTCCATCTAGTCAAGGCTATATGGTTTTTCTTGAGAGTTGGCTGTGAAAAAAGCTGAGCACTGAAGAACTGATGCTTTTGAACTGTGGTGTTGGAGAAGACTCTTGAGAGTCCCTTAGACTGCAAGGAGATCCAACCTAAAGGAGATCAGTCCTGGGTGTTCTTTGGAAGAAATGATGCTAAAGCTGAAACTCCAGTACTTTGGCCACCTCATGTGAAGAGCTGACTCATTGGAAAAGACCCTGATGCTGGAAGGGATTGGGGGCAGGAGGAGAAGGGGACGACAGAGGATGAGATGGCTGGATGGCATCACCAACTCGATGGACGTGAGTTTGAGTGAACTCCGGGAGTTGGTGATGGACAGGGAGGCCTAGCGTACTGCGATTCATGGGGTCGCAAAGAATCAGACACGACTGAGAGACTGAACTGAATTGAACTGAGGATAGTGTTGAGCACATCAACATTCATATTATAGAGGTCCCAACAGGAGAAAAGAGAAAGGGCCTGAGAAAATATTTGAAGATGTAATAGCTGAAAAGTTCCCTAACATGGGAAAGGAAAGAGTAGCCCAAGTCCAGGAAGAACACAGAGATTCCCATACAGGATAAAGCTAAGGAGGAACACATCAAATTGATGAGAAATTAATTAAGGGTTCCCTGGTGGCTCAGACAGTAAAGCGTCTACCTACAGTACGGGAGACCCGTCTTCGAACCCTGGGTTGGGAAGATCCCCTAGAGAAGGAAATGGCAACCCACTCCAGGACTCTTGCCTGGAAAATTCCATGGACGGAGGAGCCTGGTAGGCTACAGTCCATGGGGTTGCAAAGAGTGGGACACAACTGAGCGACTTCACTTTCACTTTCAAAGACAGAGAATAAAAGCAACAAGGGGAAAGTAACAAATACAATACAAGGGCATTGCTATAAGGTTATCAGCTGATTTTTCAGCAGAAACTCTGTTGGCCAGAAGGAAGTGGCATAGTATATTTAAAGTCATGAAACATTAAAACCCACAATCAAGAATACTCTGCCCAGCAAGACACTCATTCAGATTTGACAGAAAAATCAAATGTTTTACAGACAAGCTAAGAGAATTCAGCACCACGAAACCAGCTTTATAACAAATGCTAAAGAAACTTCTCTAGGTGGAAAAGGCCACAACTAGAAATAAGAAAATTATGAATGAGAGAGCTCTCCAGTAAAAGGAAACATACAACAAAGGTAAGAAAACCAAATAATCATCTCAATAATTCCAGAAAAAGAACTTGATATAATCAAATATCCATTCTTAATAAAACTCTCAGGAAGCCCAGAACAGAAAGAATCTCACTCAATTTGATAAAGGACTTATGCAAAAATTATGGTATTAGACTTAATGGTGAAAGAGAAGAAACAAAGAGTACGGCCACTCCAGTCACTTACAATCACAATTGTACTTCATTCAGGTTCTGGCCAGTGTACTAGTTGAGAAAAAGAAATAAAAGTCATCCAGATTGGAGAGGAAGATATAAAACAACATGACTGTCTATGTAGAAAATCTGATAGATCCTACCAAAAAATTATTAGAACACATGAGTTTAATAAGGTTGCAAGATATAAAGTTCATAAAAAAATCAACTGTTTATCTGCACACTAATGCAAAAATCAGACACTGAAATTAAAAACAATATCATTTATAAAGTCTTAGTGATAAATCTGACAAAAGATATGTCAAATTTCTACACTGAAAAATCTAATACATTGCAGAGAAAAATTAAGTCAATATTAAGATTTCAATTACTCCCAAATTCAGCTGTATATCCTACATAATTCCAATCAAAATTCTGTCAGGTTTTTTGTTTGTTTTTTAAGAAATTGACAAGGTGACTCTAAAACTCACTTGAAAAACCAAACAGCCAAAACAAAATTGAAAAAGCAGAATAAGGTTCAGTAAACAAATGGGACCTAATTAAACTTAAAAGCTTCTGCACAACAAAGGAAACTATAAGCAAGGTGAAAAGACAGCTTTCGGAATGGGAGAAAATAATAGCAAATGAAGCAACTGACAAACAACTAATCTCAAAAATATACAAGCAACTCCTGCAGCTCAATTCCAGAAAAATAAACGACCCAATCAAAAAACAGTCCAGAGAACTAAACAGACATTTCTCCAAAGAAGACATACAGATGGCTAACAAACACATGAAAAGATGCTCAACATCACTCATTATTAGAGAAATGCAAATCAAAACCACAACGAGGTACCATTTCACAGCAGTCAGAATGGCTGTGATCCAAGCAATAGTCTACAAGCAATAAATGCTAGAGAGGGTGTGGAGAAAAGGGAACCCTCTTACACTGTTGGTGGGAATGCAAACTAGTACAGCCTCTATGGAGAACAGTGTGGAGATTCCTTAATAAACTGGAAATAGAACTGCCTTATGACCCAGCAGCCCCACTGCTGGGCATACACACCAAGGAAACCAGAATTGAAAGAGACACGTATACCCCAGTGTTCATCGCAGCACTGTTTATAATAGCCAGGACATGGAAGCAACCTAGATGTCCATCAGCAGATGAATGGATAAGAAAGCTGTGGTACATATACACAATGGAGTGTTACTCAGCCATTAAAAAGAATACATTTGAATCCGTTCTAATGAGGTGGATGAAACTGGAGCCTATTATACAGAGTGAAATAAACCAGAAAGAAAAACACCAAATACAGTATACTAACGCATATATATGGAATTTAGAAAGATGGTAACAATAACCCTGTATGCAAGACAGCAAAAGAGACACAGATGTATAGAACAGTGTTTTGGACTCTGTGGGAGAGGGCGAGGGGGGGATGATTTAGGAGAATGGCATTGAAACATGTATAATATCACATGTGAAACGAAATCGCCAGTTCAGGTTTGATGCATGATACTGGATGCTTGGGGCTGGTGCACTGGGATGACCCAGAGGGATGGTACAGGGAGGAAGGAGGGAGGGGGGTCCAGGATGGGGAACACGTGTATACCTGTGGCAGATTCATGTTGATGTATGGCAAAACCAATACAATATTGTAAATTAATTAACCTCCAATTAAAATAAATAAACATATCAAAAAAAATAAAGAATAAGGTTTAAGGATTTATACTATCTGACTTCAAGACTTATTATAAAGGCACAGTAATCAAGACAGTGTGGTACTGGGTGTCAAAATAAACCAGAGATTTTCAGTCTCAGTACTATTCACATTTTAGGCCCGACAATTTTTGTTGTGGAATCTGTCCTATGTACTGTATGAAGCTGAGCAGCATCTCTGACTTACATCTATCTACCAGAAACCGGTGATATCTCCCTTGTTTTGACAACTAAAGTTGTCTCCAAACTTTGCCAAATGTTCCCTAGAGACAAAATTGCTTCAGTTGAGACTACTGAGATAGGAGATAGGACAATAGATCAATAGAAGGGAACAGAGTCTAGAAACTGGCATATATGTGTATATATATATGTATATATATGTGTATATATATACATACATACATAGAGAGCGAGAGAGAGAAAATGGATTTTTATCAAAGGGATAAATTCAATTCAATGGGGAAAGTATAATTCTTTCAAAAAATAATGCTGGAACAAATCAATACTCAAATGCTCAAAGGAGTCAGTCTATGCCCTATACTTGCATACAGAAATTAACTCAAATTGAAACACAGATCTAAATTTAAACCCAAAGTTATAAAATTTTCAGAAGAAAATGTAAACTTGGGTTAGGCAAAGATCTCTTTGATACAACAGAAAAATATAATCCTTAAAGAAAAAAAACGATAAATTAGATATCAAAATTAAGAATTTCTGCCCTTCAAAAGATTCTGAGAGTAAAAACAAACTATACATCAGGTGAAAATACATATTAAATCATGTTTCGTACAAGTAATGGACTTGTATCTAGGGTATACTTTTTAAACCTCTATAAGAAAACAACAATTCAATTTTAAAACAGGTGAATGATTCAGACACTGAAAGAAGAAATACAGATGGCAAATGAAACATGAAAAGATGCTCAACAGTATTAGTCACTAGAGAAATGAAAATTAAAACGATAATGAGCTACTACTACACACCTATTAACAGTGCCTAAAATGTAAAAGCCTGTTCCTACCAAGTGTCACCTACAATATACAGCACCTGGAACTCTCATACACTGCAAACTGGAATGTAAAAATGGTACAATCACTTTGGAAATTCACTTGAGAGTTTCTTAAAAAGTTAAATTTATACCTACCATATGACCNCTCTCATACACTGCAAACTGGAATGTAAAAATGGTACAATCACTTTGGAAATTCACTTGAGAGTTTCTTAAAAAGTTAAATTTATACCCACCATATGACCCAGCAATTCCACTCCTATAGATATTTAACCCAAAGAAATGAAAGCATAGTCCATACAAAGACTTACACAAATGTTCATAGCAGCATTATTTGTAATAGTCAAGAACTGTAAACAATCGAAATGTCCATCAACAGCTAGATGGATAAACAATTTATGGCATATTTACACAATGGGATACTACTCAGCATTAAAAAGGAATGAACTATTCATATATCTTATAACACAGATGATCCTTAGAATAACCATTCTGAGTGACAAAAGTCAGATTTTTAAAAGGCTCATACTATATGATTTTATTTTTATAAACTAGTAGATGTAATAAATTGATCTCTAGTGACAGAAAGCAGTATAGTAACTGTTGGGGACAGGGTAGGGCAGGTAGGAGTAGAGGCAGGAAGAAATGGAAATGGATTACTAAGGGGCACTAAAAATCTGTGTGGGGTGATAGATATGTTCCTTATCTTGACTGTGGTGATGGTTTCATAGATGTATATATATACATCAAAACTTACCTAACTGTACACTTTAAATGTGTGCAGTTTACTATATGTCAATTACCCACTTCAACAGAGATAGTTAAAAAATAAAAAACTCTTGCTGGTATCTGACTCCCACTCTGTCCTTTGGTTTTAAAATTCTTTTTCAAATCGAGATATAACTGACATATAACATTTAAGGTATATAATGTGTCAATCTGATAAATTTATATATTGTAATATGATTACCACTATATCTTTAGCTAACACCTCTACTATGTCTACTAATTATTATTTCTTTTTTGTAATGAGAATAAGATCTACTGTGAGCAACTCTGACATATATAATACAGTATTGTTGAGTATAGTCACCATGCAGTAAGTCCAGGACTTATGTAACTACTAGTTGCAAGTTTGCACTATTAAGCAACATCTCCCCTGCATTTATACCCATATCACATTCTCAAACATTTTCCATACTAATCAGTTTATTTTTCTCAGAAATCAATTTTCCATTAAGAAATGTGATTTTTTAAAAAGTTCTGATTTTATTCATTAAGTTATAAAAATTCAGTCAGCAATGAACATTTATAATATATTTATATTACAGATATAGCTAACATGTATGTGGCCAAAGTATACTAGGCTTTGTCGTCACCACTAAGTCAACTGAGTAGAATTACAGATATCAATAACCTCAGATATGCAGATGATACCACCCTTATGGCAGAAAGTGAAGAGGAACTAAAAAGCTTCTTGATGAAGGTGAAAGAGGAGAGTGACAAAGTTGGCTTAAAGCTCAACATTCAGAAAACGAAGATCATGGTATCCGGTCCCATCACTTCATGGCAAATAGATGGGGAAACAGTGGAAATAGTGGCTGACTTTATTTTTCTGGGCTCCAAAATCACTGCAGATGGTGACTGTAGCCATGAAATTAAAAGACGCTTACTCCTTGGAAGGAAAGTAATGACCAGCCTAGATAGCATATTGAAAAGCAGAGATATTACTTTGGCAACAAAGGTCCATCTAGTCAAGGCTATGGTTTTTCCAGTGGTCATGAATGGATGTGAGAGTTGGACTGTGAAGAAGGCTGAGCGCCGAAGAATTGATGCTTTTGAACTGTGGTGTTGGAGAAGACTCTTGAGAGTCCCTTGGACTGCAAGGAGATCCAACCAGTCCATCCTAAAGGAGATCAGTCCTGGGTGTTCATTGGAAGGACTGATGCTGAAGCTGAAACTCCAATACTTTGGGCACCTCATGCGAAGAGTTGACTCACTGGAAAAGACCCTGATGCTGGGAGGGAGTTGGGGCAGGAGAAGGGGACGACAGAAGATGAGATGGCTGGATGGCATCACTGATTCGATGGACATGAGTTTGAGTAAACTCCAGGAGTTGGTGATGGACAGGAAGGCCTGGCGTGCTGCAATTGACAGGGTCGCAAAGAGTCGGACACAACTGAGCAACTGAACTGAACTGAACAGATATTTAGATAAAAATAGTACATTATTTAAAATGACTAAAGCCTAATCAATTGAGAGTCAATATAGTCTCTTTCTGGAGACAGTAAGATATTCTATGATCTTGAAAAACAGGCAGAGTGGAATAAAGGGGAAAAAAGAAAGAAAGAAAAAAAGCCAAGAGGGAAAAAAATTAATGACCCCTCCTTTTTAAATCATATATTCTTATTATTACTCCAAAAATATGAAACTGTACTTGAAGATGTTATAATGGCAAAAATATGGGGCGGGGGGAGAACTATTTATACCTTATTACATGCATTGTTTTAAAATGCTGATAGTTGGCTAAGTTGAGAGCACTAAATACATATATATTCCCTAACATAATGATAACACGAATTACTGGTAGTTATCCTTTAAAATGTTTAGGTTCCAAATTGAACATAAATCTCTAGCCAATATTTTCAGGTATTAATGTGTTTATTTAGCATCTTCAAGATGAACAAAATTACCACTATGCCCAGGAAATGTATAAAAAGAAAACTAACAAGTGTAAGAAAAAAATAACACAAGATTTTTTAATGAAAAAAATTATAACAAGGACACTAAACATTAAGTTACTATATATATATATCACACACACAAACATATATATACACACATTTTAAACTTTTTAAAAAACCTGGTACAAAATTAAACTGCATCTTTCTCATATTCACATGATTAAGTATGTATTTTGACAGGATATAAAGATGGAACACACACGGCTAGGCCTCAAGATTAGAAACTCTAATGCAGGACCATATTATCAAGTCTATTTTCTATTACTTTTGTGACTTTAGGAAACATTTATCTTGTATAAGACATAAAAGCTTTTTAAGTATCTTAACCACTTACATAGAAAATTGAGGGAAAGACTCACCATGGCTGTGTTTATCTATAATTCACTGTAGTATATATAATGTTCACTCAGAGGCTTGGAACGTGATAACCACAATGAAGAAACAAGCTCAGCTGTAATAATGAATTCTGACTGCTTAGTTTGAACACCCAACTTTCTACTACAGATATTACACCTTGTAATAGATGACACAAAAGAGCATATGTCAAACTTTGCTGTAGAGCTGTTAGGAGAATGCCAAATACAGATACTGAAAACTCTATGTGCTGTATTTAATACCCTGGGCGTTTAAAAATTAACTGAATATTGAAAATATGTAAACATATTTTTTAGAAAGCAATGCTAAGCACCTTTAAAATACAATACTGATATACTGTAACTGAACATGCATTTAGAGGACAAATGAATTTTTATAAACTAATTTAGACAGCATTTTTAAAGAGCTACTCATTAAAATACTTACATGAAAATATTGATAGTTCCAGTTCCTACCTAAAAACCAAAAGAGTATACAATTAGGGATTTAAACCTTCATGCTCTTTCTTTCTTTCTCTTTTTGCTTATGGGGAGGATGTACTGCAACTTTCTGTTCTCATGAAAAAAATGTCAGAAGAGACAGTCACATAGAATGGAGTAAGAAATGTTTTTAAACTATGTTTTGTTCTTTTTTAGGTGCCAAAGTCTGGATCCTCTACCATCTCTCATTCTCCTAGGTAACTGACTAGAATCTGTATCTTAACAAGCATTTCTCCTTAACAACTCAACATCAAAAAGCAAGGAATGTCTCCAAAGGAATATAGCTCAAGAAACTATAATTATCTATTGTCATTAATGAAAAGTAAAGATCTATTACTTGAAATACTGAAAAAAGTTTCCATTAAAATTAGAAATAACAAATGAAAGAATATCACCCACAATGCAATATTAAACTATAAATTAATTTGGACTTATACCCGTTAAGTACACACAAACTAAAAAAATCTGGGTTTGAGGTAACTAAGAGTTGTGTTCAGCTTAGCACTGACTTCACACACATGCACACACAACATAGATTTGGCAACCTGCCTCTATAAATGCTGACGTCAAGTATTTTCGATTCTTAGGAAAAGGAAAAGCAATTCTTACTTTAAAAAATCATGAAAAAAATCATGTATGTAACTGAATATTAACTTTGCATTAAATAGAGGTATAAATAATAAATTTTATGTTAAATAGGGTTTAAATATAAAGAGCAAGGAATTTTAGAATTCTATCTACTTCTAAAGTAACAGTGCTTTATACTTAGATACATGTTGTGTACCTGAAACAAAGTGAATTAAGAATGTGAGACTGGACTTAGAAAAGCCAAAAGGACTCATATTCATATAAAGTACTAAAGTTAAATTTCATATGCTGTATGCTTTGAATATTAAACACTAATATCCATTGGAAGTCATTATTATTTTTGAAATGAAAATTTAAATATTAACACAAAAGGTCTCTGGGTGGGGGGAAAAGGCTTTAGGTTGATTTCTTGATAGCTGTAACTGACATTTCTAATTTACCAACCTTCCAGAAAAGAGAAGCTTATAATGAATATACTGATTAGTACATATTCAGTATTTGAAGTAAATATGCTTATTCAACAAGCAAATATAACACACTAGTTGTTTTAAAGTTTTAAATATGAGCTAAATTTTAAACTATAAATCTTTACCTTGAAAGATTACCATCTTTCAAATACCATCAATTTATTAAGAACTCTGGCACAGAAAAATAAGTATAACTCAGATTCTTTTCTAACCAGAGCTGCTTGCTTCTTTAATACAAAATAGGAACAAACATCTGCTGCTGCTATCAAAAAGTTCCCCTATCTATAAACACTAGGGAATTCTATTATTCTTTCTGAAATCTCTCATTTCTACATTTTTCAACCCATAAGTAGTATTTTTAACTATAATACCATATAAATCCATGCAAAAGGCATTTATTTCTCTTGCTTATTTGACTCAAGTTAAAATCCTCAGTACTTAATCATGATACAGTAAATTTCTATGAGATGACCATTGGTATACTACTTGTTTCTAGTTATGGAAGAAGTTAAAATGCAACTACAGAGTTTTCACAGATGTGAATGTTGGGCTTAATATTATGATACAAAATCTGTTGTTTTTCTTTCCAAATGAGACCGATTTCAGATATTCTCTTGTCTATTAATTTGAAATTTTTCTTCATAACTTTAAAGAGGGAGTAAGTTCTTTTAAAACTAAAAAAATCATCACACACACACACATATATACTCACATACTGTTTTTGATGTTCTTTTTTAAGAACCAAAATTAGATATTTTTTCAAAGGATGAATTAGATAACTATTTGTGTTCACACTGTATCACTGTGGATAAGTTCAGATGATCTTCTGAAATACTGGCCTTATCAGATAATCAAAAAGTATAAGAATTATATAAAATAAGAGTAAAATATCTCTTAAGGTAAAAATAGCAACAAATGTCAGTTTTGAATTAAAGCTGCTCATTGACCCAGTCTTCAGTCCACTTATCATAACGTTGTGCTTTGATAACATTCACCTTCTTTTTCTATGACATCATAAGTCACCAGAGTTGTAAATTCTGAAAAGCTTCAATAATTTATGTAGCAGATAATTTCTTACAGTCCAAATTTGGTTTTGCTTCCAGAGACAATGCTGGTTCTTTGGGTTCTTGCTTAACTTGGTTCACAGAAACGGTACCTTCTGAATTTTCTTCAACTTTAAAGCCAAACATAAAAGAAAAACCCTAATGGTTAATATAATTTATAATACTGGAATCTTAAAAATTATATGAATTTAGAAACAAAGCACAAAAACAGTATTTTGCTAGAACCAAGTAATTTAGAAAGTCAACTGGTGTATTTGAGAACTCAGTGCTTCTGACATCTTAATGGTCATTCACAGTAAATTCCTTCAGGATGAAAAAAAAAAAGAAACCAATAAAACTACAAAGTTATTCTCTTCAGAAGATACTCTGACCAAAAAGCAGTCCATAATTTGATGAAATTATAAGGAATATCTCATAGTTAAACTTAACTGTCTTTAAATACTTGTATGCCCAAAAGTGAGGAAGCCTCTTGTTATGTGAAAAAAATTTTTTTTCTTTTTTACAAACATCAAGCATGTACTACAAATCACTGATATGTTACCATTCATATGGTTTTCATACATGTTCATATATTTTTAAAAAATGTTCTCTCCATAAAGAAACTGTGCTACATAAGTACTTCAGAAGAAAACATGCTATATCTTGAATGACAGCTCTGACTCAGCTGCACAGGTAGCTGTTGCTTATCTGAAATATTTCAGAATGTACAACCATTCTGATTTCAAAGTACTTATGAGGAAGTTAATGTAAATGCAGCAAACCAGGAACACTACTGATATCTGGCACCTAGGATACCCACTATAAAATCTTTCTTCTTCTCAGTAATCTATCAGTTTTTTTTCTCTACCAACTCTTAGGAAAATATGTTTTTCAGTTGCTACAGGCAACCAAACTTAAGGGGATTCTACTTGGTCAGAAGTGCACTGAACACACCTAATGATTGTCACATATGGATTAGAGTTTAGCTTATGCCATATCAAGAAAACCAACACAGGATTGATTTGAGTAATCCTGCAAATTCATATTTAGGTGACATAGTCTCTCAGATCATGATCTAACTTGATATATCATGCAAGTTCAGACCCAAAAAGGGTCTCTTTTAAGGCAATTTAAATTAGAGCTCCCAGAAATACCTGGGCACAACAGAGGGAGGAAGCATCTTGGAAGGGGAAGATGCTTTGGAGGCAGACAGATCTGGCTTCAAATGTCCTCTCTGTCACTTACTACATGTGATTTTAAGGCAATTAGGTAAACCTCCCAGAGCTTGGCCTCCCCATCTGCAGAATGGGAACATCGCTGGCTCTTTCATGGAGCAGTTGTAAGGATCATTTCATGTATCTTTCTTGTCCCTCTCTTCCACTAAATTTCCTACAGACAACTGCCATAGCTCTTTGGATAAATTTTCTTAAAAGTAATAAATTTAAAAGACAATGATTCTTTTCTGGAAGAAACTATCTCATACATGGAGGGAAAACATATGTTCTAAGGATAATTTCTAAGAAGACTTTTTTTTCTTCAAGACAAACTGCAAATCTCTCTCCACAAAAATGCCCAATCCAGAACAACTTGCGGCATACATCAGGTAGAAATTCAGAGTTTATTACTATGCTGACTGGTTTCATTCCAAAGTGAAGGTAACAAAGTCTTGATTAAACCCAAGTCCTCAAGTCTTCCTAATTCCCTTTCAATTTCCATAGAACTCAACAGGTAAATTTACAACTAAAATCCTTTTTAACCTCTACATCTGCAAACTTCACCCCATTTTTTTTGTTGCAATTTTTCTATGATAATCTTTATACTGAATAGTTTTTCATTTTTCTAATTTTTGATCATATATACAAAAACGACCTTCCTCATTTCACATCACCACAGATTTTCCATGTAAAACTTAGGTAGTTAGGGAATGAATAATCTCGACAAAGAAAAAAAATTAAGTTTACAAGCTATTAAACTCATGCTCACAAAACTTCTTTCCTTTTTCTTCTGATTTTATTTATATATTATATACTCACTGAATAAAAACCAATAGTTTTTTTTTCCGTAGTGTAATACCGATGATAGTCCATAAAGGTTTAAAAAAAAAAAAGATGATTTTAACTTACTAAGAACTGGAGGGCTGTCTATAATCTGTATTGGTATGGTCTGCACATTTCCCAATAGAATCCGATGAACATTTCCTTCCAGAGTCTCTGTATCTTCAACATCTTCAACTTCTACCAGCTGATCCACTGCAACCAGATTTTGATCTGGTCCTGGAAGGTTACTCATGGTAGAAGAAATACTACTGTTTGGGGTTAGAGGTGAATCTGTCTGACCAAGCAGTAGAGAACTATTATTCATTACAACACTTTCTACTGAATCCAGAAGTCTTGAAGGACTGGAGGAGGGGTGGTTATCCACTGATACTAGAGCTGGTGATCCGTCAGAAGGGAATCGTGGTTGTAACTGCAAACCCTTTTGAACCAAAAAGAGTTATATCAAATGTTTGAACTTACTGTGTATGTTGTTTGCTTTGATTGTATTATTCTTTTGACCCAAACTTAGAATAAAAGCTAAGAATATAGTTACTAACAAATATTAAGTGAGGACAGAAACAAAAACCAAAGGAAAACTGCACTATTAAATTTTCTTGCATGCATAATCAATTCAAACTTTTCCAAAACATATTGTTTAAATTATCATCTTAAGACACAAAAAAATCAGAAAATTAATGGTAAAAACATCACTGATCATGTTCATAATTCCATAACAATTCTGTAAAATCCCAAAGAAAAGAAGAGAAATTGAGGAAGAAAGATAAGGGTCTCAAATTTGGTATTATACTGGATACTTACCTGCAGGTGTGTGAATATTTTTGGCTGAAATGAAGAAAGTGAGGAGAGCAAGTGGGCTGGTTCTGGAGACAAAGAATTCCTTGTCTGATTTGTTTCCAATTTGCTGGAAGCTGATTCTCCTTGTGAATTACCTAAATTATATAAAAAATATATTATTAAAATAATTTTTATGGCTACACTTTATTACGACCTTTACTATCAGAAATGGCATAGGAAATAAGGTCAAAGGACTTTAAGAAGTTATATCTAGTTATCTAGTCTACTATTTCTAAAACCACATAGTTCATCAGAATCACTAAGAAAACTTTGAAAAAATATAAATTCCTAGATTCAACTTCAGTAATTTTAATTCAGCATAGCTAGGATGGGTTGTAAGAAACTATTTTTTTTTCCTTGAAAGATTCTATACCTGTAGTTCTAACCTAGTCCATTTTTCATGCTGTAAAACTGGGCTTACACTTCTCCAGAAATGGAGTACCTACTGAGCTTCTCAGTTACAAAGACGAAACTCAATTCATCTTTGGTAGCCCTAGTGCCTAGGACAATGCCTAGCATAAACCAGGTCTTCAATAATAATAGTATTAAATTTCTTTCAACAACTCATTTTGGAATAAATGAATAGGAGTAAAAATTTCTTTCTTTTCTAAATATCTCAATTTTTAAGGTAATTGTCCTATTGAGTCCTCCTCATGTAATTCTTATATGTTAACACAAATATATTCATCTCTTTAAGTCAATCAAAAACAAAATTATCAATAACTTTTTAATGGGACTTCCCTGATGGTCCAGTGGTTAAGGCTCTATGCTTCCAATACAGGGGGCACGGGTTTGATCCCTAGTCAGGGAACTAAGAACCCACATGCTACATGGTACAGCCAAGAAAAACCTACCAAACAAAAAACAACTGTTCATTGCTTCTATACTGCATATTGCACCCATGTAACTGAGTAATTTTAAAAAATGGCCCTACCATCAGACAAGGACGGATTTAAGTACTGGTTTTTCTCGGGCAACATGTTAAGTGCCAACATGCCAGTTAACACGGTTTCTAACCTTCACGTTCCTCATCTGTAAATTCAGGATAAGAGAATTTTTCTCAAAGGACTACTGAGAGAATTAGCAGTACTCTCACATTTCTAGGTGTCTTCATTTCTAACTGTCCCACCTCAATTCGCTGCAGTCTCCCACTACTATGAGCATGCCCTAGATTATTCCACATATAAAATCTCTATTTCAAATATCCCATTCTCTGACCACATCTATTCCTCCAGGGACTTTTCTCGGGTGAAGTGAAAGATGCTCAGTCATGTCCGACTCTTTGCGAACCCATGGACTATACAGCCCATGGAATTCTCCAGGCTAGAATACTGGAGTGGGTAGCCTTTCCCTTCTCTGATGCCATCCAACCATCTTATCCTCTGTTGTCCCCTTCTCCTCTTGCCTTTAATCTTTCCCAGCATCAGGGTCTTCTCTAATGAGTTAGCTCTTCACATCAGATAGCCAAAGTATTGGAGCTTCAGCTTTAGCATCAGTCCTTCCAAGGAATATTCGGGACTGATTTTCTTTAGAATTGACTGATCTCCTTGCTGTCCAAGGGACTCTCAAGAGTCTTCTCCAACTTTTTTGAACCACAGTTCAAAAGCATCAATTCTTTGGTGCTTAGCCTTCTTTATGGTTGAACTCATATCCATACATGACTACTGGAAAACCATAGCTTTGACCATACGGACCTTTGCTGGCAAAGTAGTCTCTGCTTTTTACTACACTGTCTAGGTCTGTCATAATTTTTTTTTCCAAGGAGCCAGCGTCTGTTAATTTCATGGCTGCAGTCACCATCTGTAGTGATTTTGGAGCCCCCAAAAAATAAAGTCTCTCACTGTTTCCCCATCTATTTGCCATGAAGTGATGGGACTCGATGCACTCTCACTTGAAGAGAAAAGAGAAGCTATGCGCTATCTATCACCAAAGCTAGCAAATACCTTCTTCTTTACCTACCTCTTCAGGTCTCTCCCTTCCTAATGTACTTTCCTTCAACCCTGTACCATAGCAAACTTTCTGAAAAAGTTGTCCACACTATCCACACTCCTTCAATCATTTCCCATTCACTCTTAAGTCATTCCAATACGGCTTCCTCCCAGTCCACCTCATTGGAATGACTCTGGTACTCATGCTTCTGCAAACTTGATCTCAGAATCTTCTCTCCTCTGCTACCAATATTCTACTATTATGCCAGTGTTGCTGAGCTCGATAAATGCCATGATCAATGAGCTGTTCACAGAAGAAACTCAAGAGTCATTGCAGATCATTCCCACTCCTTTACCTCTCACACCTATTCATTCAATAACCAGTTTCTAAGATTACTCTGGTGATGTCCATGTGTAGAGTCTTCTCTTGTGTTGTTGGAACAGGGTGTTTGCTATGATCAGTACATTCCCTGGCAAAACTCTGTTAGCCTTTGCCCTGCTTCATTCTGTACTCCAGGGTCAAATTTGCCTGTTACTCTACGTGTTTCTCAGAAAAGGCAATGGCACCCCACTCCAGTACTCTTGCCTGGAAAATCCTATGGACAGAGGAGCCTGGAAGGCTGCAGTCCATGGGGTCACTGAGGGTCGGACACAACTGAGTGGCTTCACTTTCACTTTTCACTTTCATGCACTGGAGAAGGAAATGGCAACCCACTGCAGTGTTCTTGCCTGGAGAATCCCAGGGACGGCGGAGCCTGGTGGGCTGCCGTCTATGGGGTCGCACAGTCGGACACGACTGAAGCGACTTAGCAGCTTAGCAGCTAGGTATTTCTTGACTATCTACTTTTGCATTCCAGTCTCATATAATGAAAAGGACATCTTTTTTGGGTATTAGTTCTAGAAGGTCTTGGAGGTCTTCATAGAACCGTTCAGCTTCTTCAGCATTATTGGTAGGGGCATAGAATTGGATTACTGTGATATTAAATGGCTTGCCTTGGAAATGAACAGAGATCATTCTGTCCTTTTTGAGATTGCATCCAAGAACTGCATTTTGGACTCTTTTGTTGACTATGATGGCTATTCCATTTCTTCTAAAGGATTCTTGCTCACAGTAGTAGATATAATGGTCATCTGAGTTAAATTCACCCATTCCAGTCCATTTTAGTTCGATGATTCCTAAAATGCCGATGTTCACACTTGCCATCTCCTGTTTGACCACTTCTAATTTGCCTTGATTCACGGACCTAAAATTCTAGGTTCCTATGCAATACTGTTCTTCACAGCATCAAACTTTACTTCCATCACCAGTCACATCCACAACTGGGTGTTGTTTTTGCTTTGGCTCCGTCTCTTCTGTCTTTCTGGAGTCATTTCTCCACTCTTCTCCAGTAGCATATTGGGCACCTACTGACCTGGGGAGTTCATCTTTCAGTGTCCTATCTTTTCGCCTTTTCATTCTGTTCATAGGATTTTTAAGGCAAGAATACTAAAGTGGTTTGCCATTCCCTTCTCCAGTGGACCACGTTTTGTCAAAACTCTCCACCATGACCCCGAAGGTCTTGGGTTGCCCTAGATGGCATGGGTCATAGTTTCATTGAGTTAGATAAGGCTGTGGTCCATGTGATCAGATTGGTTAGTTTTCTGTGATCATGGTTTTCAGTCTGTCTGCCCTCTGATGGAGAAGGATAAGAGGTTTATGGAAGCATCCTAACTGGAGAGACTGACTGAGGAGGAAACTGGGATGGGTAGGGTCATGCTCAGTAAATCTTTAATACAATTTTCTGTTGAAGGGCGGGGCTGTGTTCCCTCCTTGTTATTTGACCTGAGGCCAAACTATGGTAGAGGTAATAAAGATAATGGCGACCTCCTTCAAAAGGTCCCATGCACTCAGTGCCCCAAAGATGGAGAAGCTCTATATAGTCAGCAAAAATAAGATCGTGAGCTGACTGTGCTGAATGCAAAAGTAGGAAGTCAAGAAACACCTGGAGTAACAGGCAAATTTGGCCTTGGAGTACAGAATGAAGCAGGGCAAAGATAATAGAGTTCTTCCAAGAGAATGCACTGGTTATAGCAAACACTCTCTTCCAACAACACAAGAGAAGACTCTACACATGGACATCACCAGATGGTCAACACAGAAATCAGATTGATTATATTCTTTGCAGCCAAAGATGGAGAAGCTCTAACAGTCAGCAAAAACAAGACTGGGAGCTGACTGTGGCTCAGATCATGAACTCCTTATTGCCAAATCCAGACTTAAATTGAAGAAAGTAGGGAAAACCATTAGACCATTCAGGTATGACCTAAATCAAATCCCTTATGATTATACAGTGGAAATGACAAATAGATTCCAGGGATTAGATCTGATAGACAGAGTCCCTGAAGAACTATGGACAGAGGTTCATGACATTGTACAGGAGGCGGTGATCAAGACCATCCCCAAGAAAAAGAAATGCGAAAAGGTGAAATGGTTGTCTGACGAGGCCTTACAAATTGCTGACAAAAGAAGAGAAGCAAAAGGTAAAGGACAAAAGGAGATATGTACCCATCTGAATGCAGAGTTCCACAGAATAGTAAGGAGAGATAAGAAAGCCTTCTTCAGCAATCAGTGCAAAGAAATAGAGGAAAACAACAGAATGGGAAAGACTAGAGATCTCTTCAAGAAAATTAGAGATACCAAGGGAACATTTCATGCAAAGATGGGCTCAATAAAGGACAGAAATGGTATGGACCTAACAGAAGCAGAAGATATTAAGAGGTGGCAAGAATACACAGAAGATACAAAAAAGATCTTCATGACCCAGATAGTCACAATGGTGTGATCACTCACCTAGAGCCAGACATCCTGGTACGTGAAGTCAAGTGGGCCTTAGGAAGCATTACTAGGAACAAAGCTAATGGAGGTGATAGAATTCCAGTTGAGCTATTTCAAATCCTAAAAGATGATGCTATGAAGATGCTGCACTTAACATGCCAGCAAATTTGGAAAATTCCCCAGGACTGGAAAAGGTCAGTTTTCATTCCAATCGCAAAGAAAGGCAATTTTTTCAAACAATGCTCAAACTACCACACAGTTGCACTCATCATACACGCTAGTAAAGTAATGCTCAAAATTCTCCAAGCCAGGCTTCAACAGTACATGAACCATGAACTTCCAGATGTTTGAGCTGAATTTAGAAAAGACAGAGGAACCAGAGATCAAATAGCCAACATCCGTCGGATCATCAAAAAAGCGAGAGAGTTCAGAAAAACATCTACTTCTGCTTTATTGACTATGCCAAAGCCTTTGACTGTATGGATCACAACAAACTGTGGAATTCTTGAAGAGACAGGAATATCAGACCACCTGACCTGCCTCCTGAGAAATCTGTATTCAGGTCAAAATGCAACAGTTAGAACTGGACATGGAACAACAGACTGGTTCCAAATCAGGAAAGGAGTATGTCAAGGCTGTACACTGTCACCCTGCTTATTTAACTTACATGCAGAGTACTTCATGAGAAATGCTGGACTGGATAAAGCACAAGCTGGAATCAACATTGCCAGGAGAAATATCAATAACTCAGATATGCAGACAACACACCTGATGCAAAGAGCTGACTCACTGGAAAAGACCCTGATGCTGGCAAAGATTAAAGGCGGGAGGAGAAGGGGACGACATAGGATGAGATGGTTGGATGGCATCACCGACTCAATGGATATGAGATTGAGTAAACTCCAGGAGTTGGTGATGGACAGAAAGGCCTGGTGTGCTGCAGTCCATGGGGTTGCAAAGAGTCGGACAAGACTGAGAGACTGAACTGAACTGAAGATAACTCTTAAATGTGCCTAATTCTTATATAAATGTCACCAACTGCAAACAACACCAACACCTTTCATTAGGACGGTGAAAGGGGCTCCTAAATCTATTATGCTTATTCAGTTTTATCTCCAACCACTGTCTCTATTTAAGACCACTTAAGCATTAAGTTCCTTGGACATGGTATCCTCTTTCTTGCTTAGTGTTTGAACATGCTATTCCTTTGATTAGTAAATTCCTATTCATTCTTCAGTTCTCAGTTTAAAAGTCACTTTCTCTACTACTGTATATAAAATGGATAACTAATCATAGCCTAGTGTATAGTGCAGGGAACTTTACTCAGTGCTCTGTGGTGACCTAAATGGGAAGGAAATCCAAAAAACAGAGGATATGTGTATACATACAGTTGATACACTTTGCTCTACAGCACAAACTAACTGCCGTTTTAAAGCAACTGTCCTCTAATTTAAAAAAATAAAAATAAAAGTCACTTTCTCAAATGTCCCTTTCCTACTCTCTGGACTAAGTTACATATCTCTATCACTGTTCCCTCACAGTTTGGCACAATTCTATCATGGTAATACTGTCAACTCTCTCTCACAGTAATACTATTACTATTCATTATAGTAATTAATTAGAATATGCTGTAGTCTTTTTCTCTTCCTAAAATTTAAATTCAATGAAGCAAGAAACTTACTTTTCTATGCTCTGCATTTATCACACTGAATTAAATATACACAGAACAAAAGAATAAGTCTAAAAAATTTGCAAGCTATTCTATAAGTAAAGCAATTCCAAGGTCAACAGCCAAAGAATTAAAAAAACCTGTATTCTACATATTATTAATTTATTTTAAAGTATTTATTTACGTGTTAAGTTTTTAGAAGCCACTATGCTAAGAACTAGGTATAGTAATTTGAATAAAACATGATTCTCAGCTCCTCCTCACTAGGGGGGATGCCAACACCCTTTCTCGCTGGGTGTTTATCTCTGCCTTGCCCCTCCATCTTAACTAAACTAATCGTTTCTCTGTGTACCGTCCCACTTTTTGTGCTATGTCTCTGGTAATAAACTTTGTACCTGCATTTACAAAAAAAAAAAAAAAAACACACACACAATTCCCAAATCATAATAGAAGATATATATCCATAAACAAAGAATAGCATGTTAAATGCAGAGGTAAATAAAAAAGAGTGAATATCCAAATTTACATAGGGGGATGAAGTTAAGAAAGCACCTAAAGCCAAAGAAACTGCAATTTGAGTGGTAAGAGGAGTTTGCCACCCAGAAGAGGAGAAGAGACATTTCTCGAAGAGAGAACAAAAGGGCTGAAATAAGCCCAGAATATTGAGAGAACACAGGAGTAAGAAACATACGAGAAAAAGCAAACCATATAAAATGGACAACAGTTTCCTGATCAAGGTGTCTTAGAGTTATTACTACTGAAATTAGCCTAGCTTTAGAGTAAACCATGCTAATCATCATTAGCCTCAAAATTTCAATCATAAATAATAAAATCTGATATATACATAGGAAATTTAAATAGCTAGAAATATTTTTGATAAATCCTAACATAGTTGCTCTTGCATCTTTGGGCCATGGTTTCCTTTTCCATAACTTAGATGAGACAAACTAGATGAGATAATATCTTAAATATCTTCCAGGTTTAACACTGCTTGATTTTATATCCTGAAATTGAATTATTCAAGATAACCTACCTTCTGCAAGCGTAACTGTCACAGTCTCTCTGAGAATATTCCCACTATCTGTAGTCCATTGAAGCTGAAATGGGAACACTTACTTCAGTAAAAAGAACAAAGCATTTATCTCTAAAACTATTTTAAAATAATAATGCAGCTGTCATATCTTACCCAATCATAGTATAAACGTGCTTTATTCTCTAATTACTTTCTTCACTTGTTCATATTCTCAAAGCATAAGTATACTTAACTAATCAAATAAATTATCTTCCCAAGTTCAGATAGCAAGAATTTGACAAAGACTACCGGTACTCAAATCTGTTTTAGTTTCTGAATTTTGGATAGTGAATAACTAAGCATTTTGGATAGAAAAGAAGAGTAGCTCAAGCTTAATAAAAAAAATCTCAAACTATTCAGTTATTGAATCTAGAGAGTAAAACTGCAGACAGCAAAGGATATTGTTACTTGAGATTTTAATGCCAAAATCATTGTGTGTATTACAATTAGTAGTTTCTGGGTAATTTCTGGGTAACCATTGTGTATATTACTATCAGCAGTTTCTGGGTAGTTTCTACTCTCTTTGGAGTAGGTAGAAATGGGCACTTTTCTGGGAGAAACTATATTATCAGAGTATGAGGTAAGCTTTACATCCACAGAGAGCATACAGAACCAACATCATCACATTCAAGTCTATGCTATTCTATTCAAACTTGCTGACATATTTAAAAAGAGGTTGAGATATACATAGTATGCACTCAATAAATATCTGTCACATAAATAAGATATACTTTTATGGAGATAAAATATGTTGATTTTTAAGTGAAGATTACTATTGTTATTATAGTCACAGCTAGAAATTCACTTTAATTTCTTTTTATGGGAGTAATAAAAAACATTTTAGTTAAATCATCACCTAAGAGTTCAGTGTTTACATTTTGGGGAAAAATACTATTTTTCCTTACATCACAGTCATTTATATGGCCTAGTGGCAACCACGCATTAGCTGAGAAAGACTATTGTACTAAAACAAGAAATTACAGTTGTAATCATACCGTTGCTGGAATAATCTCTGAGTTGTATATATTATCTCCATTTTTCAAGGATTTCTGTGCTTCATGGATGTGATTTCTTATATCATTTACAGTTGGAAAAAAGGATAAATTATGTCTTTCAGGTACTTCATCAGGTTTGAAGAGTTCCCTTTCCACAAATTTTCTGTGGAAATATAAAATAGAATAAAAACATAAACAATCTAGCAATCTAATAATTTAGTTCAAGTGAGAAAGGTTCTCTTTCAGGATATAATTCTGTAAAGTACGATTTATAGCTTTATAAGTAATTTATATTTTTCTACTTTTTTCATACACATTAAGTCCTAGAATTCATGCAGATTAAAAGAAAAGTAATATTCTCACTGGTTAAACACCTGTATATCTTAGAATGAGCTTTGATATTTTTATGAATTTAATGAAATCACTATTTTCAGTTCAAAGATAGTATGTTTTTGAATGCTTACTCTGTCAGTCACTGAACTGAACACTTTACATCTAGTATGTCCTTTAACCCATCCTATAATCTTGTGAGGTAAGTATAATCAACATTGTAAAGTATTCTGTAAAGTATGACTTTACAGAAGAGGGAATTAAGAGCTACACAAATTAAGTAATTTGCCCGAAGTCATATACAAGGCTAATAACTAAGACAGACTGGGCCTATACCAAAGTTACACATATAAACATCATATTTCATTGCTTTCAAAAGTCTTCAGATAATATATGAAATATGATCTGCTCAAATTTTACAAGTAGACCAAAGAGAAAATAGAAATAAAAGGCAATGTTGTCACAAGATGGCATAAAAAGTAAATATATAAAAAGAAATGATAAAATTCAGTATACACATGCTTCATGCATTATATTCAGTAGGCCATAGTGCAGAGCTGTATCATACTTTTGTTCTTAAGATTTAGGTTTAGTAAAATAGTGGATGGCTTACCAAACTTTGGCTCTGTTCTAACAATGCCCCAATGTAAATAAACATAAAATGTCTAAGAAATCTGTTAAACCGAAGTCATATATTAATTAAGAAATAATCCTGGGAAATACTCATTCTGCTGTTCAGATCCAACGATACAATAACCAGCAGGAATAAAGTCAGTTAAGAAGCAGAAATCATGGTGAAGAGCAAGGTTGTATACCTAGACTTTACTTCTACCTATATCTCTAACCATCCTAAGTCTCCGTTTCCTGATCTGAAGAATGAGGATAAATATACTAAATTTATAAAGTCATAGGAATAAATGAGATTGTGCCTATAAAGTACTTAGCATACTATTTGGCACACACATAGTAAGTGCCTCATATTTATAATAATAATTATTATTATATCCTGAGTACCAATAAAATTAGACCAGAGTACTACATGGGGCTTCCCCAGTGGCTAAGCAGTAAAGAATCCACCTGCAATACAGGAGTCACAGGAGACATGGGTTTGATCCCTGTGTGGGGAAGATCCCCTGGAGGAGTACATGGCAACCCACTCCAGTATTCTCGCCTGGAGAATGCCATGGACAGAGGAGCCTGGCAGGCTGCAGTCCACAGGGTTGCAAAGAGTTGAACACAACTGAAGTGACTTAGCATGCACACACAGAGTACTACATATAAAATTTCATTAGACAAAAAACTGCTAATATTCTTTTGTATCAATAAAATTTACCTGCACATTTCAAATGGGTTAAAACAAATATCTTGGCCAATGTTTTAAAATCTTTTCTAAAAATTTTCTTTCTATAAAGGTATTTAGTATATAATTCAATATATATATAATTTAAAAAGTCTAATTTCCCAAATCTGACCATGGAATATCTAAAATGAGTAATTCAAATCATTACTCATAGCTTGCAAAGCATCTGCTAAAAGTGATCAATTCTTAAATAATAATATTTTAATAAATTAATAAACTATATTCCCTATATATTCTGATAGCATATATCCTGGAATATGTCTACAATGTTAATTGTATTATTTAAACAAACAAACAAAAATAAAAAATATAAAAGAACAATTTTGTTTCTACTGTACCTTAGCTGTTTTCTAACTGCATACACTTGTTCTATTCCCTGTGATACTAATTCTTGAATTTTATGTGCTACTTGAGGATGCAGACGTGAGGGCAATGTACAATTCTCATCTCTAATTGCAGCTTCCTCTTCTTCAAGAGAAGATATGGGAAAGGAGGAAGATGATAAGGGGAGGCAGGGAGTCTCTAATTCATGATACTGATGAGCCTGCTGCGTAGGTAACTGTACATACCACCTAATGAGAGAAAATATTTAAAATTATATTACTAGAAAAAGGCAAGAATCATATATTTATGTTAATACTCATAAACAGAAAGAATAAATTTTTTTGAAAAATTATATATAATAATATCATATTAAGTGCTTCCCAAGTACTTCAGTGGTAAAGAATCTGCCTGCCAATGCAGGAGATGTGGGTTTGATCCCTGGGTCAAGAAGAGCCACTAGAGAAGGAAATGGCAACCCACTCCACTATTATTGCCAGGGAAATGCCATGGACAGAGAAGCATGGTGGGCTACAGCAAATTAGGTTGTAAGAAAGTACTAAATATATAATAAAATGTGTTTCCAAATATGAATTTATCAAGTTGGGAAAAAAATTCATATGGTATACAGAATTCTTTGGTCAAAATTATCCACATGTGGTTGATAAACTCAATGGCTTATACATGGCAAATCAGTTTAATACCCAGGAAGCTACTAATAAAACATCTACCTTATAGAAACCATTTCTTAATGCAATAATTGGAAAACATAATATAATTTCTCTTATAGACAGTATTCTTGTAAAAGAAACAAAGTAACTTGTAAATACAAGAACAATGTAAACGTCATACCTAAGAACACCACCAGCATCTACCAAGTTCTTTTTTAACAAGTTAAAGGCTTTCTCCTGCTCCATTCGGATTATCTTCCTGTCAATTTTGGGGTCTGTAGGAACTCTATAGTCAGGAAATTTCTGTACTTTTTTAATGTAAATCCTTTACATAAGAAAAAGAAGAATTTGCTCCATTAAGTTACAATCTCAAGATTATCTAACTTGTCAAACAGAAGTTTAACTTATACATTACTAAAGTTTAGAGAAAATTCAATTATCTAGAAAGCATTCAGATCATTATGTGAAAGATATACCATCTTTTCAGTATATAATACTTAGCAAATTAAAAGTAGTCATTACTTTAGTAAAAATGTCTAAACACTATACAACTAACTTTTTTTTCCTGGATCTGTCTCTTCTCCATTCTCCTGCTCATGCCTGGATTACTGTAATGCCTTCCTTCTGAGGCTTCTAGCTGCCATTATACTAATTTTTACATCCACTTGATACATCAACGCCATAATAATTCGTCACATTTATACCACTGTTGAAATCTATTTGCTCCTTAATCAAGTAAAAATGATTTAGCAGCATTCAGAGCATTCTATATGATTCCAGTTTATTTATCCATCTTTTAATTTCTTCAAATATTATATTGCTTTTCATCTGAAGTTTATCATCTCAACGTTCCAACTCCCTCCTTGCCATGATACACAATGTTGTTGCTGGGCACACAGTCAGTTCAGTTCAGGTCAGTCATGTCCGACTCTTTGCAAACCCATGGACTGCAGCACGCCAGGCCTCCCTGTCCATCACCAACTCCCAGAGTTTACTCAAAATCATGTCCATTGAATCGGTTATGCCATCCAACCATCTCATCCTCTGTTGTCCCCTTCTCTTTCCACTTTCAATCTTTACCAGCATCAGGGTTTTTCAAATGAATCAATTCCTTGCTTCAGGTGGCCAAAGTATTGGAGTTTCAGCTTTAGCATCAGTCCTTCCAATGAATATGCAGGACTGACTTCCTTTAGGATGGACTGGTTGGATCTCCTTGCAGTCCAAGTGACACTCAAGTCTTCTCCAATACCACAGTTCAAAAGCATCAATTCTTCAGCACTCAGCTTTCTTTATAGTCCAACTCTCACATCCATACATGACTACTGGAAAAACCATAGCTTTGACTACATGAACCTTTGTTAGCAAAGTAATATCTCTGATTTTTAATATACTATCTAGGTTGGTCATAACTTTTACTCCAAGGAGCAAGTGTCTTTTAAATTCATGGCTGCAGTAACCATCTGCAGTGATTTTGGAGCCCCCCAAAAAATAAAGTCTCTCACTGTTTTCATTGTTTCCTCACCTATTTGCCTTGATGATAGAACCAGATGCCATGATATTAGTTTTCTGAATGTTGAGTTTTAAGCCAACATTTTCACTCTACTCTTTCACTTTCATCAAGAGGCTCTTTAGTTCTTCTTCCCTTTCTGCCGTTATGGTGGTGTCATCTGCATATCTGAGGTTATTGATATTTCTCCTGGCAATCTTGACTCCAGCTTGTGCTTCATCCAGCCCGGCATTTCTCATGAAGTACTCTGCATGTAAGTAAAATAAACAGAGTGACAATATACAGCCCTGACGTATTCCTTTCCTGATTGGGAACCAGTCTGTTTTTCCATGTCCAGTTTTCTCTGTTGCTTCTTGACCTGCATACAGATTTCTCAGGAGGCAGGTCAGGTGGTCTGGTATTCCCATCTCTTCAAGAAGTTTCCACAGTTTGTTGTGATCCACACAGTCAAAGGCTTTGGCATAGTCAGTAAAGCAGAAGTAGATGTTTTTCTGGAACTCTCACTTTTCCTATGATCCAATGGATGTTGGCAATTTGATCTCTGACTCCTCTGCCTTTTCTAAATCCAGCTTGAACATCTGGAAGTTTATGGTTCATGTACTGTTGAACCCCGGCTTAGAGAATTTTGAGCATTACTTTGCTAGCCTGTGAGATGGGTGCAATTGTGTGGTAGTTTGAGTATTCTTTGATATTGCCCTTCTTTGAGATTGGAATGAAAACTGACCTTTTCCAGCCCTGCTGAGTTTTTCAAATTTGCGGGCATGTTGAGTGCACCATTTTCACAGCATCATCTTTTGGGATTTGAAATAGCTTAACTGAAATTCCATCACCTCTACTAGCTTTGTTCGTAGTGATGCTTCCTAAGGCCCACTTGACTTCTCATTCCAGGATGTCCAGCTCTAGGTCGGTGATCACACCATCATAATTATCTGGATCGTGAAGATCTTTTTTGTATAGCTGTTCTGTGTATTCTTGCCACCTTTTCTTAGTATCTTCTGCTTCTCTTAGGTCCATACCGTTTCTGTCCTTTATTGTGCCCATCTTTGCATAAAAAATTCCCTTGGTATCTCTATTATTTTTTTAAGAGATCTCTAATCTTTCCCATTCTATTGTTTTCCTCTATTTCTTTGCATTGATCACTGAGGAAGACATTCTTACCTCTCCTTGATATTCTGTGGAACTCTACATTCAAATGGGTATATTTCTCCTTTCCTCCTTTGCCTTTCACTTCTCTTCTTTTCTCAGCCACTTGTAAAGCCTCGTCAGACAACCATTTCACCTTTTTGCATTTCTTTTTCTTGGAGATGGTCTTGATCACTGCCTCTTGTACAATGCCATGAAACTCTGTCCATAGTTCCTTAGGAACTCTGTCTATCGGATCTAATCCCTGGAATCTATTTGTCACTTCCATTGTATAATTTTAAGGGATTTGATTTAGGTCATACCTGAATGGTCTAGTGCTTTTCCTACTTTCTTCAATTTAAGTCTGAATTTGGCAATAAGGAGTTCATGATCTGAGCCACAGTCAGCTCCCAGTCTTGTTTTTGCTGACTGTACAGAACTTCTCCATCTTTGGCTGCAAAGAATATAATCAATCTGATTTCGGTGTTGACCATCTGGTGATGATCATGTGTAGAGTCTTCTCTTGTGTTGTTGCAAGAGGGTGTTTGCTATGACCAGTGCATTCTCTTGGCAGAACTCTATTAGCCTTTGCCCTGCTTCATTCTGTACTCCAAGGCCAAATTTGCCTGTTACTCCAGGTGTTTCTTAACTTCCTACTTTTGCATTCCAGTCCCCTATAATGAAAAGGACATCATTTTGGGGTGTTAGTTCTAGAAGGTGTTGTAAGTCTTCACAGAACGATTCACTTGAGCTTCTGTAGCATTACTGGTCGGGGCATAAACTTGGATTACTGTGATATTGAATGGCTTGCCTTGGAAACAAAGAGAGATCATCCTGTCGTTTTTTGAGACTGCATCCAAGAACTGCGTTTTGGACTCTTTTGCTGACTATGATGGCTACTCTATTTCTTCTAAGGGATTCTTGCCCATCGTAGTAAATATATTGGTCATCTGAGTTAAATTCACCCATTCTAGTCCATTTTAGTTCACTGATTTCTAAAGTGTCAATGTTCACTCTTGCCATCTCCTGTTTGACCACTTCCAATTTGCTTTAATTCATGGTCAGTTTTCATTCCAATCCCAAAGAAAGGCAATGCCAAAGAATACTCAAACTACCACATAACTGCATTCATCTCACACGTTAGCAAGTTAATGGTCAAAATTCTATAAGCCAGGCTTCAATGGTACATGAACCACGAACTTCCAGATTTTTAAGCTGGATTTAGAAAAGGCAGAGGAACCAGAGATCAAATTGTCAACATCCGTTGGATCACTGAAAAAGTGAGAATTCCAGAAAAACATCTATTTCTGCTTTATTGACTATGCCAAAGCCTATGATTATGTGGATCACAAAAAACTGTGGAAACTTCTTGAAGAGAGGAATACCAGACTACCTGACCTGCCTCCTGAGAAATCTGTATGCAGGTCAAGAAGCAACAGAGAGAACTGGACATGGAACAACAGACTGGCTCCAAATCGGGAAAGGAGTATGTCAAGGCTGTATATTGTCACCCTGCTTATTTACCTTATATGCAGAGTACATCATGAGAAACGCTGGGCTGGATAAAGCACAACCTGGAATGAAGACTGCCCGGGAGAAATATCAATAACCTCAGATATGCAGATGACACCACCCTTATGGCAGAAAGTGAAGAAGAATTAAAGAGACTCTTGATGAAAGTGAAAGAGGCGAGTGAAAAAGTTGGCTTAAAACTCAACATTCAGAACAGTAACATCATGGCATCTGATCCCAGCACTTTATGGCAGATAGATGGGAAAACAGTGGGAACAGTGAGAGACTTTATTTTTTTGGACTCCAAAATCACTGCAGATGGTGACTGCTGCCATGAAATTAAAAGACGCTTGTCCCTTGGAAGAAAAGTTGTGACCAACCTAGATAGCATATTCAAAAGCAGAGACATTACTTTGCCAACAAAGGTCCGTCTAGTCAAAGCTATGGTTTTCCAGTAGTCATGTATGAATGTGAGAGTTGGACTATAAAGAAAGCTGAGTGCTGAAGAATTGATGCTTTTGAACTGTGGTATTTGAGAATACTGTTCAGAGTCCCCTGGATAGCAAGGAGATCCAACCAGTCCATCCTAAAGGAAGTCAGTCCTGGGTGTTCATTGGAATGACTGATACTGAAGCTGAAACTCCAATACTTTTGCCACCTGATGCAAAGAACTGACTCATTTGAAAAGACCCTGATGCTGGGAAAGATAGAAAGTGGGAGGAGAAGGGTACAACAGAGGATGAGATGGTTGGATGTCATCACCGACTCAATGGACATGATTTTCAGTAAACTCCGGGAGTTGGTGATGGACAGGAAGGCCTGGCGTCCTGCAGTCCACGGGATGGCAAATAATCCGATACCACTGAGCAACTGAACTGAACTGATGACCTAACATCCCAGGTTCCCATGCAATACTGCTCTTTACAGCATCAGACTTTACTTCCATCACCAGTCACATCCACCACTGTGTGTTGTTTTTGCTTTGCCTCTGTCTCTTCATTCTTTCTGGTACACAGTAGATACTCAAAAAGTACTTTTAGAATGATTGAGAATAAAATAACTTCTTCACATATAGTGACTTTCTCCCAAGTTCGGTCTAAAGTTCTAAATTGCTTATACTTCAGAGCAATTGTTTAATGGGTCATGTTTAACGGTCAGGTTTTAACACTGTCTAAAGTTAACATTATCAGATTAAAGCTTAACTGGCTTTAAAAATTATTTGAGAACACTGAGATTGTGATATGAGATGTATTGCTGAAATAAGTATTTCAAAGCTCAACTAAAGTTAACATTTACATGTTACTTTTAAATTTTATGATTTGAAACACTATAAATGTGTGAAACAGAATATTATCACTGAAAGACATTATAAAAATCTTTCATTCGTGTACATTTTTCATCCTCAGTCAAAGCAATGTCTACTCAGTAGTCCTACCTAAAAGTGACTATGTTGGTCTTATATATTGCTGCTGTGAATATAATTGGTAAAATCACTACCAAGCAACACTCCAACTCTCCAAAAATTGCCAACATTTAAAAAGAACACAATACTTGCCCTAACAATCTAATTTCAAGGAATTTATTCCATGGATATAGAAATAGCCACAATGTTATTAGCTGTAGCTTCATAAATAATAATGAAGAATACTTCTCAGTGCCTACAGTTCATTGTCAGAGGGTTAATTAAGTAAATGATAATTCATCTACAAGTGGAATATTATATGGCTATTAAAAAGGAACCATGAAACTAATATAATGTTATATGTCAATTCTATTTCAATTTTTAAAATCAATTGATCAATCAATAAAAAGAAGGAACAGCTCATTTATGTAAAGACATGGAGGCAGCTTTGAGACATATTGGGAATGAATAAAAAAACCATAGAGTAAAACAAAAGGTGCTACGATATAGTGAGGGAACTATGATTAATATCCTGTGATAAACTACAGTGGAAAAGAAAATGAAAATGAGTAATTACATGTATAATTGAATCACTTTGTTGTATAGCAGAAACTAACACATTATAAACCAATTACACCTAAACTTAAAACAATTTTTTAAAGTGTATATAGTAGTATTTGTCTCTACAATCACACTAGTATGAAACATAATAGCTTTGAGCAAATAACCACATTAGGCATTCAGAATGGAAATATATCCATGTGAATTCATAGAAGAAAAGAAGGTATGCTACT
>SJYQ01096404.1:8300-23594 GCA_006410935.1 Redunca redunca | reverse complement strand
GAAAATCAGCTTGAGAAACTATTTTACAATACATAAAATAAAAAATTAATATGCAGAATATAAAGAACCATAAATAATTATTTAAAAATAAAAACTAACTACCAAACAGAAAAATGGGCAAAGACTATGAACTGGCCATTCAGAGATTAAAAAAAAGGATATTAAATAAACAAATAAAAAGATGTTCAAATGCACTAGCAAGCAGGGAAATGCAAATTAAAACAACAGTAAAATACTCTCATACGCCACAAATGGACAAAAAGAAAAATCTGACAATACTCTAAAACAACCGAATCTGCTGATCAGTCTTAAAGTTAAAAATGCTATATAGGTAGCAATACCAAGTATACAGCACACCTATGAAATATTCTTCCAAAATACTTTAATGAAGACTAAATCTTCATTTAATCAAACTCCTATATCTAACAGTTTATAGGAAATACAGGAGATAAAAGAACATGTTAAACAAAAACAACTGAGACGGAAGCAGCAAAATCTTGAATATGGCAAACTCTACAGAACAAACTACCCAGAGGAAAAGAGAGAAATTTTTAGATGAGAAGAAACTTAACCAAATTTAACCTGTGAACTTGGTTTGCATGTGAATTTGAACAAACCCCTCTGAAAAAAAATTATGAGCTAAGTGGAAACATGCGAACATTACACAACCGATGACATTAGAAATTGGTGTTAATTCTTTTAAAGTGCAATAATGGAATCGTTGTTACATTTATATATATATAAAGAGTTCTTATATTTCAGATATAGACTTTAGTATATATTATATACCTTAGTAATTATAGATGAAATAATATCTGCAATTTCCTGTGGAATCACCTTCGAGAATGAAGTAGATAGGGATATAAATGACACAAGACTGAGCACATGCTGATACTTGTCGAAGCTGCATGATGGATACATGGAGTTATGAGAATTCATATATTATCACCTCTACTTTGATGTCCATATGAAAATTCCCATAATATAAAGATGTTTTTAAATCTGACAATGCTCAATCATAGAACAAATGTGGGAAAGGGAAGTTTTCATACATTGCTAAAAATTAATACAGGTTGTCAATCCCTCATGTATGATTTTGAAATTTAAAAAGCAGAGAAAACAAAATTGTTTGGAATACATTTGGCTGTAAAACCTGGTGTGAACTTCACGGGGTTATTTATAGTCTTTATTTATTCCTTTTACTGTAACTATAAAGTCTTACTGGGTTTGAGCATGTTAATATTACCTATAGAATACTTGCTGGGAACATTCTGTAATATTATCATATTACAGTCCAAAAAATTTAGAATTCTGAAATACATTTGGAAAAAAAATTTAGAGAAGGGATTTGGACCTGAACTATCATCTTAGAGAGCAACTTGTGATATTCTTGTGAAGACAAAGTGAGCATACTTCACAACTCAGCAATTCTACTTTAATGCACACAAAACTAAAACACTAGTTTGGATTTCTGACCCACAGAAACTGTGTTTCAAACTATTATTCTAGAAAACTACTTACACTTTTGAACAGAAAATATATATTTTGGAGGTTAGTCTATAGAATTCTTTGTAACATTAAAAAGTTGGAGGCAACATAAATGATTATTAGTAGAAAAATAACTGCAGTTTGGTCACATGCTGAAAACTCCAAATTTAAGCAACAGTTTATTATTATGTAATAGTCCATATTATATGATATTAAATTATATAATAACAAAATAGAATTAACCAGAATCTGTAAGTATCAATACAGATAGATTTTCAATATGAGTGAAAAGTTTACTTAATAATATCTATAATTTACTACTTACATATACTTTAAAATATTTAGAATAATAAAAAATATTATAAATACAAACACGTATGATGAAGTACAAAAATACACACTATATTCATAGAGTAGCTGCCTGAGGAGAGTTAAGAAGGGATCAGACAAGAGGGAGGGAATATATGTATACCTATGGCTGATTCATATTGATGTCTCACAGAATACAACAAAATTCTATAAAGCAATTATCCTTCAATTAAATTAATTAAAAAAAAAAAAAGGGGATTACAACTAGGCAGGAGAATAAAACCTGTGCAGAAGGGGTTACATTTATCTCATCTTTCTCTAAGGAGTTCTCTTTACCCTCAGAGACCCAGGATGAGTCTACAATTCTTCCGGCAGAACTGCTCACCCCCATAGTTCTGAAACGAACAACTTATTCTTAGGTTCTTTGTGGTATGACTAGTCCTAGGATGACACTTCGGGACTTCCTTGAAGCTCTACTGCTTCAGTAAGCACTAGCACAGTGTTTGAGAATGCTGTAACACACCTGTTGTCAGAATATCAGAATTCTATATCATAATTCCAAATTGTATACCAATCCTGGGCTTCCCTGGTGGCTCAGAGGTTAAAGCGTCTTCCTCCAATGTGAGAGACCTGGGTTCGATCCCTGGGTCGGGAAGATCCCCTGGAGAAGGAAATGGCAACCCACTCCAGTATTCTTGCCTGGAGAATCCCATGGACGGGAGAGCCTGGTAGGCTACAGTCCATGGGGTCGCAAAGAGTCGGACACAACTGAGCGACTTCACCTCACCATACCAATCCTATACAGTATCCCCAGAGTTATAAGCTATACAAAACAAAGAGTGATTTTTTTCCCCACAAGACAAATCAAGACAGAAGGAAAGAATATCTGGATTGGATGGGCGGAAAAAAATCCAACTACAATAGCTACACATATTTAAAATAATAAAACTGCTCTATGGCTTAATTTTTATTAAATAGGTCTACCTTGAATTTAGTTATTTTTTACTTCTCATTTTTCAGAATAAAGTATTATTTATTTACCCTAACATACTAAAATATAATTTTACAACATAAAATAATTGGTTGTATTTACTGTGAGTTGTCTTTTCAGTTTAATACACATTTTCACCAATTAACAGTCAGTTGTCATCTACCAAAATAAAAATGTATCACCTTAGGAAAATCACATTTTCACAATGAATCATGGCTGCTACTGAACTTTTAAAAATAAATCTTTACTAAAGTACCTGCATTGACAAATGGGATTCCATCATATGGGACATACTGGGATTTCCACATCAAGCGCGTAGCTGGCTTGGCTGGGCTCGGAGACTGGCGGGTCCCCCAAACACTCTGTGTTTGCTGCTTGTGAAATGTTAGGACGCTTTCCAATTCAGTCTCACTTACACAGTAGCCACGGTATGAATCTCCAATTTTCTGCATGTAGAAATTCAGTAACAAAATTATCAACAAACGTGCTTCATTGTACAAGAAATTTAATAACGTGGTTGCCTAAGATGAAAGACTCATAATCTTGCAAAAGAGAACATCATTTCTGCCCTCAAGTCAATAGTGTCTATTACAACCAGTAGGTCTGAGCTGAATTCAAACATCATCATCAAATAGATATTTTGTAGCAGTTTGTTAGAGTATAATGCAAAACTCACTGCCAAAGTATCTTCATTAAAATCTTGTTTGAGAGAATTAATACTTAGTGAAGATAGCTTGAAGAACATATTATGTATTCATTCTCCCAAATAAAATTCTATCCCCAGTCCCAACCAGATCAACATAAAATTAGCCACAAAGTACTGGTTCCCTGTGGGGCTTCTTCTACTGAAATACATTTTTTTTTTAATCTATTTGTTCATTTATTTATTGGTTGCAAGGCATGTAGGATCTTAGTTTCCTGACCAGGAATCCAACCCATGCTCTCTGCAGTGGAAGCACTGAGTCTTAACCACTGGACCATCAGGGAAGTTCCTGAAATAAGATTTTGATATGATGAATGAATCTATTTGAAAACCTATGAAAATTGTGATGGCTATCTCTTATAAAAAATGATGTCAAAGAATTTGCTTATTATATCAGTATTCTTTTAATGAAGATCTTCCTCTGAGAGAAATTCTGGCCTAATATCAAAAAGTTATGGTTTTATCTTGTGGAAATTAACATAATTACTTTTACCTAACACATACAGACCTTAGTAACTAACTAGGTTTCCCCTTTTGAAATATAGATACTTAGATTACAGATGAGTGTGCATGGAAACACACATATATAATTCATTAAGATAAACATTCTTACTTTCACTTCATAATTCCATTCTTGTTTTTCTTTATTCTTCAGCTCCCATTTTAACTTCTACCTTGCTAATTTATTCTTAAGTATTTTTGTAAGCTGTCTTAAATTCTTCCTGAAACAAGGCAATGTATAAATATATCATGTAAATAAATTGATAGTATCTATCTTGAATCTCTCAACTAAGAAAAAAGCTGTCTCCATACCAATAGACTTCTTTATACCAATTGGACTTCCCTGGTGGCTCAAATGGTAAAGCATCTGCCTACAATGCAGGAGACCTGGGTTCAATCCCTGGGTCGGAAAGATCTCCTGGAGAAGGAAATGGCAACCCACTCCAGTATCCTTGCCTAGAAAATCCCAATGACAGAGGAACCTGGTAGTCCATGGGCTGCAAAGAGTCGGACATGACTGAGCAACTTCAATTTCTTTCTTTCTTTATACCAATACAGAATTTTTTTTTAACTGTGATCTCTTAAACTGAAATGCATTTAGATCTAGAACTGACTCCACATAATGGCAACCCATTCCAGTACTCTTGCCTGGAAAATCCCACAGACGAAGGATCCTGGCAAGCTACAGTCCATGGGGTGGCAAAGAGTCGGACAGGACTGAGCGACTTCACTTTCACGTTTCTCCCTTATAGGGAATAAGAGCAGAAATGTGGAATAGGGATCTTGTTGATCCTAATTAGACTAAATATTTCACCTGGCAAGAATACAGTTAACAAAAGTAAGGTATGAACATACCATTGTNGAAATTAACATAATTACTTTTACCTAACACATACAGACCTTAGTAACTAACTAGGTTTCCCCTTTTGAAATATAGATACTTAGATTACAGATGAGTGTGCATGGAAACACACATATATAATTCATTAAGATAAACATTCTTACTTTCACTTCATAATTCCATTCTTGTTTTTCTTTATTCTTCAGCTCCCATTTTAACTTCTACCTTGCTAATTTATTCTTAAGTATTTTTGTAAGCTGTCTTAAATTCTTCCTGAAACAAGGCAATGTATAAATATATCATGTAAATAAATTGATAGTATCTATCTTGAATCTCTCAACTAAGAAAAAAGCTGTCTCCATACCAATAGACTTCTTTATACCAATTGGACTTCCCTGGTGGCTCAAATGGTAAAGCATCTGCCTACAATGCAGGAGACCTGGGTTCAATCCCTGGGTCGGAAAGATCTCCTGGAGAAGGAAATGGCAACCCACTCCAGTATCCTTGCCTAGAAAATCCCAATGACAGAGGAACCTGGTAGTCCATGGGCTGCAAAGAGTCGGACATGACTGAGCAACTTCAATTTCTTTCTTTCTTTATACCAATACAGAATTTTTTTTTAACTGTGATCTCTTAAACTGAAATGCATTTAGATCTAGAACTGACTCCACATAATGGCAACCCATTCCAGTACTCTTGCCTGGAAAATCCCACAGACGAAGGATCCTGGCAAGCTACAGTCCATGGGGTGGCAAAGAGTCGGACAGGACTGAGCGACTTCACTTTCACGTTTCTCCCTTATAGGGAATAAGAGCAGAAATGTGGAATAGGGATCTTGTTGATCCTAATTAGACTAAATATTTCACCTGGCAAGAATACAGTTAACAAAAGTAAGGTATGAACATACCATTGTAGGTATACTCTGAGCCGTAATAAAAAGAGACAATCTAATGCCAAACAATACATTATCTATAATTTCCCTTAAAAATAATGAAAATGCCTGTGCTTATGAAATTTCTTCTAGCTTAGATAGTCCTTCATGAAAATATCCCCTACAAATAAAAGTAGGGACATAAAGTCTAAGCTATGACATGTTTTTACAAATAAAATAGAGTATATAATGTTGTCAGTGAAAGGAAAAATTCAGAACTACAATGTAGTCAAACACATATCAGGAGATAAAAGTTTAATTCAGTATTGAAATTTTTCCAACTAATAAATTTTGGTCAAATCTAAAAAATGCCTATAAGAAAAACATCATTAAATAGAAACTCAAAAAGTAAAAAGGACTAGGAAATAATATTTTAAAGCAAAATGCATAAAATGCCTCTTCAGTCATTAACCAAAAATGTTTTTCACTATTGATATAGTTTGAAGAAAAAAAAAAAAAGAATCCTTCACTGAGCTAATTCAGGCTGTTAAATAAGTTTCAACTAATTTCTTGCAAGATGTTAGATAAGCTACACAATGTACCATGGTATAAAATGAAGTAATTTGGCCATTTAATTGCCAATGCTTTAATGTCCACAGCATTTAACAAAGTTTATGATAATGATTTTAAAAACTTTCATCAGGACTTCTTTGGTGGCACAGTGGATAAGAATCCGCCTTCCAATGCAGGGGACATGGGTTCGATTCCTAGTCTGAGAAGATTCCACGTGCCATCGAACAATTAAGCCTGTGCACAACTACTGAGCCCTCGCTCTAGAGCCCAAGAGCCGCAACTACTGAAGCCCCGTGCGCCTAGAGCCTGGGCTCCACAGCAAGGAAAGCCACTGCAGCGAGAAGCCCACACACAGCAACGAGGAGGAGCCCCCACGTGCTGCAACTAGAGAAAACCTGCACAAAAATCAGTGAAGACCCAGCAGAGTCAAAAATAGATAAATTTCATGGTTGACAAATCATTTTTTTTTAAAACAACAACAACAACAAAACCCTTCATCAAACAACAAGAATAGTAACTTTAGGAAGAAACCATTGAAAAACCATGACTAACAAAAAGGTGAGGGGAAAAAAAATCTTACTATCTATATATACATATAAGTATGTAACTTAGAAAAGCAAAAACAGTGATAATGCCCTAACAAACATAATACATCACTTGACTGCATGATAAGAAATTTCCTCAAAATGTTAAAACCAATCTAATGCTTTTCCTTCTCGTATTTTAAGAATGTTTAAAACAATGAAGCATTTTAATAATTAAATACTAATTATCACATATGGTTTATATGTAGAAAACCATGATCCCTTCCCTCAAAAAGTATATAGTCTAAATGTTATGTAATAATGAATAACCCAAGCTAGCAAATAATTAAGAATGGTTATGATAATAATTTTCAAAGAATTTTAAGAGAGAAATAGGCAAAAAATAATTATTAGAATATTTCAGAACAGATATATAGGATTTGCATGGGGATTTGAAGAACAGTAGTTAGAAAGGTAAGTAGAAGAAAAAAAATAACATTAGGAAATGGATATAAAAACAATTGAAGGGGGGTATAAAGGAAGACTCTAAAGTGCTAGTATAAAGTAAGAAGACTGGGCTAATACAAATGAAAGATAAATTAGAGAAAAGTAAGAAATAAAATAGGACAAGATTAAGTGATATCAGATTATGAATGATCTTGAAAGCTAATAACAAGTGGCTAAATGATGTGGAAAAAATAACACTGAGCTTACTGCGCAGTGAGAAAAGATAATGAAAGTAGTATGTAAAGATAAGTAGTTTTAGGGACTTCTCTAGTGGTACAGTGGTTGAGATTTTGCCTTCTAATGCAGAGAGTGTAGATTCAATCCCCTGGTCAGGGAACTAAGACCCCACATGACTCATGGCCAAAAGGCTAAAACATACAAAACAGAAGCCATATTGCAACAAATTCAATGAAGGCTTTAAAAATGGCCCACATCAAAAAAAAAAAAAAAAAGATTGGTAGTTTTAGAAAACCACACAGTAAGGACTAGCAATGGAAGAGCCAAAGAGATTAATGGGAAGGCTGTTACTATAACTGAGTTCAAGATTATAAAAGGCTGTGGAAAAGGCTCTTTTTAAACCACTTTAAAGGAAAAACTAATAATATCAGGTGATTATCTAAATATGTCAAAAAATAAATTAATCAAAAACTTTATATCTAAGAAAATGGTATTCGTCATTATACAGACAGGAAATTTAGAAAGTAGAGCTAGTTGTGGTATGTTAGATAATTTCTGTTTACAATATGGTGAATTTGAGGTAAAGTTCAAGTAAAGCTTCAAGTAAGTAGCTGGAGATCTGGGACAAAAGCAAGGGAAGAATTAAAGAACTGGTCATAGAGAATTGGGATCACTTTTATAAAAGTGAGAATTGAAAGTCAACAAAGTTGGGAAGCTCTTCGAGGGATAAGAAGTAGAGAAACAAGATAAGGTCAAACAGTGAACCTTGAAGAATTTCCACTGAGAATATGAAAACAAAAAAGTGCAAGCAAAGAAAGTGAAGGAATGATTAAAAGATTAAACATAAAGAAACATGAAGTTTCATGGAAGACAAGGAAAAGATTGTAAGAGAAGAAATGTAAGTGAAGAATGAAGGGATTTGTATGATCTCTGCTTTAACAGATCTTATAATCCCTAAGGAATAGAATAATAGATGAGGAGCACAAACATAAAATATTACAGACACAGCCTCTATTAGCTATACTTGAGTAGACAATGAATTATAGTTATAACCAACTAAGTCAATCTACGTGAGGATTACTTTTTAACTCACCTCACAGCTCCTAAGACGGCAGGCCCATATAGGTGTGTTAGAAGAAAGTGGCTGGAGTGGAGCCAAAAGAGGTTCTTCAAGTATCCTGGGATAGGTGAGAATATATATTAATATCTATTACCAGGTATACAGACACACAGAGCATTCAGTTGCTTTTTCCTCTTGCCAAAGACAATACTGAAGTCATCAAAGAGAAACTGTAATGATGAAAGATTATTCTGATGGCTGTAACTATGCTTTTTTTCAATCACTACTATCAATTGCTAAAGTAAAGTCTAAGTTTGTTTTTCCAAATACCTGTAGTTTCAACAAATTCAAATGCTTTATATGTCTTTCTCAGAGCTTATTTTGCATTCTTACACATTTTTCATTTAACAAAAAATGAGCTAATAAACCATCTTCAGGTGACTTATTAATAGTAACACGATATTATGTCTAAGATTAAATGTCACTTGTGTTAACTTTAAAATATTTTCATAGAACAATTAAAATATAAATATAAAACCTATGTTGTATTTCCCTAAATTATTATAAAGTATTATTTTATGGCAAAAATAAAAGCTGAAATAGATATGAACAAAAAACATTTTAAACAATTTACCACAGAGGTGATAAAATGTGATGCATAAAATGTGATGAACCATTAAAAATTATAGGACCTAGAATAGATATTTCTTTATTTTAAAAACTCTATTGATGCTAGATGTTTTCAGATTTCTTCAAAGATAACAAGCAAGCGTCACTGAGGTAAAGTAGCACTTTGACCTTTTATAGCTTCTAAAGTAGTTTCCTTGTTGCCAAGATGCTATCAAAATGATTTAAGGATGTACTTGATGATGCCTTGTTCCATTTCTTGTATTTCTGATCTTCGCTACCGTCAGCCAGCCTTAAATGTGATATCGTAAAAAGTGATTTCCATGGTGATATACAAAGACGAGCTCCTCTTTCTCATCGACTCACCTGGTCACTGTCTTTTTGGGCAATGTGAGGGATGCCTGTGGATGAAGAATGTAACTACTGTTACTGTCTGCTAGAGCATCCACTCTTACAGCTGGTAAGTTTCTGTCACTGGGTTTCTCTTCGGAGACATCTTAACAAGAATAAGAGCAAAGCAATATTAATACCTTAAAAGACGATGAGCATGTAACTAACTGAAACTAATATATTTGAAACAGGAAAGGGAAGATACGCTCTGAAGCTAAAGAAACTTGCTTTTAAACTGTAAAACTGATTACTAAAGTTTTATAATTAAGTTTTGGAACTTATATTGAACAGTTAGGATATAAAAATGGCAGAAGTAACTTATATTAAAAGAACCACAATATTACAGGAAAATGTAAAACTAACTCCTTTTTGTTTCTATATCATGTTTATGTTTTCTGCAAACTATGTTTTTTTCTCTTAAGTTTTAACAACTGCTATCAAAGACACAGAATCATAATACTAAATCAAGAATATCTACCCTAAATCATTATCTAAGAAAAAACCACAACAGTGTAGCTATGATGTTAGAAAAGAGATTCAAATAGATAGAAAAGGAAAGAAAGCAAAAGGAAGAGAACTAATAGGGATAATAGAAATATTATCAAATAGGTAAAGAAAGAACAAAATAAATAAGGAGCATGATCCTTTTGGAATCTGAAGGAACAAAGTAAAGAAGAAAAGAGCAAAGAGGAGATGAGAAGAATATTTTACAAATGAATGTCACATGCCTAACAACAATATTGATAAAAATATAAATATAAAAATGTCTCCAGTAGCAATTAGCACTATGTTCTTGTTATTATTGCTGTTATTATTACTGTTATTAAAGTTAAGAAGAATTTATTTTATGCTCACTGGTCATTTGGGAGGAAGCAAGAGTCAACCAGCTTCATAGAATTCCAAAATGAAATAGACAGCTAACCTAGACAGGAGTTGAAAAATGAACTTGAAATTTATTTGGGCTAAGAAACTTTTTCTAATCATTCAGTTCACAATCTTACCCAAAGAAATCCACTTTAGCACTGACTTTCATGGGGTGATTTTCTGAAATACACATTTGTTCTTTAAAACATTCTTAAATCCCCTATATCCCATAATTACTCACCTTGAGGACTATTCTCATCCACAAGTGGTCCCTGAGGTATAATCACTTGTGTCATTCCTGTCTGGGGAGATGGAATTACACGCAGCACCTGTCCATTTTCTGATGGGCTGGCAACAATCATCTTGGAAGCATTTTAAAAAAATCAAGTGCATAAGTCTATAATGATTCAACAGAATCACTACTTAGAAAACTGTTAGACATGCCTATCTCAACAACGGATCCTATCATTTCCCTCACTTTATAGATGAAAACACAAGGTACATAACATTTCATTTCCCCCCAAAGTCTCTCAGCTGATAAACAGTAAAGCTAGGATTCAAAACAGGTAGTCTGGCCCTATGTTCTATGATCTTAATCACTGCATGGGTATGAAGTCTAATTACTTAGTAACCTGAACAAGTCTCTGATTAATTGGATTAAAGATAATTTACTTTTCTACTTACTGGATTATTCACACATTTGACCTATTTGTGTGATAATCACTAGTCTCATAGTTTACTTTTCATTTAAAAACAGTAACTTGTAAAATGTTTAAACAGGATTTTTATGTCTCTGCATTTTTTATATGCTGTCTTGTTCCATAAGGAATAATACAGAGTGCCCCCAAAGTTTGAAAACATACGGAAATTGTATATTTATTATTTCCTTTGTTTTTTTTCTCAGTTTAGCAAATGAATTCATTGCCTCAAATTTAGAGGAATGTAAACTGAGAAAGCATGTAAGCTGAAGAAAAACATTTTGAGCCTATGATTTAAAATATAACCAAAATATTATTTTAAAATAAGTTTATCCTTTATTTCCAGACTTTCTAGACACCTTACAAACTTTATTACCTAAAAAACTACTAACAGTGTTACTGCTTTACCCAAAACCCCCTGTCCTCAGTTTTCCCTAAGGCAGGAAACTCTCCTTAAGCATTCCCACCTCAAGTCTCCCTTCTGGTATGTGAAACATGGAAACATTACTAATGGCCTGATAGAGACAGTATTCTTACTCAAGGGGGTCATTTGAAAAAACTTTAAATTTGCGGTGGGGGGGGTGGAAACAACAAACCTAAACCCCAACAAAATAGAATGCCTTAAGAACAATCATAAACATTTCCCAGAAATTCAGATTAGGAATTGTTTCCTTCCCCCAATGTTTATCATGTTTGTTGAGCTAAACATATCTTGCCATGTCTCTTATCACCTCAGCATGAAAAAACCGCTGTAAACCCTGATGATGACAACTGCTTTTCATTTGTTGAGTTCATGCTAGTAGCAGGACTTTCCACATAGAACTACAGACATTTTATACATGAGGAAATTGTCACACAGAGGCTACAAAACCCATGCAAAGTAACAGAGAGCTATATATACAGTTCTGAGCTGAAATTCAAACCCAAGCAGTCCTACTCCTTTTAACCACTACTCTGTACTGCCTTAGTCTTCTACCCATAATCGCAAGTGTACTATGTTGCCTCCCAATACTTGATGATGTTACTTAACCTAAAAAAAAGATAAAAATAAAACAATACAAAAACCCTGCTGGACTTTAAAAGGCATTAATAAAAATAGTTTTAAATTATTTCCATATAAATGAGATTAGATATACGTGAAAAATATTTCATTCATTCTTATAAGAGTGTTGTGGCTATTTTTAAATCCAAATAAATATACATATAATAAAGTTATAATTTATTCAACCATATGGAAATTTCATAATTAAGAATAATTCATGGAATATCGTCTTAATTTTGAAACTGTTTCTCAACAGTGAAAAAGAATCTCCTCTATTTTCTGTTTTCTAAGCTTATTCCACCTGATACCTTAAAAACTATTTTCAATTCATATAATTTATCAATGGTGATAATAACATTACTGCTTCTATTACCAAAAAAGTAATTATCTTTAATCTTTGATATGAAAACAAACATAGTTTTGAAGAATCATCTGCTGCAATACATTCTACTTGAGGCCAACCATGATAATTATCAGAAAATCTTGGCTAATGAGTAGATTTATATTTACTGGGCTCTTTGTGCACAATATTTCTAGTAAATAAAAAACATCATCCCTGATTCACTCTAAAACCTCCTCCCATCCATAGGAGATTCACCCACTACAGAAACTTTGCTAGTCCACTAATAGCTTAAAAAAAAAGAGCTTTTCTTACAAAAAGCTCTACTTGTTAGGAGATACTGATAATGGAGAAAGCTGCTGCTGCTGCTAGGTCACTTCAGTAGTGTCCAACTCTGTGCAACCCCATAGACGGCAGCCCACCAGGCTCCCCCGTCCCTGGGATTCTCCAGGCAAGAACACTGGAGTGGGTTGCCATTTCCGTCTCTAATGCATGAAAGTGAAAACTGAAAGTGAAGTCGCTCAGTCGTGTTTGACTCTTAGCGACCCCATGGACTGCAGCCTACCAGGCTCCTCCATCCATGGGATTTTCCAGGCAAGAGTACTGGAGTGGGCTGCCATTGCCTTCTCCGATCTATGCATATATGAAGGCAGGGGGCATATGGGAGGGAAATCTGCATTTTCTGCTCAATTTTACTGTGAACCTAAAACTGATCTTAAAATTAAAAGTCTATTAAAATAAACAATAAAAATTAAAAATCTCCACTAAGTTTCCCACAATACCCTCAGCTTCTGATCTTTGAAGAAAGTAACTAGTTACATTTTCTTGTTTACATTTATTTCCAAGTTCATGACATGTTTCCTTATTTCACAACTTCAAATAACCTTCTATATCACCTCCTACCCCAAAGAGTGTAAAAATCACCTTTATAATTACTGCAGATAGAAAATTTAATACAATTACAGAGAGAATGAAACCTCCAACTTTTTTCAGACCCAGATAAATAAATAATTTTAACATACTTTTTAGGAAAGTTACCATGTGTGAAATGAGCACCCTTCATGCATTCAGACCCTTGTATCCTTCCATTAGAATATACAGACTTTCTAAATGTTCTGATAGAAACTAGAATAAATGTCAAATATCAGGGGAAATTACAGAAGTATTTCATTCTGAACATGAAATATGCAAATGGGTCTGTTCACATCTAAATTATTTGTTGTTTATTAATCTCTGCTGGTGTTAAGAGTATGGTTACAGAAGCTTACCCTTACTTTGCATTTCAGTCCTGAAGCCCAGAAAATGTTGAGCTTGTACATAACACAAAAAAGTTGTCTACAATTAGCCCCCTCTCAGTCAATAACTCTCAACCNAACTCTCAACCCCCAAATTTAGCTGGATTAAAAGGGAGCCAAAGGACATAGATTAACTCTAGAATGCTCTAGACTAGAAACAAAAACAAAGATTAATTTTGGGTTATTATGAATGGTTGCCTACTTAAGCATAATTGATATTTGAAGTTAAGATTTTAAAAGTAATTTTTATTACTGAATTAAAATTCACTGTAGGAAAATTTGAAAAAACAACCAAAACCGATATATTACTGTTCATATTATTGCTCATATATTATTAATCAGAGAGCAATTTAGAAGTTTTTCTCAATTTTATTTCAATCAAAATCACCTTTTGCCTTTACTACTCAACTTATGAACTTGGTCATAAATACTTCTGGCTAACAGTTTAAAGCACCATTTTCAATTTTATACATTGTTATTCACATGACATCTACATATTGACCTACAAAATCAATAAGGGTATGTCTAAATTCCATCATTTCATTGGTACTTTCGTTGCTTTCTTTTTCTTCAAGAAAGCACACCACCATGTGGCATGCAAATCAGTAAATAAGATACTGATAGAGCAAATAACCTCGAGTTCAGTTAAACATATAAACAAAAAATAAATGTAAGTTATATGTAAGCTCTGGCACATTAGCACTAGTGACTGATTACGTTACATTTCCAACTGGTCTCAAAGCACAAGTTTGCCTAGACAAGGTGGTAGCTGGGCTATATTGGTTTGAAGTACTATTTGTAGTTATGAAAGGAAATAATCTATTTCATTTTATTTCTGATTGCATGACACAGCATGCGTTAGTTCCCCAACCAGGGATCAAACCTGAGCCCATGGCAAAGAAAGCATGAAGTGTTAGCCACTGGACCAGGAGAGAATTCCTAGGAAATCTTTTAAAATCCTTATATAACTTTAAAATGAGTATCATAGAGACAGTGTTTTCAAAGGAATGTAAATCAATAGTGTCAAGAAATTAAGGTCATCAAGTTAGACTAATACATTTTGCCAAACAGCAGAAAACTGGTTATTTTAAAACCTACTCACCATTTGTGTGTTAGAATCCCCCAATGACTGAAGCTCATATTGAACAGGTTGCCCATTTTGGTCCACTAGATGGAATTGCTCTGCAGAGAGGGTCTGTGTCTGAGTCAGGGGCCCTGGTATATTCTGAGATGTGAGTGAACTGTCCTCTTCAGGAGTAGTAACGGGTAAAACTCTAGGCGAACCATCTTGTCCAAAAGAAGGCTCACTGGAGTCCATATAGGTTAGATGCTTTTGCAAACAAAAAAGTCACTTGAGTGTTTGTAAAATATGTCACAATTTTTTAAAACATAGAATGTTTATGATAAAAAAAAGGAAACATTCATTTTCAGTTCATTATTCACTTTACTTTTTATAAGGGTTATCAATTCAGACTGATATAGACAGAAGTTCT
>SJYQ01096403.1:14003-73964 GCA_006410935.1 Redunca redunca | reverse complement strand
ATTCTGAAGGAGATTAGCCCTGGGATTTCTTTTCTTTCTTTCTTTCTTTCTTTTTTTTTTTTTTTTTTACTTTATTTTACTTTACAGTACTGTATTGGTTTTGCCATACATTGACATGAATCCGCCACGGGTGTACATGAGTTCCCAGTCCTGAACCCCTCTCCCACCTCCCACCCCATATCATCTCTCTGGATCACTCCTGTGCAACAGCCCCAAGCATCCTGTATCCTGTATCAAACATAGACTGGCGATTCATTTCTTACATGATAGTATACATGTTTCAGTGCCATTCTCCCACCCTCTTCCTCTCCCTCAGAGTCCAAAAGTCCGTTCTGTACATTTGTGTCTCTTTTGCTGTCTCACATACAGGATTATCATTACCATCTTTCTAAATTCCATATATATGTGTTAGTATACTGTATTGGTGGTGTTGTTTTTTTTTTCCTGGCTTATTTCACTCTGTATAATCAGCTCCAGTTTCATCCATCTCATTAGAACTGATTCAAATGTATTCTTTTTAATGGCTGAGTAATACTCCATTGTGTATATGTATCACAGCTTTCTTATCCATTCATCTGCTGAGGGACAGCAGGAATAGAAGGAACATACCTCAACATAATAAAAGCTATATATGACAAACCCACATCAAACATTATCCTCATTGGTGAAAAATTGAAAGCATTTTCCCTAAAGTCAGGAACAAGACCAGGGTGCCCACTTTCACTGCTACTATTCAACATAGTTCTGGAAGTTTTGGCCACAGCAATCAGAGCAGAAAAAGAAATGAAAGTAATTCAAATTGGAAAAGAAGAAGTAAAACTCTCACTGTTTGCAGATGACATGATCCTCTACATAGAAAACCCTAAAGACTCCACCAGAAAATTACTAGAGCTAATCAATGAATAGAGTAAAGTTTCAGGATATAAAATCAATACACAGAAATCCCTTGCATTCCTATACACTAATAATGAGAAAGTATAAAAAGAAATTAAGGAAACAATTCCATTCACCATTGCAACGAAAAAAATAAAATACTTAGGAATATATCTACCTAAAGAAACTAAAGACCTATATATATAGAAAACTATAAAACACTGATGAAAGAAATCAAAGAGGACACTAATAGATGGAGAAATATACCATGTTCATGGATTAGAAGAATCAATATAGTGAAAATGAGTATACCACCCAAAGCAATCTACAGATTCAATGCAATCCCTATCAAGCCACCAGCGGTATTTTTCACAGAACTAGAACAAATAACTTCAAGATTTGTATGGAAGTACAAAAAACCTCGAATAGCCAAAACAATCTTGAGAAAGAAGAATGGAACTGGAGGAATCAACTTGCCTGACTTCAGGCTCTACTACAAAGCCACAGTCATCAAGACAGTATGGTACTGGCACAAAGACAGAAATATAGGTCAATGGAACAAAATAGAAAGCCCAGAGATAAACCCACACACCTATGGACACCTTATCTTCGACAAAGGAGGCAAGAATATTCAATGGATAAAAGACAATCTCTTTAACAAGTGGTGCTGGGATTTCTTTGGAAGGAATGATGCTAAAGCTGAAACTCCAGTACTTTGGCCATCTCATGTGAAGAATTGACTCACTGGAAAATACTCTGATGCTGGGAGGGATTGGGGGCAGGAGGAGAAGGGGACGACAGAGGATGAGATGGCTGGATGGCATCTCTGACTCAATGGACGTGAGTCTGAGTGAACTCCAGGAGTTGATGGACAGGGAGGCCTGGCGTGCTGCGATTCATGGGGTTGCAAAGAGTCTGACATGATTGAGCAACTGAACTGAACTGAACTGAAAGTGCTTATCAAATCTCCCTTTGGCAAGCACCAAGCTGCACTTTTTATACCTTCCACAAGATTTCTAGGTGTTCAACTCTGCTCTTGCTTAAGAATTGGCAACTAATACATAACTCATATTTACATTTCCCCCAATTGTCCAAAAACACATCTTTTATAGCAAATTTTAAGCCCAGGATCCAGTCAGATTCTGGGCATTCCATTGGATTCCTATATCCCTTTAGCCTCTTTTTGTTGTTTTTCACTTGCTCAGGCACGTCTGACTCTTTGCAACCCCATAGCGGCATTGCAGGCTTCCCTGTCCTTCACCATCTCCTGAAGTTGCCTCAGACTCATGTCCATCATGTTGACGATGCCATCCAACCATCTCATCCTCTGTCGGTCCCCTTCTCCTCTTACCCTCAGTCTTTCCCAGCATCAGGGTCTTTTCCAATGAGTTGGCTTTTCTCATGAGGTGACCAAAGTATTGGAGTTTCAGCTTCAGCATCAGTCCTTCCAATGAACACCCAGGACTGATCTCCTTTAGGATGGACTGGTTGGATCTCCTCGCAGTCCAAGAGACTCTCAAGAGTCTTCTCCAGCATCACAGTTCAAAAGCATCAATTCTCTGGCAGTCAGCTTTCAGGAAAGCATCTGCCGGAGTTGCAGGAGACCTGGATTCAATCTGGGTTGGGAAGCTCCCCTGGAGAAGGAAATGGCAACCCACTCCAGTATTCTTGCTTGGAGAATCCCATGGACAGAGGAGCCTGGCAGGTTACAGTTCATGGGATTGCAAGAGTCAGACACGACTTGGTGCTATCTTCCCTTTTTCTTTATGATCCAGTTCTCACATCCATACACTGGAAAAACCATAGCTTTGTCTTGATGGACCTTTGTCAGCAAAGTGATGGTTCTGCTTTTTAATATGCTTTCTAGGTTTATCATAGCTTTTCTTCCAAGGAGCAAGTGTCTTTTAATTTCATGGCTGCGGTCACCATCTGCAATGATTTTGGAGTCCAGGAAAATAAAGTCTGTCACTGTTTCCATTGTTTCTCCATCTATTTGCCATGAAGTGATGGGATCCAATGCCATGATCTTAGTTTTTTTGAATGTAGAGTTTTAAGTCAGCTTTTTAAAAAACTCTTCTCTTTCACCTTCATCAAGACGCTCTTTAGCTCCTCTTTGCTTTCTGCCTTTAGGATGGTGTCATCTGCATATCTGAAGTTATTGATATTTAGCCTCTTTCAATCAAGAACACTCTTCTGCCTCGTTGTACCATTTTTGTTAAGTTTCCAGGAGCGTTCTACAGTAAGAGTTTGTGTACCCATGGCCAAGAAAGACAAACTCTGTTGGGGGGTGTTTGCAGCAAAGTAAAGGTTTATGCAGGGCATCCAGGCAGGGAGTGGAAGACAAGCCCTTACATTTGCTCCAACCTGGTCTTTGAGTTAGGGGGCTTTATAAAGGGGAAGAATGCAGAGACAGGGATTAATCGTCATCTTGTGACATTCCTGAATGTAATTTCAGGAATCAGGATGTGTCTGGTTATGATTCTCTGGCCATGTGGTCCATAGCTCTGGGGTTTCTAGCTCATTTTGCTCTGGAGAAACAATCTGCATTTGTACATTAATAATGATATCTGTAACAGCAATGTTAGTACATTAAAGATGTTATCGAAAACAGCAGTTACAGCCATTTGACTCTGGTGGAGAAGTGTTCGATTAGCACACGATTGCGATCCAAGGGGACAAGAAAGAAGTTTTGAATAGAGAGATTAATCAGAAACTTGGTAAGGAGACTTGGTTTTAGAGGAATTTGGTTTCAATCCCCGCTCCTGTTTTAACTTCCCCTGAATCTTTGAGGAAACAAGACAACAGTTGCTCTAGCTAATTCTTGCTGAAGCAGATCATCGTCCTGCCTCAGTCTGGGAATTGACCCTGCTTTGGGATCTTCCATGTTCCAAGTACTGGATCAGAGTCTTTCATGGTTTAAGGTTTTTAGTCCCTTGGTCCACAGACCCAATTATGAGTAAGTGGAAGAGTGACGACTGGAAATTTAGTAAGTTTCGGGAAGCAGATCTCATTCCCTGAGGAAAGAAGGAGAAGAATCCTGAAGAACAGGCTGGCCTGGGCACTTCTGGGGAGACTTGTTTTAAGCCTGATAGGCAGTTGTCTAATTTTATCTAAGTAGGTCTAACTTTGTCATCTGGCCATTAACATATAAAACACATATGACTACTGCACATACATGTCCTTTTTCTGCTAAAATCTAATCTAAAGCAATTGTCTAGTACTATTCATGATAAAAAATCTAGTGGTTTATTCTGAGAGGCTGTAGCTTAAGCTCTATCATTTGTTACTACTATTCTATTTTATTTTATTTATTTTTGGCTGTGCTGGGCCTTCACTGTGGCTCTTGGGCTTTCTCTAGTTGCAGTGAGTGGGGGCTGCTCTTTTGTGGCAGAGCTTGGCTGGAGAGCACAGGCTCAGTAGTGTGGCACCTGGGCTTAGTAGCCCCATGGCATATGTGGGATCTTCCAGGACCAGGAATTGAACCTGAGTCCCTTACAGTGGCAGGCAGATTCCCACTGAGCCACCAGGGAAGCCCTGTTACTACTATTCTTAAGTAAGAGAAAGATTTCATTGTTACCTTGAGACTATAATGCTGTAGTTGGGCAGCTGCTGGAAGATATTGTTTTGAGAACTGATGGCGGTATCCTTGATTCTGATACACTTCAGAAAATTCAAGTTCACAGTAATACAGGCATTTGTCTGAAACCATGTCCACAAGGGCTGTCCAGCTTTGTTTTGATTTCTAAATTTATTTTTTTCTTAATGGTTAAAGCAATTGTACAGTGTATAAGCCAGAATGACTTCCCCATACCTCAATATGTGAACATTTCTTCTGACATTTCCTGTTTTGATTACAGATCTTTTGCTAGGTCAAAATATTTGCCCCTTGGTGCCAGGGTGATTGGTCCATCATGTCCTGTGGTGCTAAACCTACTTTTTGTTTCTCTATTTTTTTGCCTAGCTATCCACATTGGGAGAAAACTGATCAGACATAGTGAACAAACTCAGAGGCATTTTAATGAGGAAACATTTTATAGGCTGCACATTTTATCAATTATAACAATTTATCACAGAAACATTGTATTAATATGCTGCTTTTAGCATCGACTTAAAACAAGCAGTGATGTGTTATCCGTAGCTACACTGTTACAACTTCACTGGACAGTTTTCTTTCCGTCTTAAATATTGGGGTAACAGTATGGTTGGAAGTTAAAAAAATAAGAAACATGTATACTATCATGTAAGAAACGAATTGCCAGTCTATGTACAATGCAGGATGCAGGATGCTTGGGGCTGGTGCACGGGCATGACCCAGAGAGATGTTGTGGGGTGGGAGGTGGGAGGGGGTTTATGTTTGGGAACGCATGTACACCCGTGGTGGATTCATGTCGATGTGTGGCAAAACCAATACAGTATTGTAAAGTAAAATAAAGTTAAAATAAAAATTTAAAAAAAAACCTTTATGGCAAAAGAATACAAATAGAACAGATATGCTATATGTATATTTCATAAATAAATCAGGCAGCTGTACACTAATGACAAACAGAAAACTGCAAAATTAATATACTCCAACATAGCATAGGCATGAAATTAAAGAAAATTAAAAGCAAAAATAATAATAATAATAATAATAATTGTCAGTGTTGTAGGAAGACAGACAACTTGTGAACAGTTCAGTCACATGAACTGGATGGGTCTCACAAGCCTGGCTCCAGTTCTTGGATTAGCCACCTATCACTGCTGTGTTCTTGTCCTGATGTGGGTGTCTTTTGGCATCAGCAGGCCTTTCTATAGGCCAGTCCAACACAGAGCCCTTTCTTGAGTGCGAAATAATAAATTCAGCAGTCAGTTCCCTTCAGTTTTGTTGCAGATGTGCTTTTTAAGAGTACCTGATGAAGGCCCTTTTATGTAGGTTTCAGACAGTCCTTTACGTGCTGCCTTCTCAAGTATACACAGTCTCCCGTTTAAAGTTCTTAGGGCATCTGATCTTCATCCAAAGATAGATTGGTGTGATCAGCTTCAGAAGTAAACTCAAAGTGTCCTTCAATAATTCAGTTAAAGTTTACACAATAATGTAGCATAACTATAAGGAGGTATCTTTGGAGGTGAGCCTTGGGCAGTAAATACAGATCTCAATCAAAAACACTAGGATTTAATATCTACTGAAACATAATCTTTTTTCTGAGCGTCAGTGTGTGTTTGCAGCCAAGTGAAAGCTTATTGGAGTGTGCCGAGCATGGGGGTGTGAGACAAGTCTCAGACCCCTTCTGACCTGGTCTTTGAGTTAGGTTTTGTTGTCGCTTTAAGAGGAAGCACAAACTGAAATTGTATGGCTCAGGGAGTCCCTGTCCTGACTGACCTACTGGTAGGTGGGGCTGGGACACAAGGCTGCTGGCCAGGGCGTCCCAAGGGTCCTGGTGTTAGTGCTGGCTCATTGGTGGGCAGAGCCAGGTTCTGGTATGAATGGCTGAGGGACCAGGGTCCCAGAGCTGGTGTTGTCCTGCTGTTGTATGGGGCCAGATTCCAGGGCAGGTGGCTCAGGAGCCCCAGGTTGCTTGAGGCTAGTGCCAGCCAGCTTGTGGGTGATCCAGGTCCCAGCCTGTCTTGCAGTGGGTTGAGGTGGTCCTGGGGCTGATCCCCACACACTGGGGAATGAGGCAGTGTCTTAGGGCCATTGCTGGACCACTGGTTGGTGGAGCCAGGTCTAGGGGTTTCTGGCAGAGGGCTTGGGGTTCCCAGAACTGGTGTCAGCCCACTGGTGGGTGGAGATGTGTCCTAGGGCCTTTGTTGCAGGGTCCTGGGAGTCCTAGAGTCGGTGTCACCCACTGGTGGACTAGCTGTGGGGCCCCAGGGGTCCCAGAGCTAATACCAGCCCACCGGTGGGTCCTGGACCCTTTGGTTGGTGGGGCCAGGTCCCTGGGGAGTCTGCTGATTGATATTGGGTATCCCGGGACTGGGGCCAGCTGACTGATGGGTGGGTCCAGTCTTGTGCTAATCGGCTAGAGGGAAGATTCCAGAAGGACACGCACCAGCAGCAGTGTGCTTGTAGAATGAGCTCCTCAGAAGGGCTGCTGGCAGGTGAGTCCCAGTCTCTGCTGCCCCTCCAGGAGGCTCTCCCAGATCTACAGGTGCATCTGACTCAGGTTCCTTTCAAATGACTGCTCCTGCCCTGGGTCTCAGAGCATCAGGGATTCCGTGTGCATCCTTGCAGTCGAGTCTGTTTCCTACACCCGCTGACTCTCCCAAAGTAAGTCCCACTGGCCTTCTTCTGGGGGTTGGTCTTCCTGATGTAGAACCTCTAGGTTGGAGAGTTCAGAATCCTCACTCCTCCAGGTGAATCTCTGCAGTTGTAATCATCCTCTTGCTCGTGGGTTGCCTATGTAAAGTAGGTGTTGACTGCCTCTCTGCTTATCTTGTCGTGGTTTCTTTTTTATACCTTTGTATCTTTAGTTGTAGAAGATCTTTTCAGCTAGTTTTTGGGTCATTCTCATGGACAGTTGCTTTGTAAATAGTTGTAGCTTTTGTGTGCTCATGAGAGGAGGTGAGCTCAGGGTCTTCCTACTCTGCCATCTTGGCCATTCAGCCAAGTATTTTTTTTTTTTAATATACCACAACTGACTCAAGAAAAAATATATAATAATATAAATAGAACTATAATAGTAAAGAGATTGACTCAGTAACTTCCCTACTAGAACTCCCCTGGATGAGATGGCTTCACTGCTAAATAATGCAATACATTGTATGCAGTACATTTGGAGAAGGAAATGGCACCCCACTCCAGAATTCTTGTCTGGAGAATCCCATGGACAGAGGAGCTTGGTGGACTACAGTCCACAGGTCGCAAAGAGTCGGACACAACTGAGCGACTTCACTTTCACTTTCACTTTGTATGAAGCCAACATCACTCTGATACCAAAAGCAGACAAAGATATCACAAGAAAGGAACGTTACAGATCAATATCCATATGTACTTTTCCACATGCCTGGGAAAGAGGAAATGTGATTGGTGAATATCCAGCTATCCTCTCCCACAGTGACTCATCTGTGATTTTTACAGGTTTGCAAATGACCGCTTCTAAACTAAATTCTCTCCAAATTATGGAAAATACACAATTTCAGAAAATGTTAGAATTAAATTATATCCATTGTAGAAGGTAATTGAATATTGCTAATATTTCTGTGCTCTACAATGACCTAAATTAAAATGGTTCTTTAAAACAAAAAACTGCCATCAAATTTGGATGCTGAAAATATTTATAACAGATACAGAGTTGACCTGAGGCTTTACAGTTCATCTAGAAAAACTGGCCTGGAGAATCCCAGGGATGGGGGAGCCTGGTGGGCTGCCATCTATGGGGTCGCACAGAGTCAGACACGACTGAAGTGACTTAGCAGAAAGTCATCAGCAGGTTTCAATACATACGAAAAGACTACCCTGGGATTGCTAGAACAATGGTCCTCTAAGTGTGGTTTCCAGATCACTAAATTATCTCATCTGGGAATTTATTAAAATGTGTATTTTTGGGTCCCAATCTGTATCTACATATATAGTGATATGTTGAATTCTGGGGGTGGGACCCAGCTTTATATGTTTTTATAAACCTTCAAGGTGATGTTCATGTATCCTAAAGTTTGAGAACTACTGGCTGACAAAGATCTCTCTTCTGGTAAAAAAAAAAAAAAAAAAAAAGTCAAAACCTTGCAAACTCAAAAGAATGAGAAGACAAGACATATAAATTGGGAGAAAATAATTGCAGAACACTTATCTGATAAGACTCTTGTCAAAACAAAGAATTCTCAAATACACAAGAAGAAGAAGAAGAACAAATCAATTTAAAAATGGGCCAAAGAGCTGAAGGAGCTTCTCTGGTGGTTCAGTGGTAAAGAACCTGCCTGCCTATGCAGGGTTCAATCCCTGGGTCAGGAAGATCCCCTGGAGAAGGAAATGGCAACCCACTCTAGTCTTCTTGCTGGGAGAATCCCAAGAACAGTGAAGCCTGGCAGGCTACAGTCCATGGGGTCTGAAAAGAGTTGGACACAATTTAGTGACTGAGCAACAGCAAAGATCTGAACAGATACCTTAACAAAGAAGATACACAGATAGCAAACAAGTATATATGCTGCTTAACATCAGATATCATTAGAGAACTGTAACTTACAACAACAGGATAACACCACAAACCCTTTAGTATGTCTAAAGCTAAACACAGACAACACCAAATGGTGATGTGGGTATGCAGGGGCAGGGACTCTCCTTCTGTGCTCGTGGGGGTGCAAGATGGTACAGCTACTTTGGAAGACAGTTTGATGGTTTCTTACAAAACCAAACATATTCTCACTGTATTTACCGCCAGCTGTGCTCCTATATATGTTTACCCAAAGGGATTGAAAGCTTATGTTCACTGAAAAACTTGCACGTAAATATTTATAGCAGCATTATTCATAATTGCCAGAAACTGAAAGAAATCAAGGTGTTTCTGTGTAGGTAAATGGGTAAATAAACTCTGGTACATTCAGACAATGGGATATTATTCAGCACTAAAAACTGTGAGCTATGAAGACATGGAAGAATCTTAAAGGCATATTACTAAGTGAAAGAACCCAATTTGAAAGGCTACATACTGTATGATTCTGACATAGGGCATTCAGTAAAGGGTACAACCGTGAGGATGGTAAAATGATCAGAGGTTCCCAGGGTGCAGGAGATGAGTAGGTGAGGCACAGAAGATTTTTAGGTTGGTGAAAACCTCCTGCATAATATTTTAAGGCTGAATGTATGTTAGTACACATGTGTCTAGACCCACAGGATGTATAACCCCAAGAGTGAACCCTCAGGTAAACTGGATTTTGGATGATTCTGGTGTGTTGGTGTAACTTTATCTGTTATAAAATATGTACCACTCTGACGGGGCATGTGGATAATGGTGGGGGGTGCCATGTATGTGTGGCAGCAGAGGGTATATGGGAAGTCTCTTTATCTTACTCTCAGTTTTTCCTGGAACCTAGAACTGTTCTTTAAAAAAGTCTTTTAAAAAAGACATTAGGGGGAGAGCTGGTGAGATAAAAAATAGTCTGCTAACTTCCCTGGTGGTCCAGAGGTTTAGAATCTGCTGCCAGTGCAGGGGACGTGGTTCAGTCCCTGATAGAAGAATTAAGATCCCACATTCTTCAGGGCATCTAAGCCTTCACGCCACAACTAGAGAGCCTGCACGCTGCAGCGAAGACCTGGTGCAGCAAAAAAGAAGAAAAAGTCTGAAATTTAGTTGATATACCAATGTAAATTTCTTGGTTTTGGCAAATGTACCTGGGTATGTAAGACGTTAACATTAGAGGGAGCTGGATGAATTGTTTGTGGAAACTCTCTAATTATCTTTGCAACTTTTCTGTAAATCTAAAATTATTCCATTATAGAAAGTTTATTCACACAAACAAAAAACCACTACAAACCCTAAGTGGAGAGCTAGAGTATAGGAGGTTCCAGTAGCCAGTTCAGCACAGTGCATAACAAAGTCAGCAAGGTACATATGGTTTTTGAGAAAGCGTAATCTCCCAATCTGGGTCCTGGGAAAAAGTCCTCAGAAAATACAGAAATGTTTACATATGTTCACCAAAATACATGAGTAATACCTCTTGCAGAGAAAAACATTGTGAGGAAGAATAAATGAAGGTGAGAGGAAAAAACTGAACAAAGGGTCAGGGAAAGGGAAGCTAAGAGGCAAGAGAGCAGCATGATTTTTTTTTTTTAATTTAGTTTAGTTTAGTTTCCCTGGTGGTCCAGTCGAATCCCTGGCCTCCCTGGTGGCTCAGCTGGTAAAGAATCTGCCTGCAATATGGCAGACCAGAGTTCGATCGCTGGGTTGGGAAGATCCCCTGGAGAAGGGAATGGTTACCCACTCCAGTATTCTGGCCTGGAGAATCCGTGGACTGTATAGTCCATGGGGTTGCAGAGTGTCAGACATGACTGAGTGACTTTCACTGGTGGTCCATTGGTTAAGAATCCACCTTGCAATGCAGGGGACTCAGGTTCGATCCTGATCAGGGAACTAAGATCCCACATACTGTGGGGCAACTAAGCCCATGTGTCTCAACAAAAGATCCCATAAGATGCAACAAAGATCCTGAAATGGCCAAAAACAAAAAAAATCTTAAAAAATTCAATTTGTTAAGTTCGCTTGTTTAGAATTGTTCATGGACTTTCAGCTGTCCCAAATTTGAAAACTCCTTAACCTAAGTTACAAGGACCTCTGTGATTCAAGCTCTGCCAAGTTCTTCCCCCAAGTCGGCTGCTGTCTTGTGTGGGAAGGCTGGGAAGACCTGATGTTGGGGGGCTTTGACAGTCCATCTCCTCCACAAGCTGTCCCTTTGACATTCATTCTTGCCCCCCAGTTCACACCGAGAGCTGCCCACCCACAAAACCCCTTCTTCACCTTTTGATTTCAGGTATCTTAACAACTTATTCTTTCTCCCGGCACCCTGTTTATGTATTTTATTCTGAGTGACAGTGTTGAACATTTTATCCATGTCTTCCTTGACTTTGTTTATTTTCCTCCACTATTTGAGGTCAGAAATGAAATCTGGACTCACACTGTTATCCCCAGGACCCTGGACAGCACCAGGCACAGACTAGGTTCTCATTAAGCCTGTTGAGTGGATGATGGGAGGGTGTGGCATTAGGGAAGGGTAGGGTGGGGGCATGATTTTGTTAAAATTTTGCTTAAATATTAGGCCTCTAAACCCAGCAGATATATAAGACTACAATTCAGAGTCAGGCAACACCTGGTTGAATCACTGTGCTTCTCAAGGATTTCTCATGGCAGGTAAGCTGGGTGAAGGCAATCAATGCATGCTGAAGATGCTAGAGGTTGAGTAGTTGGGTTGTGATAAACTGAGGTGTGAGGGGTGAGAGTTTGTGGTAGTCTCTGAACTTTGACAACACTGGCTCATCAGTTTTGAGAACCATTGGGTTATACCAGCAGGGAGCATTTGATAAACAGTGCTTACTGCATGACAGGTCAATAAATCGACAGACGATTTTCTTTTTGTTGTTTTTGGCTGTGATGGGTCCTTGTTGCTGCTCAAGGGCGTTCTCTAGTTGTGGCGAGTGGAGGCTGCTCTTTGTTGTGTCGGGGCCTCTCATTGCTTCTCTTGTTGAAGAGCACAGACTCTAGGGGCTTTGAGGGATGTGGAATCTTCCCAGACGAGGGATCGAACTCATATCCCCTGCATTGGCAGGCAGATTCCTATCCCCAGGGAAGTCCACAGACAAGTTGTTGGGACAACGAATATTGACTTTATTCAGAGAGCCGGTAGACCAAGAGGATGGTGGACTTGAGTCCCAAAGAACCTCCGTGTCTGAGTTACAATTCAGGCTTCTTTTATTCTAAAAGGGGAGGAAGTAATGTCAAACATTTCCTGGTTCCCATCAACCTCCGGAGGGAATGCGTTAATGACTTTCCTACAGTCATTCTCAGGTGAGCCTGGTTAAGATATTTTCTATATGGTAAAGATATTTTAGCTTAATGATCATTACCTGGGAGGGTTCCCAGAGATGGACTGGTATGTATAATTGAAGCTTATAGGCGACATTCCTTTAGTGATTAGCATGTAGTAGAAAATTACATCACCAGTAATGTGAGTTTTTGTTTCTCCACCTCCTTTTGAACAAGTGGTACTGTCATACTTTTAAATGTCAACCATTTGGTGGTGTTCCGAAAACAAACTTCAACTGAGTAAATGTTAAAGATTTTATTGGCTTTATTCAGTGATTCATGAATCAGGCAGGACCCAGTCTAGCATATCAAAAGGAGCTCAGAGGAGCTGTGTCAAATGAATGATTTGTATTGTACAGGCAGAAGGGAATAGGAACTAGGTTATACAAGGTGGGAAATCAGATTATTACAGGAACTACATTATACAAGATGGGAAATCGGATTACTGCAGGGTTACTTCCCTTTACGGGATAGCAGGGGTCTATCAGGCAGTTACCTAACTAGTACTGATTGAGCAATTCCTGATTGATGGGCTTAAGATTCCATTTCTGGGAGAGATGAAACTGTAAATTAAGTCTGTTGGCAGTGTGGAGCATAAGTGACTCCATTTGGGGCCTTTTGTTTTTAATAGTGGGTATGTGAAATTTGATCTAGTTCTATTTCTTTATTAACCAATGCAATTGAGACTCTTCACTCTAGTTTAAAGTCTGTTTTGCTTTTCTCTTTTGCTAATTTCCTACTTCTTTCCTTTGGTGTTTTTCTAGTGGTTTTTTTGTCCCCCCCTTTGAGGGTTAGTAGAACATTTGTGTTGTATTCTGGACACCAATAATTTATTTCTTAGATTGGTTGCATATGTACATGTACGTGTACTCAGTCATGTCTTGCCTCTGCGGTTCCATGGACTGTAGCCCGCCAGGTTCCTCTGTCCACAGAATTTCCCAGGCAAGAATACTGGAGTGGGTTGCCGTTTCCTCCTCCAGGAATCAACTCTGCTTGCTTTCCAGGCCTGTTGTGTAGGACTCACCCTGGAAGTTCCCCTTGTCACCCTCTTGTGTGGATTCTTCTTTCTTCCACACAAATTCCCCCTTGTTTGTTACCACCACCCCCCAACCCCTGCACTGGGTGGCATAGGAGATCTCAGGTTTTGACCAGGGACTGAACCCATACTTCCGTGCATGGGAAGCTCAGATTCTTAACCACTGGACCAGGAGGGAAGGCCCCTCCCTCTTGTTCTTCGTTTTGTTGAGTTGAACTATATCCTCAGGTAGCACACAAAATACGTTGGTTGAACCTATGAGTATCTGAATGTATCTTGATTCTGTTCTCATGTGGAAGGATAAATTTGACTGCATAGAGAATTTTATCTTGAAAGTCATTTCCTTAAGGATGTAATATTAAAGTCCCCAACTATCACTGTGTTGCTGTATATTTCTCCCCTTATTTCTTTACTATTTACTTTCTATATTTATGTCCTCCTATGCTGGGGGCAGAAATGTCTACAAACGTATCTTCTTGTTGGATTGACCCCTTTATCCTTCTGTAATGCCCTTTGCTGTCTTTTGCTTTAGAGTATATTTCTTCTGATACAAGTGTTGCTGCCCCAGCATTCTTTTCCTTCCCATTGGCACTGTTGTTGTCCAGTCACTCAGTCGTGTCCGACTCTTTGCAACCCCGTCGACTGCAGCGCACCAGGCTTCCCTGTCCTTCACCATCTCCCGGAGCCTGCTCAAACTCATGTCCACTGAGTCGGTGACGTCACCCAACCATCTCATCCTCTGTCATCCCCTTCTCCTCCTCTTTTTCTCCATCAGGGTCTCTTCCACTGAGTCAGCTCTTCTCATTAGGTGGCCAGAGTACTGGAGCTTCAGCATCAGTACTTCCAGTGAATATTCAGGGTTGATTTTCTTTAGGATTGACCCCTTGGCATGGTATACCTTTTTTGATCCTTTCACTTCCATCCTCTGTCTGCAGTTTTGAAGTGTATCTTTTATAGACAGCATATAAGAGGCATATATTAATAGAAGCTTTAAAAAGTCCATTTAGCCACCCAGGTTTTTTGATTGGAGAGTTTATTCCATTTACATTTAAAGTGATTATGGATAGATGTGTAATTGCCATTGCAAAAATTGTTTTCTGGCTTTTTTTGTAGTTCCTCCTTCTCTTTCTCTCTTACCTTGTGGTTTGATTGTTTTCTTTAGTGTTCTGCTTATATCTTTTCTCATTTTCTTTAGGTATCTAATATGAGTGTTTTCTTTGTTGTTACCATGAAGTTTACATATATAATATCCTATATATTTTTTTTAAAAAACCCCACATTNCCCCACCCCACATTTTATATTTGTATGACACATTTTACATCTTTTTATTTCATGTATCTCTTGACAGGTTATTAATCTTGAATTGATTTTACTATTGTGTCTTTTACTCTTCCTGCTTGCTTTAATGTGACTTATCCACTTCTTTTATTATTGACTATATATATATATTTTAAAATATTTATTTGGCTGCACTGGGTCTTACTTGCAGCATGCAGGATCTTTTATTGCCATGCAAAGACTCTCTAATTGTGGTGTACCAGCTCCAGAGCATGTGGGCTGAGGAGTTACATGGACTCATGGATTCAGTTGCTTTGCAGCATGTGGGGTCTTAGCTCCTGACCAGGGCTCAAACTCATGTCCTCTGCATTGCAAGGCAGATTCTTAACCACTGGACCAGTGGGCAACTCCCTTGGAAGTATTTTTTAGAAAAGATTTTCATCTATTCTCTTTTAACAGAAAAACGAAATTCAACTCACCGATTCCGCACACGCTTTAATGGAGAACAGCTAGGAGCACTAAGAGATGTATTTGAAAGGACCAGGTACCCACATTGGTTCCTCGTAAGAACACTTGCTTCAACTACTCATCTTGATGAGTCAGTTATAAAGGTATGTACCTGAGGTCTGTCTCTATATAGCTAGATAGCACACCTAACCCAAAGTTTCATACACATTTAGTCAATATGTAATTCTCATTGCTTGAAAAATTGCTGTGTGCCAGGACAGATGTTAAGCATTTTATATATTTGTTCCAAAATTTTTTTTTTGAAGAACAAGAGTCACAAAGAGGAATCATCTTCTAAGAATTATAAACAGTAGAGCCAGAATTTGAACGCAGGCCTTTCTGACTCCAGACCCACAGTGTTAGATGAGATCCTTTGGTGATGGATTTGGGTCTTTTCCTGTTTATTTCTAGATCCTCCTTAATCATAACATTCAGTCATCTATATACCTTGTGGCTAAGTTCCCTTAGAGTACTCAGGGCATAAGAACCACTGGATAAATCCTGAAGGCACCCCAAGCTACACTCCCACTCCTTATTCTCAGGCTTCAGAATCCTCTCTGAGAATGCAGAGTATCCACCAAGACAAAATCCACTTTCTAAATACACCTCCTGTTCTTGGCTGAAAGCAGTCTGTCCTGTTGTGCCCGTTGCCAGCGCAATCCTATGCCTCCTTTGCCTCCTGGATTCCATGACCAGGAGAGGATAGAATTTTCCTCCCGCAAATTAAACATGAAGATGTGTGAAAGTAACTTTCATATACCAGAAACAACCAAATTTCTGGAGTATATGAGGATTCTCCTTTGGATGCTTCCCCCTCTTATTAACCTGCTCATCTCTTCCCTCTCCAGACTTGGTTTAAAAACCAACGTGTCAAAAGGAGGAGGGAGGAGAATCAGACTCGGCAAAATCTGTCACCAGGAGACCCACGCCAGGTTGTCTCAGTGGAGGAGGAAGAGATGCCCTTACCGGGCACTTCCGGAAGCACTCATCCCACGAGTCTCAGCCTTGCAGATGATTCTCATCACGAGCGTCCTGAGCTTTCTTGTGCTCAGCAGTGTGAAGGGGCTGCTGCCACTCCATGCCCTTCATCCTGCAATTTCCTGACTGTTCATCTCCACCAGATAAGTCTCGGAGACTCTGATCCTCCTTGGGCCTCCAGTCCTTATGACATGGATCAACTTATACAGTTATACGACTTACCTGGGGATGATGACCCCAGCAGTCTGGATCGGTACCTCTTCCCAGAGTGCTCCAGCTGGGGAACTGTGGCCAGCACTGATCACCATTGTGATGGCGAAGACAGCTTCAATCCTGAGAAAGTTCTGTGATCCAAATTTTTTTTTAACAGTGTTATTTACTTGTGTTCGGCTGTGCTGGGTCTCTGCTGCTGCGTGGGCTCTTCTCTGGTGGCAGCGGATGGGAGCCGCTCTCTAGTTCTGGTCTCGGGCTTCTCGTGGTGGCGGCTTCTCTTGCTATGGAGCACAGGCTCCGGGGTGCAGAGTCAGTAGCTGCGGCTCCCCTCTGTCCTCTAAGCGCCTCCTCAACCAAAGTTCAGTACAAAGGGCAGTCATCAGGTGTCTTTGGAGAAATAGCAGAAACTAGCTAGTTCTCTTAGTTTGTCCCAGTTGAGCTATCTCCATTAATACCATGTAAAAATACCTATTTTTCATGGGCCTCTTTGTCTTAAAACAAACAAACAAACAATTAGGGACCTCCCTAGTGATCCAAGGGTTAGGACTCCATGCTTCCAATGCGGGGGACATGGGTTCAGTCCCTGGTTGGGGAACTAAGATCCCACATGCCGCATGGCACAGCTGAAAAAATAAACACCCAAATAACAACCCCCCCCCAATAAAAAGCATTTAAGAGTGTGACATTAACAATAGATTGGATGAAGAGGTCCCAGCACTTGTACCTGACAAAAAAAACCCAATGATTTAATAATTATCCACTGATGAAAATAGCTCTGGGAGAGCTCTGGAGTTCAGTTACTACTCAGCAGGGTAGCAGGTACATGAAAGATGCTCAACATGGCTTATCTGGGAAATGCAAATCAAAACTGCAGTAGGTATCACCTCGCACCCAGTCAGCATGGCTGTCATCTGAAAGACCACAGGAAATGTTGGCAAGGACAGGGAGAAAAGGGGAGCCTTCAGACATAAGCAAGAGCACGTCCCCAGAGGAAATGGAAGCCATTACCTGTGTCATGGCCTGTGGCCAAGACTGATCCCTCTGGCTGTGACCTCACACCAGAGCAAAGAAGAGCAGGCAGGCCTTGTCCACTTTCACCAAGGAGTACCAAGGAGCCCTGGGGCTGTCGGTGACATCGGAAGCTTTTGCCACTGACTCCCCAAGTCTTCCGCATGAGAATCCCATCTGACGGAACTGTGAGGCATCCATGCCTGAGCCCTCAAGAGCAGGAGCTGATGCTGCAGCTTCTTCAAACACTGGCACTCACCTATCGTGCGAAAACCCACATTGCTGATCAGAGGATGTGACTGCCTGTTGGCCTGTGAGATGGACCCAGCCTTGCGAGGGACTCCTCACCCTATCTTCCGTCCTTTGCATGTCCATTCTGCCTGCATTTCCCATAGCGGGAGCTGTCACAAGAACGGAGTCCTGAGAGAGTAACGCATTGCTGAGACCACCTGGACTGAATACATGACTGAACCCAGTTAAGGCCTCCATATAAACATTTTAAGATTTGGTGGGTGGATCTGGAGACTTATTTGTCTTGCGTCCACCCAGGATGAGCTTTGTAATTAAATTTCTTTGTTCATTTAAGCTGCTACCCACCAGTCTGTTGTGATCTGCCTCTTTCTTCACTCTTTTGGGGATCAGTTTATGAATCATTAACATTGGTATTAGGATACAGAAGATTAAATTGAAGAAAGTAGGGAAAACCACTAGGCCATTCAGGTATGACCTAAATCAAATCTCTTATGATTATACAGTGGAAGTGAGAAATAGATTTAAGGGACTAGATCTGATAGACAGAGTGCCTGATGAACTATGGATGGAGGTTCATGACATTGTACAAGAGACAGGGATCAAGACCATCCCCATGGAAAAGAAATGCAAAAAAGCAAAATGGTGTCTGAGGAGGCCTTACAGATAGCTGTGAAAAGAAGAAAAGTGAAAAGCAAAGGAGAAAAGGAAAGATATTCCCATTTGAATGCAGAGTTCCAAATAGCAAGGAGAGATAAGAAAGCCTTCCTCAGTGATCAATGCAAAGAAATAGAGGAAAACAACAGAATGGGAAAGACTAGAGATCTCTTCAAGAAAATTAGAGATACCAAGGGAACATTTCATGCAAAGATGGGCTCGATAAAGGACAGAAATAGTATGGACCTAACAGAAGAAGAAGATACAAAGAAGAAGTGGCAAGAATACACAGAAGAACTGTACAAAAAAGAGCTTCATGACCCAGATAATCACGATGGTGTGATCACTCACCATCCTGGAACATGAAGTCAAGTGGGCCTTACGAACAAAGCTAGTGGAGGTGATGGAATTCCAGTTGAGCTATTTCAAATCCTGAAAGATGATGCTGTCAAAGTGCTGCACTCAATATGCCAGCAAGTTGGGAAAACTCAGCAGTGGCCACAGGACTGGAAAAGGTCAATTTTCATTCCAATCCCAAACAAAGGCAATGCCAAAGAATGCTCAAACTACTGCACAATTGCACTCATCTTGCATGCTAGTAAAGTAATGCTCAAAATTCTCCAAGCCAGGCTTCAGCAATACATGAACTTCCAGATGTTCAAGCTGGTTTTAGAAAAGGCAGAGGAATCAGAGATCAAATTGCCAACATCTGCTGGATCGTGGAAAAAGCAAGAGAGTTCCAGAAAAACATTTACTTCTGCTTTCTTGACTATGCCAAAGCCTTTGACTGTGTGGATCACAATGAACTGTGGAAAATTCTGAAAGAGATGGGAATACCAGACCACCTGACCTGCCTCTTGAGAAACCTATATTCAGGTCAGGAAGCAACAGTTAGAACTGGACATGGAACAACAGACTGGTTCCAAATAGGAAAAGGAATACGTCAAGGATGTATATTGTCACCCTGCTTATTTAACTTATATGCAGAATACATCATGAGAAACGCTGGACTGGAAGAAGCACAAGCTGGAATCAAGATTGCTGGGAGAAATATCAATAACCTCAGACGTGCAGATGACACCACCCTTATGGCAGAAAGTGAAGAGGAGCTAAAAAGCCTCAATAAAGTAAAAGAGGAGGGTGAAAAAGTTGGCTTAAAGCTCAACATTCAGAAAAGGAAGATCATGGCATCTGATCCCATCACTTCATGGGAAATAGATGGGGAAACAGTGAAAACAGTGTCAGACTTCATTTTGGGGGGCTCCAAAATCACTGCAGATGGTGACTGCAGCCATGAAATTAAAAGACGCTTACTCCTTGGAAGGAAAGTTATGACCAACCTAGGTAGCATATTCAAAAGCAGAGACGTTACTTTGCCAACAAAGGTCTGTCTAGTCAAGGCTATGGTTTTTCCAGTGGTCATGTATGGATGTGAGAGTTGGACCATGAAGAAAGCTGAGCACCGAAGAATTGATGCTTTTGAACTGTGGTGTTGGAGAAGACTCTTGAGAGTCCCTTGGATTGCGAGGAGATCCAACCAGTCCATCCTCAAGGAGATCAGTCCTTGGTGCTCATTGGAAGGACTGATGCTGAAGCTGAAACTCCAATACTTTGGTCACCTCATGAGAAGAGTTGACTCATTGGAAAAGACCCTGGGATGCTGGGAGGGATTGGGGGCAGGAAGAGAAGGGGACGACAGAGGATGAGATGGCTGGATGGCATTACCGACTTGATGGACATGAGTTTGGGTGGACTCCGGGAGTTGGTGATGGACAGGGAGGCCTGGTGTGCTGCGATTAATGGGTTCTGAAACTGAACTGAACTGAACTGAAGAAAAGGAATGAATGAAATGGAACTCGATTAAAACTAAGGTTGTTAAAAAAAGAGAAAAACTAAGGTTGTAATCCAGTACTACAAAGGTTGGGTGGGCCAAAAGGACTCCTTTACTGTCCCGTCAGCTCTTTTCTGTAGTTCAGAAAAAATTTAAAAGTCAAGGATGTTAATGAGAAATCTGACCTGCCATCACTTGGAGCATAGGTTAGGCAGACTGATCCAAATGAAGACTGACTAAGAGTCAGGGTCTCTTCCCTGGGGACCCAAAGCCTTTTTACACAACAGTGAGTAAAAAGGATCAGTGGTGGAAAGAGAAGTTTCCAGGTGTCCTTGATGTGTGCGCCCCACCAGCTGGGATACCAGAACCCAGTGGTGACGTCCTGACATGAACTGTAGTGAGACCGAGAACACAAACGTCAAGGGCTGATGGGAAAACAGAAGGTGGAACATTGAAACAGGCAGGAGGTAAAGAAGCTGTGTCTCCTTTGCTGAATGCTTTATGGGAAAGGATATTATCTCAGGTCATGAAACACATCCCCTACCTAGTGTTAAAAAAGTAAAACTGGCAATTGAATCCTATCGGAGGCTATAGTTAAGAATGTAAGGTTCGGTTGAAATAGTGTGAAAGTTTGGAGGTGAACGGTTACATTTCAACAGTATTTATGTAAAGTGGTTGCATTTCCTTTACCTGATTGTGTTAGAGGGTGGACATTGTATCTGACTGGGAAATGGTACTCCTACCAAGTGCCATAAAACATACATTCGCCCTTCTACACTATTAGTTAAAAATGCTAAATAAGAATGAATAACGTTGCATGTCCCAGGGGTAATTCATTGGAATAGAGAATTTCCGCTTGAGAGGCAAGCTTGCTATTCCTTTAAAAAAAATATTTATTTGGCCACACTGGGTCACGCTGTGGCACATGGGACATTCCTTGTGGTGCATGGACTCTAGTTTCAGCACTCTGGCTTAGCTGCCCCGCAGCATGTGGGATCTTAGTTCCTCGACCAGGTATTGCCCCCGTGTCCCGTGCATCGCAAGGTGGAATCGTCACCACTGGACCACCAGGGAAGTCTCAAGCTTGCTATTCATATTAGCTGGCTAATGGATACACTGGAAACTGTCCCTTTGACTAAAGGATTTGAAATAATCTTGGGACCTGAAATAGCCATGATATCTTGGATGATGTTGAAGAAATCCTCTAAGGGAATGGCTATACTTAGAAGAATGTGTAACAAAATGAAAACGGTTTATACCAGAACATGCTGCCTGGGGGATGCAAGGAGGAGGTATGATCAGGCAGCCTCTTTAACCCTGGGACTCACTTTGGAATCACGCGAGGACCCACTGGGTCTCTCATGACACGGATAGGGCTGTATGTGTGGCACAAACTGGCCAACAAAGAGCTGCTAGATCTGTGGACCGCAGTTTCAAGGCAAATGGGCAGCATCTTGCTTGGAAAGACCACCGCTCTGGTCAAAGGAAATTGAAAATAAGCTCAGTGGGCCGCACTGCTTGCATCTTCCTAGCAGGATAAACGTATTCAACAGTGGTAAAGGTTCCTGCATTTCAGTTTTCTTTTTAAGTTACGTATTTGCGCTGGGTCTTAGTTGCGACACATGGGATCTTCCATCTTTGTTGCAGCATGTAGGATCTAGTTCCCTGGCCAGGATCGAACCCGGACCCCCTGCATTAGGAGTGTGGAGTCTTAGCCACTGGACCACCAGGGACATCCCTGCATTTTGGTTTTACTGACTCACTGGCAGTACCCAGTGGCTTGGCTGTGTGGTCAGGCAGAGGAGCAGTGGTTACCTGGCCTCTGAAAGGATACTGAGATGAAGCGTCATAGAAATCGCTATGGGAATTTGAAGGGTGTATTAAAATAAGACCTATCTATGCTCCCCGACTCTTACAGGTTTGCAAGATGTTTGGATTCAACACGCTGATATCCATGTACTTGCTTCACCTCAGTCTGTGAAATGAGTGGGTCTGGAAGCCTTGCTGCGCTGCAGAGATGGGCTGGACCTAGACCTGTTCATCTTGCTCCATGTGAGACAAGCAAAGCCAACAAGAGCTGTCCATCCGCCAGCAAAGAGACCGGGACTGCAGGTGAATATGTGGCCTTTCCCTGGGGGAAACCTTGATCATAGCTGGAGCGTGAGATGTGACTACACACGCTGGGAACAGGGATGGTTGCTAAGCAGAAAACTGTATTATAATTTATTATTATTTTTGATATTTACTTCCTTGACTGCACTGGGTCGTAGCTGCAGCAACATGAGATCTTTGTCGAGGTGCATGGGCTTAATTGCCCCAAGGCATGTGGGATCTTAGTTCCTTGATCAGGGATAGAAACCACAGCCCCTGCATTGCAAAGCCCATTTTTTTTTTTTTGGCTGTGCTGGGTCTTGCTGCTTTGCGTGGGCTTTTCTCGAGTTGGGGCAAGTGGGAGCTGCTCTCCATTGCAGTGCTTGGGCTTCTCGTCACGTCTGCTGCTCTGGTTGCGCAGCACAGGGTCTAGACCCCCGGGCTTCCGTAGTTGAGGAACATAGGCTCCGTAGTCGCGGTGCATGGGCTTAGTTGCTCCACGACATGTGGGATCTTCCCGGACCAGGGATCAAACCCATGTCCCCTGCATTGCAAGGTGGACTCTCAGCCACCGGACCACCAGGAAGTACAGGACTGACCTCTTACCCTGTGGGATCTGATGCTGTGTCCAGGTCCATCATGTCAGAACCGTGTTAAAACTGTATAACTCCTAGCTGGTGTGTGAGAATTTCTTGGCATTGGGAAAACCCACACACACCTGGAGCCGGAAGTGAAGTATTGAAGTTTGAGGAGAAGCAGGAGTTTTCTTTACATTCCTGTGTGTAGGAAACCCCAAAGAGTCAGAACTTCAGAACAAATAAATTTAGTAAAGTTGCAGGATACAAAATCTACAGATATTAGGCACATCTCTATACACAAGTAACAGATTATCCGGAAAGAATTTTAGATAGCACTCCCACTCCCAACAGCAACAGAAGTAAAATTCTTAAGAATGTACTTAACCAAACAGGTGAAAGACTTGTACACTGAAATTTATAAAGATCGGGAAATAGATTAAAATTAAATAAGGCCCAGTTAAATGGAAAGATGACCAGTATTCATGGATTGGAAGAATTAATATTGTTTATACTTGAATTATAAATAGAAACAAGAATTAACTTGTTTATACTTCCCAAAGTGATCCACTCTCCAGAAGTCACCTCATGAACATAAATGTCACTTTTATGGCTCATCTCAGGAAATGCCAAGGGTTTTATGCCAAGAGCTTTGTGCCAGGAATAGGAACAATGACCTCATATGTATTTCTTATTATAGATAACAGTATCACAATTTAAGTGCTCAGGTGCTTGGAAAGAGTACAGGAGTTCAGACAAATCAGAAGATTGTAGAACAGGAATTCTGGGCTATAAGGAGAAGTTTTGAAGGAGACTGCAGAAGAGGTGAGCTATAATTTTGGTTCTTCCCTGTACAACATGTCCCATCTTCGCCTTCAGAAACCAGCTGTTAATTGAGTTAGACTCCCCCTACCTAAAGTTTGAGAGGCATGCTGAATTTGACCAGGACAAGAGTGAGCAAAAGTACATTGCAAAGTCCATGCATAATAGATGAAGAGAGGGAAAGACAGGGGAGAGTCAGAGTGGAGAACGGGTCTCTGTCGGAAAGTTGAGGATGGCGTGCGGGCAGAAGGAGGGACAGAGACATGAAGAAGGGCTTCCATGGCGGTCCAGTGGTTAAGACTTGCCTTCTAGTGCAGGGGCGCAGGTTTGATCCCTGGCCAGGGACCTAAGATCCACATGCTTTTCGGCCAAAAAACCAAGACCTAAAACAGAAGCGACACTGTAACAAACTCAGTACAGACTTTAAAATGGTCCACGTTAAAAAGAATCTTAAAAAAATAAAGGGGGAGAAAAAGTAATAAGGGGGAGTATAACAGAATAGAAACAGCTGGATTTATGGAGCAGAGATAGAAGATCAGCGGGAAGGGAGACTTGGATGTTTGAAGTGAAACCAGTACACCTGGACCCACTCAAGGTGATGGCAATGTCCTGAATGGCGTGTGCAAGGCGGGCTGGGGAAGGAGGTCACTTGGAGGTGAGGGGTTAGAGGGATAAACTCATCACCCACCTGAATTCAACTCACTCTGGGTTATGGGGAGAGCCTGCCATTCAGGGGTGTGGCGAATGTGGTATTTTGCATAAAGATGAGGAGGAGGGCGGACTTAGAACTCAGCACCTGATTCAGAGGGAAGAGGAAGAGAGAGGGAGAGATCTTACTCAAGAAAGCTACAGGGAGGGAGACAGGGCTGTTTCAGGGTCCAGATAGGTTTTATGCTTGTGTGGCTCTCGCCGACAGCGCTTTTTAAACTCGAATGCACCTTTCAGTTCCCTGGGGATCTGTTTAAACTGCCGGTTTTGATTTTACGGGTATAGTGATTCTGTTAGCTGAGACTCTGCCTTTATAGTAACAAGCTCCGAGGAAACGCAGATGCTGCTGGTCCATGGGCCACAGCTAGGCTCTGTGGTACATTTTTATAGCAGTTACCACATTATCCTTGTATTTCTGTGACTTACAAATGGTCCTTTTGTTTTTCAGACTCTGAGTTTCCTAAGGCCAGTGTTTTCTTTAAAGTTGAATGCAGAGGCCAAGCCACAATACAAGGTAGGTACTCTGCAGTCTTGCAAATGATTACGTTTAAAAATACGGTCGTTTAAATTCGCATGTATGACTTGTCAGGATGCATACGTAGGCTTGTGTGTACAGAACTTTCTGCAGTGTACTTGTTACCGAACCAGACTTGGGTCTGCCTGCCCAGGGCGCAGGGGAGCCAATCTTTTGCCGCTGTTTGTGGTGAAGGAAAATACAGGGTTTATTGCCAGGCTCTGCAACACGAGGCCATGCAAGGAGCATGGGCCGCGGGAAGCGTTTGCAAAGACGGCGTGAGGGAGAGGGCTGCCGGCATCAGCTCGTGGACATTCTTCTGATTGGTTGTTGACAGGGTGGTATTTCAGGAGTTAACCTCATCAACCTTCTCGTTCCGACTGGTCCGAGGTCTACGTGCTTACAGTCAGCATGCAGTCAACTGCTTCCACCTGGTGGGGCTTTAGTATCTGCAAAACAGCTCACACCCGTGGCTCCAGATATCACCCACGGCCCTTTAGGAGGAGCGAGAGGCCCTGGATTCCCTTTGGGTAAACTGCTATTTTTTGTTGCCTGTTTTGGTTTCTGAATTTTCTCATTCTCTGATTAAATTTGCTCTTTGGAACTGAGGGAAGACTTAGGAGGCTAAAGCTTTTCTGCGAACAAGAGGCAAGGGACATGGAGGCAGGATCTGCCTCTGGGTGGCAGGGAGGGGGAGCCCTGCAGGTTCCTGCTCAGTTTCATCGTGATTGCCTTGCTCCGGGTCCCACCTCATGAACTCGGACACACAGCACCCTATCTTCAGTTCTGGGTATCTCCCACCCACGGGAGAGGCAGTGGGTGGTGGCTAGCGTTCTCCTGATGGGATCACCTGAAGTGGTCTGCCACCTCTTTCATGAAATCTTATTACCCGTGTTGGCTTAAAACACACAACATGAGAGTTGCAAGTTAAGTTTTGATTTGGGGCCAAATGAGGATCATAGCCTGGGAGACAGCTCTGAGAAACTGCTCCAAAGAGGTAGGGGCGAAGGTCAGTATATATGTGATTTCGATGAAGAGGGAGTACATGTAGTTGGTCAAGCACATGTTTTTTCTAGAAGATTTCTACTAGTCTCATGAAGCTTTTGCTAGTCATGAGGAACAGTCGTCACCATGAAGGATTTTAGTGCTTTTCTGGATATGGGGAGACACAAGAATTGGGTTCATAAAATCAGTTCCTGAAAATATCTATTTGAAGGCCTATCCTGCCAGTTTCCCCCAAGAAGAGAGTGCCTCATTTCTTCCCTCCACCCTGGACTCCTTTCAGGGGCTGCTGAAGGTCAGCAGCAGCTGCAGCACAGGACATATTTAGAGGTAGATGGCAAGCGCCGATTTGTAGTTGACACCTGTCATTTGACTGCTTTCTGCTAAACATGGTCATAATTGATGAATTTCATAAATTAGGAAATAGACAAAGAATATTGCTAAATTGATCCAGGAGCCATCAGGTGGCCTGGGGAATTAAATAGTACTAGGGAGGAGACAGAATGTGTTCGAGGGAGGGAACGGGATGAGATGTTAAAAAGGCAGACCTCAGAATTTTGGCTTCTAATTAGCATGTGAGGAGCTTGGAAGTTGCCAATCAATCCTAACAAAAAATAAGAAAGACAAACAGGTTGAAAAGCCAGGAACTCTTCCTGAATGTCTATAAGAGAGGAGAGGACACAGGGCATACTGCAGCTCCCAAGACTGGAGAGACAGACAAGTATCAGTTGGTGACTCATTGCTTGCTGGAACAGAGACGAGGGGAAAGCACCTTGGGGACCAGCGCTGGGGTAGGAAAACCTAAACTGCAGCCAACAAATTGTTAGAGGATAAGTGTGGACAGTCTGGGAGTTAACTCTGAGGAGGACTCAGTTACAATGGGGCGCCTATAATATTGTGGAATTCACCTGGAGGAGTTTGACCAGATTCCCACATTAAATGTGGAGGAAAAGGAAATCCCCTTTGCTTCCAGCTTGGGGAAGGGGAAACCACCCCCCCGCCCCCTGCTTTTTTTTGTCATGCTTCATGGCTTTTGGGATCTCAGTTCTTCGACCAAGGATTGAACTCGGGCTATGGCAGGAATCACTAGGTCACCAAGGAATTCCCAGAACCACTTTGAAGTATGCTAGAATGCTTTCTTAACAAGACCTGCCCTCAGGCAGTGGAGTTAACCAGAGCTAAAGCTGCTAGGGTATTATCAGAGTATCACTAACCTGGAGGAAGGAAATATCTAACTTCAGCTGGCTCAGGCCTCATGGGAGAAGGGAAATGCCCACTCCGGCCGTCTTGTGCAACCTAAGGGGGTGGAATCTGAGAAATATTTGTGAAGTTCGTGGTCTAGAGTCACAGACTTAGAGACCCAATCATAGAACTCTAGAATACTTCTTTCTCCTTCCCCCACCTAACTACTGCATGACTGAGGCATCTTTGGATGCAATTTTAAATGGGACTTTTTAAAAACTTTATCTTGTGATACTTCTTAGTGTAAAGAAATGCAATGGATTCCTGTATATTAATCATGTAACCTACAGTCTTGCTGAGTTCATCTATTAGTAACAGTAGTTTGTGGGTGGAGACCTCTGCAGATAGTGACAGTCTTACCTCGCTCCTTCCAAACTCAATACCTTTTATGTCTTTTTCTCGTGTGATTTGCTGTGGCTAGGGCTTCCACTATTATGTTAAATAGAAGTGATGAGAGCAGGCCTCCTTGTTTTGTTCCTGAATTTACTGGAAAGACTTTCAGCTTTTCACCGTCGAGTGTCATGTTGGCTTTGGGTTTGTAATAAGTATTCAATAGCTTTCATTACGTTGAGGTATGTTCCCTCTATGCCCACTTTTATGAGAGTTTTTGTCATGAATGGAGATTGAATTCTGTTACTTTGTTTTTTTAGTCTATTGAGATGATCATGTGATTTTTTTCTTTAAAATCTGGTATATTACATTGATTGTGCATGTCAAACCATCCTTGTGACTCCGGAATAAATTCAGCTTGATTATGGTGTATAGTTCCTTTTTATGTATGGTTGACTTTGTGAAGACGGCTGAGTGCCGAAGAATTGATGCGTTTGAACTGTGGTGTTGGAGAAGACTCTTGAGAGTCCCTTGGACTGCAAGGAGGTCCAACCAGTCCATTCTGAAGGAGATCAGCCCTGGGATTTCTTTGGAAGGAATGATGCTAAAGCTGAAACTCCAGTACTTTGGCCACCTCATGCAAAGAGTTGACTCATTGGAAAAGACTCTGATGCTGGGAGGGATTGGGAGCAGGAGGAAAAGGAGACGACAGAGGATGAGATGGCTGGATGGCATCACTGACTCGATGGATGTGAGTCTGAGTGAACTCCAGGAGTTGGTGATGGACAGGGAGGCCTGGCGTGCTGCAATTCATGGGGTCACAAAGAGTCGGACACGACTGAGCAACTGAACTGAACTGACTTTGGTTTGCTCATACATTGCTGAAAATTTTTGCACTTATATTCATCAAACATATTGCCCTGTAATGTCCTTTTTTTGTTGTAGTTTTTGTCTGGCTTTTGTATCAAGGTAATGGTGGCTTGTAGAATGAATTTGGGAGTGTTCCCTCCTTTTCAACTTTTTGAAATAGCTTTAGAAGGATCATTGTATGTTTTTCTCTATATGTTTGGTAGAATTCCCAGGTGAAGCTGTTTAGTCTTGGACTTTTGCTTGCTGGGATTTTTTTTTTTTAATTAGATTCTATTTCACTTTTAGTGATCTGTTCAAATTATCTGTGCCTTCTTTATGTCAGTCTTGGTAGATTGTAAGTATCTAGGAACTTGTCCATTTCTTCTGTGTTGTAGGCATATATCTTCACAGTATTCTCTTGTGACTATACCTCTGTGGTATTAGTTGTTATTTCTCTAATTTCTTATTTGTGTGTGTGTACATGTACCTGCTGGGTCCTCTCATTCTTGGTAAGCTGGTTAAAGGTTTATCAGTTGTATTTATCTTTTCAAAAAAACTATCCCCTGGTTTCGTTGACCTTTCTATTATTTTTATCTGTTTAATTTACTCTGACTTTTCCTTCCTTCCTTCTGCTGACTTTGGACGTTGTATTTTCTTTTTCTAACTATTTTAGGTAATAGGTTGAGATTTGTTTTCTTGTTTCTTGAGGAAGGCCTATATCGCTCTGAACTTCCCTCTTAGGATTGCTTTTGCTGCATCCCATAGATTTTGAAAAATTGTGTTTTCATTTGTCTCGATGTATTTTCTGATCTCCTTGTTAATCCATTGGTTTTTTTTTGTGTGTTATTAAGCACCATGATGTTTGGTCTCCATGTTCTTTTCCTGTTTTAATTTCTACAGTTGATTTCTAGTTTCATACTGTTGTGGTCAGAAAAAAAATGCTTGATGTAATTCACATCCTATTAAATTTTGTTGCTTGAATTGATCTCTTACTGTATTGATCCCTATGTCATTAATAGTATAGCCTTTGTCTCCAGGCCTATTTTTCTGAGTATGGCCACCCTTGTTTTCTCGTCATTTCCATTTGCGTGGAATCTCTCTTCCCTTCCTCTCACTTTCAGTCCGTGTGTGTCTTCTGCCCTAAAGTGGTCTCTTGTAGGCAGCATGCTGAGAGTCTTTGTTTTATATCCAGTCAGCTATCCTATTTCTTTTTTATAGGAGCAGTAGCCTACTGACGGGAGAAGGCAATGGCACCCTACTGCAGCACTCTTGCCTGGAAAATCCATGGGCGGAGGAGCCTGGTAGGCTGCAGTCCATGGGGTCGCCAAGAGTCGGACACGACTGAAGCGACTTAGCAGCAGCCGCAGCAGCAGCCTATTGACATTTAAATTATGGATCAGCATGTGCTTATTTCCATTTCATTCCTTGATTGCCAGTTGTTGCTGTAGTTCTTTGTTCATGTCTTCTTTTTGTTTTTCCCATTGTGGTTTGATTTTCTTCTGTAGTATGCTTGAATTCCTTTTTGTTTTTTGTCTATCTGTTGTAGGTTTTTGATTTGTAGTTCCCATGGAGCTCATATATGTTGACCCATAATTATACCTCTGTGTGTTAGTCACCTAGTCATATCTCTGACTCTTTGCATCCCCATGAACTGTAGCCTGCCAGGCTTCTCTGTCCTTGGGTTCTCCAGGCAAGAATACTGGAGCAGGTTGCATGCCTTTCTCCAGGGGATCTTCCCAACCCAGGGATTGAATTCTGGTCTCCTGCATTGGCAGGTGGATTCTTTACTGTCTGAGCCACCAGGGAAACCTCCTAGTTATAACCTACCTGCTTTAAACAGATAACTATTAAATTTCAAACACATTCTAAAAGGTCTAAATTTTTTCTCCTCTCCCTCATATTTTGTGTTTTTATGTCATATTGTATATTTTCATGCTTATCCTTTTGCTATTTAATGTAGTTACAGTTGCTTTTACAATTTGTTTTTTTTCAGTCTACACACTGGCTTAAGTGATCTTCAATCCTTACTATATATTTGCCTTTCTTGGAATTTTTTTCTTTCTTGCTGATGCTTATTTCTCTCCATTTAGAGAAGAACCTTCAACATTTTTTTTAGAATGGGTTTAGTATTGCTGGATTCTTTTAGTTTTTGCTTGTCTTAAAAATTCTTTCTGTCTCTTTCTGTTCTAAGTGATGATCTTGCTAGCTGGAGTATCCTAGGTTGTAGGTTCTTCTCTTTCAGCACTACCATTTCTCTTCTTTCTGGCCTGCAAAGTTCCTGCAGAGAAAGCTGATAGCCCTATGGGGATTCTCTTGTATGTGACTCTGTGTTTCTCATGCTGCCTTGGGAATCCTCTTGATCTTTAATTTTTACCAGTATGTAATGGTTGTGGTCGTCCCAGCTCTAATGCAGGGTTCTGGTGTGGAGTGGGTAGAGCCCGGGCCTTTGCCCAGCTGGGAGTGGGGCTCGTGGCATGGTGGTTGCTGGGGTCCCAGTGGCTGTGCTGCGCCGGAGGGCCTGGGCTGCATCCGTGGCTGTTGGAGTCCCAGCAGTGGCCACTGCTGCCCCGCCTGGACCACCCGCAGGCCCTCAGGTTGCCTCTACATCTCCAGAGCAAGTCTTTTCTCAGGACTTGGCTGCCCTGGATTCAGTCAAGTGGTGGCATGAGGTCAGTAAGCCAAGAGTGTTCACTCAGTTAGGATTGGGGAATGTGTCACATAGGCAGAATACTGTCTGGCATAAATCACAGTAATATATTTTTTTGATCTGTATCCTAGAGAAATGGAAACAAAAACAAAAACAAGTGGGACCTAATTAAACTTCAAAGCTTTTGCACAGCAAAGGAAACTAAACAAAAGGAAAAGACATCCTTGGATTGGGAGAAAATATTTACAAATGATGTACTGGATAAGGAGTTAACATTCAAAATATAGAAACAACTCCCACAGCTTAATTGAAAGAACCCCATCAGAAAGAGCAGAAGGCCTGAAACAGACACTTCACCAAAGAGGACATACAGATGGCCCGCAGGCACATGAAAAGACGTCCAACGTCACAAATTATCAGGGAGACGCAAAGCAAAACCACCACAAGTTGGTGATCTGGCTGTCATCCTTTGGCTTAGCAGGTGTGGGGATGGTGGGACTCTCAGTGGGTGATTGGACCCCGAAAGGTGCCTACCTGAACGTTTTGGGACAGTGAGCGATCACTAAGTCACCCAGCCCCAAGGTCACTACCAACAGTGAGCTCCAGGTGGCGCCATTTGTATATAACATGGAAAGTCCTGCTCAGTGATGGTGTGGTCCTCTCTTCCATGCCGCTCAGGTTCACAAACCGGTGGATAAACACAAGTGGACACGGGCTGAAACTCAACCAACCGCTTTCCAGTGGGGATGCTCTATCCAAGTTCCCTGCCTGTTTCCAGTATTGTTGCTCAGAGCTGAGAACTCACTCACCCCTTACCCTTGCAGTCCAGTCAGGTGAGGGCAAGATCCCGAGAGGCATTAGCCAGGCAAAGGATATTTTAGGCCAAAAGAATAAAATTTAAATGAAAATGGAGTTTCTCTTTGGAAGTATTAATGATAATAACTGACATGCAAAAAAGTAGAAAATCTGAATAGACCAATAAGTGAATAAGTTATAAAGGAAGTAAAAAGATCTACACTCTAAGAAAGGCATTAGACTTTAGATTTTAATTAGGTCTAAAGGCATTAGACATTAGATTTATTAACCAATTCATTGTGCATTCAAAGAAAGAATTCCTAGGTTATAGAAAGTAGTCCAGAGAATATGGACACTACTCAAATCATTTTAATTATTAGCATAATTCTCTTAACAAATCTAGAAAAACAAAATAGAATAAAATCCAGGTCAATGACATCCATAAATGGAAGGGAAATTTCCAGATAAAATACTAACAAATTGAGCTCAGCAATGTTTTGACAAGTACTCAAAATAACTGATAAGGTTGCTTTCAGAAATAAAAAAATACCTCATTGTTAGAAACTTTGTCAGTGCATTCCAGCACATTCACATGCTAAAGATGGAGTAACACTTCAATCATCTTGAGAGCTGCAGAAATGCTGCAAATTTAAGAGAGAAGTCTGAAATTCAGTCATCTCCTCCCTTTACTGTTCTTACTGTCCCTTAGCTGTAGGGACAGGAAGCTGGAGCACAAATTCATCATTTTTTAGAAGTTTGAGGAGAGAGGACAGCTGAGGGTGTCTGAATCCTCAACTACCTTGACTGCAGATGGCAAAAAAGGGAGAGCTGTGGGGAGAGGGGGTGAGAGACACTGGAAAAGTGATTGGGGCGAGACCAAGAGCAGAGGGAAGGACTGAGGGGACCCCCAAGAGAGAGGGGGTCTTCAGAGACATTTCTTCATCCGAAAACCATGATCCTGACGATTGCCAGGCACAGAATTGAGGGCTGAGTCATGTAGTATCTACATGATTTCATCAATTCTGAGCTGCTCTGTTTTTAGCCTCTCTAGAAATTATATTTATCCTATAACTGAGGGCATCTTACAGTTGCTCTGTGTTGAACAGCAATCACAATGCAATTATCCTTGCCTGGCTGCTGTTTCCAATAATGTGATGGACCACTACAATCTCATACTCTTTAAGCCCAAATATTTTAAAACCATTTGAAGAAGGAATTTGAATCCAGTTGTTGTCTGGAAACCTTTCCATTGACACATGGCGACAGGAAGAAAGCTGAGCTCGGAAGCAAATCCATGGACAGGAGTTGAGCATTCTAACATGTTCCATCTGTTATGCTCTTGATAGCACAAGGACAATATTTATGGGAAAGCAAAAATGTTCATAACTCTAAATCAGAAAATAAAATGTTTGCAGTTTACTTTGAGTTGCACTGATGGGTGAATACATGTGTATAATGCAAGTCCAGGAAAAAAATTCTAGTGGGACAACCTTGGACAGATGATTCCCTTCTCTGGGATTCAGTCTCCTCACATCTGGGAAACAGGAATAATAATAGTTAATATCTGCCTTGTGGAGTCATGAAGATTAAATGAATTAAAATGTATACAGCTTTTAGAGAAATGCTTGGCACATATTGAGCACCATGTAAACATTTTGTGTCACTTTTAGAAATATACAGTGTTCTATACATTATTTTTATTCCAAATGAAACTGACTTGAGTTGAAGTTTTTTAAAGAACATGTTGCTTTTCACTTGACACCTTTCAGTACCTTAATTTTTTTGTTACTTTCATGTATTTATTGAAAAAAATTTTAATCATGGCTATTTCTATTTCTATCTATCTATCTTCTTGGGACAGACCTTCTGTCTTCCAGAAAAGCCTAGAACGACAGTTCAGTGACATCAGCATACAGCAGGTATTCACCCCTGACTGCTAAGATTGCGGGGGATCAGTGTAAGGGACAGAGGTCTTCTGGGAGGAAAGGGATTAGCTCCCAGACTCCTTCACTTTGAGATACAGAAGTTTTAGAACATTTCTGTTAAACTGGAATGGCCAGATTGTAGTCATCTGCCATGAAAAGGTCAAGGGATTTCTATAGGAAAACTCACCATAACGTGTCCAGGTATGTGTGTTTGGTAGTTAGACACAAAGTAGCTTGAATAGTTAGAGGATTTGTATTCCTCTGTGAGGGGTATAGCAAGTTGATTTCCATGTAAGGGGGAAGGTAATTATTATATTAACCAATAGGACCGCCACAATGGAGGACCACAGTCTGACTGGCATAAACAACAGAAGTTTATTTTTCGTGGTCCTGGAGGCCATGAGTCCAAGGTCAGGGTGCTGGCAGGGTTGGCCGCTGAGGGCTGTGATGGAGCTCCATGCCTCTCCTGCGAGCCCCTGGCTTCCAGGGGTCTGCAGGCAATCTTCGGTGTTCCTTGGCTCATTAAGTGCCATCACCTCATCTCTGCCTTCATCTTCATGTGTCATTCTCCCTGTGCGCACATTTGTCTCTATGGCCAAATTTCCCTCTTTTGATAAGGACGCACCCCAGGCAGGCATATCCTCGGAGTCAGAAATACTTGGCACCAAGAAGTCACCATCTGGGTATTTATGTTTACCTGGACTTGAGAGATAAAAAGAAATCTCAAGTTTGTTTACTTTTTTTTTTCTGTTTTGAAAATTAGTTTTATTGTGTTCTTCTAGTACATTCTCAGTTTTTTAATTGAGGTGTTGGATTTACAATATTATATAAGTTTCAGGTGTACAGTAGTGATTCATAATATTTAAAGGTTAACTCTAATTGTAGTAATTATAAATATTGGCTATATCTCTGTACTGTATAATATATCCTTGTAGCTTATTTATTTTATACACAGTAGTTGTGCCTCTTAATCTTCTACCCCTTTCTTGGCCCTCCCCTTCCCTGTGCCCACTGGTAACCAATATGCTCTTTTGGTAAGAACGCAGAACAAAACTGGTAACCCCTTTATATCCTTTATATCTGTCAGTCTGTTTCTTTTTCGTTATAGTCTCTGGTTTGTTTTACCTTTTAGATTCCACCTATAAGTGATATCATCCTAGATCTAAGAAAATATTGCTACAATCCATGTCCAGGAATAAACGTTTTGCCTATGCTCTCTTATAGGAATTTGATGGGGTCCTGTCTTATGTTTAGGTCTTTAAATCATTTTGAGTTTATTTTTGTATATGGTATGAGAGAGTCCTCAAATTTCATGGATTTACATGAAGCTGTCTAGCTTTCCCAACACTACTAGTTGAAGAGACTGTCTTTTTTGCATTGTATATTCTAACCTCCTTTGTTGAAAGTTAACTGATCATACAGGTGAGTGGGTTTATTTCTGGGCTGTCTATTCTGTTCCACTGATCTGTGTGCCCTCACCACAGTGTATAGGCCACTACAGTTTTGTAGTACAGTCTGAAATCTGGAAAAGGTTATGCCTCCTGCTTTGTTCTTTTTCCTAAGGATTGCTTTGGCGACTCTGGGTCTTTTGTGTTTCTGTATAAATTTTAGGATTATTTGTTCTACTTCTGTGAAAAATACTGTAGGTATTTTGATAAGGGATTGCATTAAATCTGTATGTTGCTTTGGGTAGCATGACTGTTTTAACAATATTAATTCTTCCAGTCCAAGAGCATGCGATATCTTTATACTTCTTTGAATCATCTTCAGTTTCCTTTAGCAATATTTTATAGTTTTCAGCATATAGGTTTTTTGCCTGCTTCGTTAAGTTTATTCCTAGGTATTTATTTTGTGTGATTTAACTTTTTTTTTTTTTACTTTCCCTTTCTGATATTTCATTGTTAGTGTAAAGAAATGCAACAGACTTCTGTATATTAATCTTGTACCCTGCCATCTTGCTGAATTCATTTATTAGTTCTGATAGTATCTGTATGGATGCTCACTAAAGAGCATCATGTCATCTGCAAATAGTGAGTTTTACCCCTTCCCTTTCTATTTGGATACCTCTTTTTTTAAAATTATTTTGTTGCTGTGGCTAGGCTTCCCATACTATGTTAAATAGAAGTGGTGAGAGTGAGCATGCTTGTCTTGTTCCTGAATTTGATGGGAAGGCTTTTAGGTTTTCACCACTGAGTATTACATTGAGTGTGGGTTTGTTGTAAATGGCTTTTCCTCTGTTGAGATATGTACCCACTTTGGTGAGAATTTTCACCCTGAATGGGTACTGAATTTCGTCAATGCTCTTTCTGCGTCTTTGAGATGATCATGTGCTTTTTGTCTTTTCTTTTGTTGATGTGTTGTATCACATTGACTCGCATATGTTGCAAATCTGGAATGAATCCAACTTGATCACGGTATGTGATCCTTTTTATGTATTGTTGGATTTGGTTTGTTAATACTTTCAGGATATTTGCATCTATATTCATCAAAGATACTGGTCTGTAATTTCCTTTTTTTTGTAGTGTCTTTGTCCAGTTTTGGTGTCAGGGTGATGGTGGCTTCACATAATGAATTTGGGAATATTCCCTCCTCTTCAGCTTTTTGGAATAGTTTGAGAAAGATAGATATAACTTTTTCTTTGTATGTTTGGTAGAATTCCCCCAGTGAAGACATATGATCCTGGGCTTTTGTTTGCTGGGATATATTTTTTAATAGATTCCATTTCACTTATAATGACTGGTCTGTTCAGATAACTTGCTGCTGCTTTACTCAGTTTTGGCTGGCTATGTTTTTTAGAAACTTGCCCAGTTCCTTTTTTTTTTTTTGGCCGAGAATTGCACATAATATTCTGTTAGGATTTCCGCCCCCACTGTGGCATCAGTTGTTATTTCTCCTCTTTCTTGTTTTATTTGGGTTGTTTCTCTTTTCATCTTGATGACCTAGCTAGAGGTTTGTTGATTGTTTTTCTTTTTAAAAAACCAGCTCTTGGTTTTACTGATCTTTTGTTTTGTTTTTAATCTTTATTTCCTCTCTGATCTTTATGTCCTTCTGCTGACTTTGGGCTTTGTTTGTTCTTCATTTTCTAGTTCTTTTAGGTGGCAGCTTAGGTTGTTAAACATTTGAGATTTTTCCTGTTTCTTGAGGAAATCCTGTATAGCTATGAACTTCTTTTTTAGAGCTGCTTTTGCTGCATCCCATGACTCCTCCTGCAATGCAGGAGACCCTGGTTTGATTCCTGGGTTGGGAAGATTCCCTGGATAGGCACCCACTCCAGTATTCTTGGGCTTCCCTGGTGACTCAGATGGCAAAGAATCCGCCTGCAATGCGGGAGACCTGGGTTCGATTCCTGGGCTGGGAAGATCCCCTGGAGGAAGGCATGGCAACCCACTCCAGTATTCTTGCCTCGAGAATCCCCATAGACAGAGGAGCCTGGAGGGCTACAGTCCCTGGGGTCGCACAGAGTCGGACGCGAGCAACTGCACAGAGCGACTAAGCGCAGCACATAGACTTTAGTGAAGTTGTGTTTTCATTGTTGTTTCGAGGTATTTTATGATTTCCTTGATTTTATTGTTGACCTGTTGGTTTTTTAGTAGCATATTATTTAGTCTCCATGTGTTTGTTTTTGTCCCCATTTTTCTTAAATTAAAAAAAAAAATTTATAAAGTGTTTAGTATTTGTGCCTATGCTGGGTTTCTGTTGCTGCCTGGGCTCTTCTCCAGCTGAGCGAGTGGGGCTACTCTGCTTGCTGTGTGCAGCTTTCTCTGGGGGCAGAGTGTAGGTTCTAGGGTACTCGGGCATTAGTAGTCTTGGCTCCCAGCTCTAGAGCACAGGCTTGCAGGTTGTGGTCCTTGAGCTTAGTTGCCCCTCAGCATGTGGGATCTTCCTGGATCAGGGGTGGAACCCACATCTCCTTCCTTGGCAGGTGGATTCTTTACCACTGGGCCAACAGGAAAGCCCTTTCCCATTTTCCTTTCTGTGGTTAATTTCTGGCTTCAGACTATTGTGATCAGAAAAGATGCTTGAAATAACGTCTATCCTCTTAAATTTGAGGTTTGGTTTGTGACCCTTTTTATGCTCCCTTCTTCCACATTTAGTGACTTTGTTCTATTTTACATCTTCATGCTTATACTTTTGCTGTTAATTGTAGATATAATCATTTTTATAATTTAAAATTATTTTTAAAAATCCATATACTGGCTTATTTAAGTGATCATCAATTATTCTATATATTTGCCTTTCCTGTTGTAATTTTATCTTTCCTGTAGATCATTATTTCTTTTCTATTTAGAGAAGTACTTTCAATATTTCTTTTAGGGTAGATTTAGTGTTGCTGAATTCTTTTGGTTTTTGCTTGTCTGAGAAATTCTTTACCTCTCCTTCTATTCTAAATAATAATGTTGCTGGGTAAAATATCCTAGGTTGCAGGTTTCTCCCTTCTGGACTTTGAATATATCCTACCACTCCCTTCCAGCCTGCAAAGTTTCTGCAAAGAAATCAGCTGTCAGCCTTGAAGGGCTTGCCTTATAACTGACTGTTTTTCTCTTGCTGCCTTTAGAATCCTCTCTTTACCTTTTGCCATTTTCATTATATGTCTTGGTGTGGGTTCATCTACTTTGGAACCCTTTGTGTTTCCTGTACCTGAATATCTATTTCCTTTTTTAGGAATGTTTGGGAAGTTAGAGACATGATTTCTTCCAGGAAACATTTTCTATCCCCTTTTGTCTTTCTCTTCTTTCTGGAACCCCTATTACGTGTAGATCAGCACACTTCATATTATCCCATAGATCTTGTTTTTTTCATTTGTCTTTGCCTGCTGTTCTGATTGTGTGGTTTCCAGTATCTTATCATCCAGATCACTTATTTGTTTTGTATCATTTAGTCTCCTATTCGTTGCTTCTAGATTGACTTTTACCTTGGCAGTTGCCTTGTCTAATTTTGATTGGTTCATCTTTATACTTTCTACTTGCTTGTTAAAGTGACCTGCACTTCTATGATAATCTTCTTAATTCCTGTAGCATTTGTATTACCTCATTTTTGAGCTCAAGGTCTAGTAGACTGGTGAGATTTCTTTCATTACTCTTTCAGAGGATTCCTGTTGTTTATTTAAGAGTAGTTTCTCTGATTTTCATTTTACTTTCTCTGTCTCTATAAATTTAGGAGAAATAGTTATCTCCTGTGGTCTCGAAGGGGTATTTTGCTGTGGCAGCATCCCTGTGTAGACTGTGTGAATCCAGGGGTTTTGGTGCAAAGGCTGGTTTTGGTATGGATGCCAGCCACATCTTTCCTTGGAGTGTGGTGGCTGGTTTTCCCTTGTTTGGGGTGGTGTTGGCATTCCGGGGTCCAGAACCTGTGCTGGATGCTGGGCATGGCCTCCTGCTTGCTATGTGGCTGTCACTGCCCTGTCGGGGGCAGGACCTGCTCCCCAGTTGTTGGATAGAAGCCCTGAGGGTTAGGTTCTATCGGGCTCTGTTGCCCTTGAACGCATGCCCTGCCCCAGAGGAGGTGACTGCTACGCAAGGGAGTCCCGCGCGAACCTGCACATCACGTGTGCAGCTGTCCCTGGCGCTGCTCAGAAGCCGCCCCAGTTCATGTGCCTTTCTCTGCTGTGTTCATCCCAGACCTAGTGCTAGGCCGTGGTGGGGGCTGGGCGGTGGTGAGGATCTGGCTGGGGCTCAGGGCCGAGGCACTGTGGCTGCAGGGATCCAGGTGGCTGTGCTTCCTCCGGGGACCTGAGCGGCGTCCCTGGCAGACCTCTTCCAGGACCTGCCTGCCCCAGATCCGGCTCCAGGTGGTGGTGCGGAGTGGGTGGAGCCAGAGCGTTTGCCCCTTTGGATTGGGAGTTCAACCAGGCGCAGGTCTCTCTGCCCTGACTGGTGTGCAAGCCAGCATGCGGCCACTCCTCGTGAGCAGAATCTAGGCTTCTCCGGCCCTGTCTGTCCCAGCATGCACGGGCTCCCCACGGTGACGCTCTGCCCGTGTGGACCTTCTCTCCCTTACAGGGGCACCAGTTGCTGCCCCACCTCCACCGCCCACCCCACCTGGCTACACGGAGAGCTTTCTTGCAGCATTGGTTGTATGGGAGATCTGTTAGTTTCTAGTTGGCTTTCTGAGAATTCTTCCACATGTAGATGTATTTTGATGTATTTGTGGGGGGAGGTGAGCTCCCTGTCCCCTTACTCCACCATCTTTTTCCCTCCCTCACTACATCATCTTTACCCATTCGTCTGTGATGGATAGTAGGTTGTTTTCACAGCTTAGCTATTGTAAATCATGATGCCACTATGAACACTGGGATGCATGTATCTTTCTGAGTTAACGTTTTTGTTTTCCTTGGGTATATACCCAAGAATGAAATTGCTGGATCGTATTTTATCTCCAGTTTTAGTTTTTTGAGGGAGTCCCATACTGTTTTCCACAGTGGCTACACCGACTTACATTCCCACCTCAGTGTGCAGGGTTCATTTTCTCCACATCCTCGCTCAGGTTTGTTATCTGTGATCTTTTTTATGACAGGCATTCTGACAGTTGTGCAGTTATATCCCATTTTGTTTGTGTGTGTGTGTGTGTTTAGTTTTATTGGGATAGAGTGGCTTTACAATGCTGTCTTAGTGTCTGCTATACAGCACAGCAAATCAGCTACATGTACACATATAGCTCCTCTTTTTTGGATTTCCTTCCCACTTAGGTCACCACAGAGCAGAGTTGAGTCCCTGTGCCACCCAGTAGGTTCTCACTAGTAATCTGTTTATACATAGCATCAATAGTGTATATATGTTAATCCCAATCTCCCAATTCAGCCCACCTTGTTTCATTTTTTAAACAGCTTCCTTGAGATGGAATTCACAGGCCATAAAATTCAACCAGTTAAAGTGAGCAATTCAGTATTTTCTTAGTAGATATGTGAAACACAGTCGCGGTAACTAAGCTTTGAACATTTTCATCAACTCTGAAAGAAACCCCACACCCTTAGCTATCACCTACCAGCCCATCCTTCTCAGTCCTAATCAACCAAGAATTCACGTTCTCAATATATATACTTGGCTATTGTGTACATTTCATATAAATGGAACCCTACAATATGTGGCCTTTGTTTTTTCCCTTTTAACTTTTTATTTTATATTGGACTATAGTTGATTATCAATCTTGTGTTAATTTCAGGGGTACAGCAGAGTGGTTAGGTGATAACATGTATGTATCTGTTCTTCAAATTCTTTCCCATTTAGGTTGTTACATGATATTGGGCAGAGTTCCTTGTGCTGCACAGTAGGTCGTCATTGGTTACCCATTTTAAATATGGCAGTGTGTACGTGTCCATCCCAAATTTTTCACTTATCCCTTTTCCCACCCTTCACAATATGTTTGTTCTGGTTTCTGCATAAGTTCATTTGTATCATTTTCTTTTAGAGTCTGTATATAGGGGTATCAAACAGTATTTCACTTTCTTTGTCTGACTTACTTCACCTAGTGTAATTATCCCTGGGTCCATCTATTGTTGTTGCCAATGGCATTATTTAATTCTTTTTAATGGCCGAGTAATATTCCATTGTATATATGTACACATCTTCATCCATTCCTCTGTCAATGAATATTTAGGTTGTTTTCACGTCTTGGCAATATGTGTCCTTTTGATTTTTTTAAAAGTTTTTTTGGTTGTTGTTGTGGACCATTTTAGAAGTCTTCATTGAATTTATTGCAATCTTGCTTCTGTTTTCTAATCTGTTTTTTGGCTGTAAGGCATGTGGGATCCCAGCTACCTTACCAGGTATCAAGCCTACACCCATTGCATTGGAAAATGAAGTCCTAACCACTGGACTGCTGGGGAAGTCCCTGGCTTGTTGTATGTGGCTTTTTTTTTTTTTTTAACCTTAGCACATGTCTTCCAGGTTGATTCATGTTGTAGCATGTATCAGCCCTTCATTCCTTTTCATTAATATTCCCTTGTGCGGCTGTATCACATTTGGTTTATCCATCCATCAGTTAGCAGACATTTGGATGATTTCCAGTTTTTGCTACTATGAATAATGTTGTACACATTTGGGGTTTGTGTAGACAGTTTTCTTTTCTCTTGGGTATATTCCCAGGAGTGGAATCATTAGGTCATATGATAACTCTACGTTTAATCATTTGAGGAATTCCTAGACTATTTTGGAAACTGGCAGCACCTTTCTACATTCCATCTGACAGTGTATGAGGGCTCTGATTTCTCCACATCTTCCCCAACACTTATCTGACTTTTCAGTTATAGTTATCCTAGTGGGTGTGAATTAGTACTTTATTGTGATTTCGATTTGCATTTCCCTGGTGACTGATGTTGGGCATCTTTTCATATGCCTGTCGGTCTTCTGTATGTCTGCCTTGGAAAGATGTCTGTTCAGATGCTTTGCCCATTTTTAACTGGGCTTATTTACCTTTTTATTACTGAGTTGTATAAGTTCTTTATATAGTCAAGATATAAGTTGCTTTTTAGATATATAATTTGTGAATATTTTCTCACATTGTGGGTTGTCTTCCCTTTCTTTGTGTTCACTTTCTTGATGGTGCCCATTGATGTACAAAGGTTTTTAATTTTGAAGATGTCCAATTTACTTTTTGTTATTTGTATTTTTGGTGTCATATCTGAGTTTCATAGTTTTTGCTCTTACATTTAGGACTTTGATCCATTTTGAGTTAATTATTTAATATGGTTTAAGGTGAAGGCCCAACTTTATTATTTTGTATGGACCACGCAGTTGTTGCAGCTTCACTTGTTGATGAGAGTGTTCTTTCCCCATTGCATGCTCTTTTAGCAGCTGTTTGGAAAACCAGTCAGCCACAGTCCTGTCTCCAGGCGTCGTCACACGCTACACTGTGAACCCACAAGGTCTCCACAGTATGTGGCCTCTTCTTTGTCTTTGGACATGGAGTATCTTTTTCTGGTGGGTTCCAGTGGCCTCCTGTTGATGGCTGTTCAACAGCTAGTTGTGATTTTGGTGCTCTTGCAGGAGGAGAAGAGGTCACATCCTCTACTTCGCCGTCTTGAGCCAGAAGCTTTGCTTTATTCTTGCTCTTAGTGCGAAAGCAGCCAGTCTTTCCCCAGTAAGTATGATGTTAGCTAAAGTGTTTCATAGATGGCTTTATCATGTTAAGGAAGTCCCCTTCTATTCCTAACTTGCTGAGAGTTTTTATCATGAAAGAGATTTTTCCAAATATCTTCTTTATATCTGTTGAGATAATCACATGGTTTTTGCTTCTCATTCTATTGATGTGAAGTATTACATTAATTTAGGGATATAAAACCAATCTTGCCTTCCTGGAATCAATGTCACTTGTTCTTTGTGTGTGTCCAAATACAAATTTTATTCAGAATAATAAGGGTTTGCTTGTAAGCTGATGGATGTAACACATAGTAGAAAACAGCAGAGAGTTCGTGATTTTTCCTACACATGGCTGGAATGAAAAGTGGTTAGAATCTCGGTTGGTTCCAGTTTTATTTCAGAAAATTTGTAATCAGTTATAGGCCAGCCATTAAAATGCAGTTCCCAGGTCCACCCAGGAAAGCTCCTACCCTCAGCCCTGGGTCTGGATCACACCTCTGCTCCTGCCCTAGACACTGGCCCCAAGGCAGCAAAGTGTATCCTTATGCAGAGCAATAATGTGTTGACTTAAAAGAACTGCACAGTGTGAAAGTTGCAAGTTATGTTTATTTGGGGGAAAATGAGGATGATAGCCTGGGAGACAGCATTTTAGACAGCTCTGAGAAACTGCTCCAAAGAGAAGTGGGGAAGGTCAGTTTATATATGATCTCAGTGAAGGTGGGGAGTACATGCAATCAAGCACCTGTTTTTTTGCAGAAAGTTTCCCCTGGTCTTGTGAGGGCCTCTGCTAGTCACGAGGAGCAGTCATCACCGTGAAGGGCTGTACTGCTGTTCTAGATATGAGGAGATAACAAGGATTGGGCTCATAAGACTGGCTCCTGAAAATATCTAACTACCTGAAGACCTGTTCTGCCAGTTTTCCTCTGATCACAGAGAGCCTCGTTTCTGCTCTCTGCTCTCCACCCTGAACTCCTTTCTGGGGGTGTTGAAAATCAGCAGCACGTTTTAATCCTTGTAGAGGCAGATGCCAAGTGCCAATTCGTAGGTGACGATGGGAAGCCCATGTGGAGCCATCTTTCCCAGCCAGACTAGAAGGAAGAGGGAAATCTCGCTTGCTCTTGGTGTGTAGTTCTTTTTATACGTTGCTGGACTTGGTTTGCCTAGTGTTTGAAGATTTTTGCATCTGTATCAGTATTCATGAGAGATACTGGCCTGTAGGTCTCTCTCCTTGTGTCTCTTTGCCTAATTTAGGTAGCAGGGTGATACTGGCCTCATAGAATGAGGTGGGAAGTGTTCCGTCCTATTTATTGGAAACATTTGTGAAGAGTTGGTATTCATTCATCTTTAAATGTTTGGTAGAATTTAGTGGTGAAGCCATCTGAGTCTAGGCTTTTCTTTATGGGTAGTTTTTAGACTATGAATTAAATATTTTAACTTGCTTTGGGTTTGCTCAGATGTCCTATTTCTTGGTTTTGTTTCAGTAGTTTCTGTCTTTCTAGGAATTTGTTTTTCATCTAAATAATGTATTGGCATACAGTTGTTCATAATCTTTTTTTTAGAAATTTCTGTAAGTTGGTAGTAATGTCCCCTCTTTCATTTCTGATTCTAATCATTTCACTCTACTCGCTTTTGTTCTTGGTGTATCTAACTAATATTGTTACTACATTGATCTTTAAAAACCCAACTTTTGGTTTTTCTGATTTTCACCATTATTTTTCTAGTCTCCATTTCATGTATTTCTCCTCTAATCTTTATTTTCTTCCTTCTGACTGCTGTAAGTGTAGTTTTTTCTTTTTCAAAGTCTTGAGTGGAAGTTTATTATTTGTAGTCATCTTTTAAAATAAAGGTATTTACAAGTATATATTTTCTTCTAAGCACTGCTTTTGCTGTACCCCATGAATTTTGGTTTATGATGTCTTCATTTTCATTTATTTCAAACTACTTTCTAATTTATTTTTTTCTTTTGGTTATTGACAAGAATATTAATTTTCACATACTTGTGGCTTTCCCAAATTTCTTTGCTATTGCTATCTAACTTTATTCTATTGTCACCAGAAAATTCTACCTTTAACTTTATCAAGATTTGTTTTATGGTCCAGCATACAGTTTTTCCTGGAGAATGCTCCATATGCCCCTGAGACAAACGTATATTCTGCTTTTCTATAGATGTGTCAGGTTTTAAGTGTTTATAAGTGTTGCTCAAATCTTCTGTATTCTTATTGACATTTTGCCTGATTGACCTATTTATTACTGAAAGTGGAGTACTGACATCTCCAAATACTGTTTTTTAAAGAAATTTATTTCAAAAATGTTTTTCTTTTTGGCCGTGCTGGTTCTTCGTTGCCGCACAAGGGCTTTCTCAAGCTGTGGTGAGCAGGGCCATCCTCTAGTTGCGGTGCTTGAGCTGCTCAGCGCGGTGGCTCCTTCGTTGCGGAGCATGGGGCTCCCGGGTGTGCAGCTCAGTAGTTCCTGCTCGCGGGCTCTCGGGCCGGGGCTCAGTAGCTGTGGCGCACGGGCTGAGTTGCTCTGTGGCACATAGGATCCCCCCAGACCAGGAACTGAACCCATGTCCCCTGCATTGGTTGATGGATTCTTAACCACGAGTCCACCGGGGAAATACCCCATTTCTTACCTATGTGGTGGCCACACATGCACTCAGAGTCTAATGTTTTTCAACTGGATACACACGTATTGATATGTGTGTCTCTCTGCACATAGATACGCTATATGGCACAATTTTTAAAATGAGTTTTTAAATTTTACCACTATTAGGATAGAGCCCAAGTTCTTCTCATGACATATAAAGCCTCATACAACCTGTATTCTGCCTGTATGCCTGACCCGATCTCCGGCCATCCTCCTCCCTCCCTTTCAGCTCTGGCCACACTGACCTTCCTGCTCTAGCTGACGATCAAGTAATAGCAGAGCCTGTTGGAGGGGCGCTTAATTGGCCCTGCATTTAAAGCCATCTGTATTAGCAAAGCAAACAAATGTCTGTGGTGGGGTGAGTGAGTGAGTGGGGGTTGGACAAGCCAGGGGCAGGAATTATGTGGCAACTGCAGGCTCCCAGATATTAGGAGGAAAGGTGTCTGCTTATATAAGACGGCTGGAGATGGTCCTGAAGGCTGCCAAAAAAGGAGCAGTGTGGGTGAAGGAGCCATCAATCAGGTCCCCTGAACAGGTGGAGGCTGGCGCTACTCTCAGCGGAAAGCCGCTCAGAGCTCCAGTTACCAGCACGGAGAATCCAACTATCAAAACCAATGCCAGAGGGGAGGGAGAGGATGAGAAAGAAGCCCGAGTCAGCGGAAAGAGCGAGTCCAGAGCACCTGAGGTGACTGCAGACCCACTAGAAAGGGAGCTGGACCCCAGTGACAGTAACATCTAACTAGGCAGTTCTCAAAGTACGGTCCCCTGGACCAGCAGCATCACTTTGATGCAGGAACTCGTTAAAAATGCAAAGTTTCAGGCTCCCTTTCCTGAGAATCAGAAATTTCAAGGGGAAGGGAGGGCAGGACCTAGCAATCAATGTTTTAACAAGCTCTCCAAGGACATTCTCACGTCCAGCAAAGTCTAAGAACCATGGGTCTAATGTCAGTGAGTGTGTGGACTATGCGCCAGGCACTGTTCTGAACAGTTTACTTCTCTTAACTCACTGGGCTTCATAATGGTGCTATCACAGAGGAGAGCACCATTTTCCAGATGGGAAAGGTGAAGCAGAGTGACTTATGTAACTCACCTGAAATCAGAGGGCCAGACAGCAGAGACGCAGCTTGAGGCCGTGCTCTCCCCCTCCCACCATGCTCGCCTGTGGTGATGCTGACTCCGGGACACAGCTGCTGGAATGCTTCTCAAAACACTCTTGCCAGAACCCATTCCAAGTTTGTGATTTTCTAAAGTTGAACCTGAGAATTTGCACACTTGGAGAACTTCTGTCCTGCTACTCTGCATTTTTCCACACGGTGACTGAGTGCAGCTAATGGAAATGTTGACTGAGGCTTTTAAAAAAACAAGCTCCGTTTAAGACCTCTGCTGGGATGCTTTAGGCTACAAATGATGGAAAACCCAATTCAAACTGGCTTAAGCAGAAACGATATTTATAAGCTTATCTAATTGAACAGGTTATGTCTGCCTTCAGGTACAGGTGGATCCAGGGCCGAGGAGGTAGTTAGGATTCTCTTTCCCTCTTCATCTCTCAGCTGTCTTCCTTTCCGTATGGTCGTTTCCAGGTGAGCCCTCCTTGCAAACAGGCCCCAGCAGCTCTGGCCTTGGATCCTACTGGCTGGGAAACCACCACCTTCTGTGTTTTGTGGTTCCCCCTTCCCTACCAGCTCAGGGGAAGCCCACCCCAGCTCCCATCGTCCGGGTCTGGGTCACAGGCTCATTTCTATAGAGTCATGGTGGTCAGGGAGATGGAAGAGTCTCAGTAGGGAGGCCCAGGTTATGGGCTCAGCCCTAGAGAACCAGCAGGTGGACTTACCCACACCCAAAACACACAGATGAAGAGGCAAAATGTGGGATGCTGCAGCCAGAAAAAATGGGCAGCTACTGGGCAGGCCAGTATAACCAGTGTCCACTGCACCACCTTCAAGGGAAGGGGCACCAGGAAGCCAACGTGTGTCCCACTCATTAACCTTTCATAAATGGGTCCGAGAACAGAGATGATGGTGAAAGAGGGAACCTGGAGGTTGACATGTTGCATTTATACAGAGGAAAGGCTTGGGCAAATAACCTGTGGCCCTAGAAGTCAGCACAGCGGTTATCCTTGGGGAGAGGGTGTATGTATCCGTCCTCTGTTGCTGCTTTAACAACCCCCTCTCACCCTAGTGGTATCATAAAATACTGGTACCTGACGACTACTATCATTTGTGTGTCTGAGCTCTGAAGTATGTGATCGCAGTGTTGGAATTCCTATAAGGTGATGGACAGACACAGCAGTGTCTGATGGGGAGGCAACCAGTGGGGGCAGGAGCAAGCAGGATAGTCTGTAGTCTGAGGCCCACTCAGTTAAACGGAGGCCTGAGACCAGCCTCACGGGGGCGCTGTGAAGAGTCAGGGAATCATGCAGGCAGAGGCCGCACACGCCACCTGATGCAGCGCGGGTGTCCCTGTGAGATTAAGAAAAGGAAACCAAAACTGCAGTCAGGCCTGAAGAGGGAGGGCTTATGCCCTACCCTGCAGCGTGTTACCCCCACAGGAAGATGGCATTACTGACCCCAGCGGGAGGAGGGGTACCCTGCACTCCCAGACAGGAAGGGCAACCACTTTACTACCCAGAAGGGATAGGGGTGGGGTGGGAGGAGGGGAGGCTTCCTTCTTGCCTTGCAACAAGCCCAGCCAGTGGGAAGCCAGTACGGCCTGCTTCCTCTGCTTAACTTTCTGATAACTTTCCTGTCACTCTGTCCTTACTACAAAAGCCTTCTATGTTGTGTTAACTTCTTGGTTTGACATACAGAATGCTGCCCAATCCACGAATTCTTAAATAATGCAAATTAGGTCTTAATTTGCTCAGTTAAACCTTGTTTTTTTTTTTTGCTGCTGCTGCTAAGTCGCTTCAGTTGTGTCCGACTCTGTGCGACCCTATAGATGGAAGCCCACCACTCCTAAAAGCGCTAACTTACTTACCACGTGATCACCAGTTCTGTTTGGCTGCATGTAACAGGACCCAGGTCCAAAGGGCTTGAATTAGAAAGAAATGCATTACTTCACACACAGCAAGAAATCCAGAAGTGTAGGGTGTTTCAGGGCTGTTGAAGTCAGACATTTAAGGAAATTTAATTTTACTTCCACAAGAATTTTAACTTAAAAATACACATATTTATCAAGTGCCAACTAATCACCAGGCCCGGAACTGGAGACACAGGAGAGGAAGCAGAGGCCCTCACCTGGCTCCGTGACTCAGGTCCTTCTGCCGAGACCTCCTCCGCCTGACAGGTGAGCCCCCAGGGGCTGGTACTGCCCTCCTCACACGGCATATCCAGAGGTGGTATGAGGAGTCTGAGCTGCCCACTCCCCTTTTTATTTAGCTCTACAGAGGTAACATTTCCGTGTAGCGCAGCTAATCCCAAAAGGTTCCCTCTTTCACTTGCTGGTTTTACCATGTTTTCGTGCCCAGTGTTTCTGTGAGCTGGGTTTTCAGCCTTCTGGAATGGTAGCGTCGTCCAGTATGGAATCTTCTCAATTTTGCTCCATTCACAGAACATTATTTTTCTTGCACATCTGTAGTTCCTTCCTTTTCACTACTGCATAATATTCATTTAAGAGATTTACTGACTCCATGCCAGGTTCTGGAGATGAAAGTGGTGACCCCCCAGCCTTGTGAATTTATCCATCTCAAGGGAGAGACAGGCATTTATACCATGAAAGCATCTCTCCTACTGTCTCATTGTGGCTGCTGCTTTGTGTTTGGATGTAGAATACCTTTTTGGTAGGTTCCAGTCCTTTTTTTGTTGATGGTTGTTTGGCAGTTGTGATTTTGGTGTTTTTGTGTGAGGAGGTGAACTCAAGTCCTCCTATTCTGCCATTCTGTCTCCAGTCTCTGGGAGACAGACATTTAGATGCTGACGTGTATCACAGATAGTCAGGGCTGAGATGAAGAAAACCAATAGAGCAGAAGCCCAAAACAGACACCCAACCACCCTGGGGGATCAAGGAGGACTTCCTGGAGGAGACATCTTATTTGAAACCCAAAAGATGTATGTGGTTACTCTGAGAATGAGGTAGGAAGAAAGAGGGAAGCTTCAAAAAAGAGGGAAAAACATGTCAAAAAAGAGGGAAAAACGTACAAATGTTTAGAGATGGGGAGTCTGGAGTGCTAGACCAGCACAACCCAAGAGAAACATCATGAGAACCACAAATTTAAAATTTTCTAGTAGCCACATCAAAAACAAAAGAAGGAAAAATTAATTTTAATAATATATTTTATTTGATCCGATATATCCAAAATATTACCATATTAACATGTGATCAGTATAAAAGCTATTAATGAGACATTTTACATTCTCTTTTTGCACTAAGTCTCTGAGATCTGGCCAGTATTTTACACTAAAGTACATCTCAGGCCACACAAGCCACATTTCAAACCCTCCACGACCACACGTGGCAGGTGGCCGCCTTACTGAGCAGAACAGCACAGCAAGACCCTTGTTACTCAAAGCACTGGCCTCACTTGGGAGCTTGTTAGAAATGCAGAATTCTCAGTCCCCCCCAGACCCACTGATGCCAAATCTGCATTTTAACACGACCCGAGGGGGCTTATCTGTACATTAGTTTGAGAAATATGGGGCCAGTTCTGCCTAAAACACTTCTGTGGCTTCCCACTGCCCTCATGAGAAACCCCAGGTACTGACCCTGGCAGTCATTCATTCATTCGCTCATTCATTCCTATTACTGCGCGCCTGCTGTGCGCCAGGCCGGGTGCTGAGTGATCCTGGGACACAGCAGGAACACAGACCTGAGTCATGGAGCCCCCAGGCAGTTAAAGGTAAGTACCCAGACCCCTGTTTCCTTTAGACTGTGTTAAACACACTGTGCTGAGGTGAAGTTACGGTGTGCAAGGGGTGTTACGGGAGGCTGACCTGGCTTGAGCGGAGGGGCGGCCAGAAACGAACCCAAATAAGGAAGAGGCCACTATCGTGGCAGAGAGCCACATGCAGGTGAAATGTCCCGCTGTGGGGGACGAGCTGCCAGGCAACTCGGCCATCCTCGGTCACTAAGAGGGATCGTTTTCAGGCTTCAGGGCCATGTGGAGAAATGCCCGGAGGGGATCGGGTTACGGGGAAGAGCCAGGGATGGGGCTGCAGCAGTGCCACACCTGGCAGGGATGTCTGCATTTGGAAAGGTGGTCAGCGTGACCACAGCGGGAGGACTTAGGGCAAGGGACTTAGGTCCCTTTTGCTTTGAAGGCCATGTCTTCTGATAAAACACCTGAATTGCTTTAAACTAACTGAACAGGGAGGGAACGTGTGCAGGATGTGGATGGAACAATGGCCACGTGCTGATAACTGCTGAAGCTAGGTGACGGGGGCATGGGCACTCATTAGACTTTTCTCTCCGCCTTGGCGCATGTTTGAAGTTTCCCCTTAAAAAAACAAAACAAAGTTAAGTGTTTTTCTTTGCAAGTAATTGGGGATGTTGAAAAAAATATTTTTGGCACCTGGAGAAGAAAGTCTTTGAAGCTTTTCTGAAAAGAAGAAACTGCAATATTAGAAATGTGAGCATCTCAGGGAATTTCCTGGTGGTGCAGTGGTTTGGGCCCCGTAGTTCCACTGCAGGGGGCATGGGTTCAATCCCTGGTCAGGGAGCGTAGATCCCATAAGTTGCATGGGAAGGGCGCCCCTGCCCCCCCCCCCNCCCCCCAAAAAAAAAACCACTGTGAATGTGAGCATCTCCTTAAGAATGGAGCCCAAGAGGAAGAGGGTTGAAGGCACAGACAGTAGAACCAACAGTATTCCTGGGTTCAAGTCCCAGGGCTGCCACTCACTCCCTATGCAACCTGAAGTAACTGACTGCAACTCTGAACGCCTCACTGAAAAACCGGGATAACAGCAGCTGCCTCCTAAGGGCTGTGTTAGGTTGTTACTGAGTTAACGCACACAGAGGGCTCAGACGGGTGCCTGGCTTGAGGCAGTGCATGTAAACGTTGGCAGTGGTTATCACAGCACGTGCCAGGCAGATGTAACGCTGCAAAAGGTCTCAAGGCAGACGCACCCACGGTTCCTTTACAGAAATTGACTGTCCCAGTAGTCTGGTATCAGAGGGGAAGTCAGGAACTCTCCCAGCACCGATGTACTGACACTTTAGTAACCTTCCCTTACACATACAAAACACTTTTCTACAAGTCAGTTGTTCCAAAGGCTTGTGAAACACTGTCTAAGTGACTTAAGTTCTGTTTATAATGATAACTGAAGACTTCACGGTAGAGAGGTTCCCTAAGTTGATGTGACCTTGAAAGGAATCCTATAAGCACTCAGAGGTCAGTCTGGGGTGACTGAGGGTTACAGACACACCTCTGTTCTCCTCCTGCCCTGGGGGAATTGTTTAGGTGATACAAAAGATTCCTGAAAGGTTTTTTCCTCTTAAACATTGTTTTTTTTTTGTCTTTTGTTTAGTTAACTCTTTCTCCCCACAATAGCTACTGGTGTGTTCTCTTAGTATTCAACAAAAACGTGTTTGTTGCAAAAAATACTTTAAAGTGAATCTCCTCTCCCCTACTTCCAACATGCAGAAATGACCACTGGTTTTACATTTTGTCCATCATCTTTATGGACGATGTCTGGGAGTGTTTCAAAATAATACGAGTGGGAAGAAAGCGGGTGGTGTACGTGGAACGGGCAGGGCTGGCGGGACTGAAGGTCATGGGGCTGACTGAGGGTGCACGCTGAGGCCCAGGTGAGAGTGCGGGCCGAGCTCTAGGAAGACAGGAAGTGAGTTCAGTGTGTTGCGGCTCAGGCAGTCGGGGAGACGGGCGGAGCAAGTCAGGGACCAGGTCACACCAAGGTTCAGTGTCAGTCTATGGCGTGAGGACTCGTCCTGAGGACACTGGAGAAATATGGAAGGACTTCAAGCAAGAGGTCGTGATAAGATCTGGGTTTCACAAAGATCCCTCAGCTGTCCAGTGGAGGTGGGTCAAAGGGAGAGACAGGAGGCCAGGCAGAGACGAGGTGGGAGAGGACAGAGCTGGACCAAGGCCATGACAGATGAGAAGGGGTGGGTGGGTGAGTCCGGAAGCCTGGTGGTCAAGCCCTGGAGGAGGACGGTAGGGTGCAGGTTGGGGGAAGGGAGGGAGGCACCAAGGATGAAGCCTTGAACTCTCTGGGAGCCTGGTGTGTGGAAGAGGCACCCCTGTGACAAGGGCCAAGAGGAGGAGCAGGTTTGCAGTTTGGGACATGGTGAGTATTAGGGGCCCAGGGCTGAGGGAAGGACGGGGTGGGGGCTTCTTGAGGCCCCAGGGCCCCCAGGTCTGGGGCCCAGGGAGGAGCCAGAGCTAAAGACAGAGAGTGGGCATCATCAGCACAGAGGCAGGAGGAGAGAAGAGCCCCCCACCAGCCTCCGATCCAAGGGGTCAGTGAAAACAGGAACTTCTTGCAAAGAAGCAAGACACGGGAGAAAAACCAGGGGACGGACAGTGTTGTCATAGAAATCGAGGAGAGAGTGTCCTTACAGAAGTGGGAATGGCCTGCCATATTTGCTAAGATGGGCCATAAGATGAATACCAAAAAGTGGCCACTGAGCCAGGTTTCTCAGCCCAGAGAAAGAAGTTACAAGAAAAGGCCAGAAGGAACCCTCTGGAGACTGGGTGAGAGACCATTATGGGCTCAAACAGGTTTATCTGTATACACAGATATCTGTATATATACACGCACAAATACAAATGTGTGTGTATACATGGGTTTCTACGTATACGCTTCCCCAGCTCTGGCAGCTGAGAGACGACAGGGACCCCTCGGGTGCAGTGACCATGCTCAGTGCCCAGTTCTTGGTTTCCAGTGCCACTCTCCCTCAGAGGAACCAGGGCTACCTGCAGAGGGGCTGAGTCCAGGGCTGGGCAAGTAAATGGGAGAGGAACTGGCACATCCTACAAGCGCTGAGGAATAAGGCGGTGCTGGGGGCGGGGGCGGGGAATAAGAATACAGAGCCAACCTGGAAGAGCCCCTGGGGCCAAAGCTGGAACGAGGTGCGCGGAAAAGTTAACTACGACAGTGCTGGGTAGATGCAGAGCATGGAACACCCAGGAGCCCGCACTGGTATGACTGTACAAACAGACGGGACAGAAGGGACAAACCTCCCTACAGGGAGTTCCCAGTAAGAAAAGAGGAAGTCAGAAAAGCATCGTCAGAACACCACAGTAACAGCCGCTGCTGAGAAGCTTCACTGAGGAACACCAAATGAGTGGGTGGAACGCTGAGGAGAAGCAGCCTCAAAGGGTCTTCCCATATTTATCAATTACTGTGGCGGTTTTGACATATGAAAACAAATTCTTTGTCTTTTCCCTCCAGGAATTGGAGCTTCTGGGCTGGATTTTGGGACTAATTTCTAAAAGGCATAAGGAAAGGGAAAACCCTAAGAGTACAGTTGAGAAACCTTGCGGCCAGCACCAAAAGGAAGTGATCTGGGTTCCCATCGCCTGAGTGGTACTCTTTGCCCAAACCCACAGTCCTGGTCTAGCCAGGAGGAGAACATCAGACGGCCCCAGACTTCGGGGCCGCCTACCCAATGCCTGACCGCAAAGGCCATGGGAGGGAAAGACTGAGAAACTGTCACAGGGGGGAGGACATGGGGTGAACAAATGCCACACGGTGTCCTGGACTGCGTCCTGGAACAGAAGAACATTAGTCAATTCCACCCATTTTCCCACTAAAGGTGAATTCTGTTAGCAGAATAGCAATCAGTGCTCACTGCTTAGTTTTGACAAATGTACTGCAATTAAGTAAGATGCTAACATTAGGGGAAGCCGAAGGAAGTCTCTATATTATCTTTGCAACTTTCCTGTAAATCTACTCAAAAAAAGCTTAAGTATCTGTTGACTTGGCTACATAGTCACCACCTGTGTCCCAGACTCCATGTGACTCCAGATTTCATCTCACAGGTTCTCGACTCCAGGAAGTCCTCCCTGATGCCTTCAACGAGGTCACGTGCTTCACTGGGCCCCCACAGCCCCCGTGCCTCCCCCTCCCCGCCGTGACCCTGGTGGTCAGGGCTGTCTCCCCACTGGACAGGTGCTCTGGGAAGACAGCCCGGAGGTTGCTGCAGTCATCGCCGGGGTCCCCGTACTTCCTGGGACCTTTGCCCTTCAAGTTCAGAGCCTGCCAGACCCCCCACCTTCCTGGTCTCCCCACCCTTCCCCCAGTACACCAACTGTTACCAGCACTGTGATTATTTGAGGTGACCGCCCTGTTCACAGCCCTTCCCAGCAGACAGACCTCACTGTAGGAGTCCTCCGTCCACGGTGGGTGGAGGGGGTTGGACACTGGACCCCGGCAGTCCGACTTCTGTCTGGGGAACTTGTGATGGGACAGAAAGGCTGTGGGGCACCGCGTGGGGAGACCCCATAGAGTCAGGGCAAGAGCCCCCGAGGGCCAGCCCGGCGGCTGCAAACAGAAGCAGCAGCTGCAGAGAGCAGCGGGGCCCACAGGGCCTGCGGGAAGCAGGGTCGCTGCCCCGTGTTGACTCTCTTCTCTGTCATCACCCACAACCAGCCCACTGTGGGGTCTGCCTTCAAAACGCATCCGGAAGACTGCTCAGACCTCCCCACACCCTCATCCAGGCCACCGTTCCCTCCCCACCGGCTCGCTGCCTCCATTCCCAGATCTCAGGTCCATCCACACCCTCCCTCCCTCAGTGGACTCATCCTGGACCTTATCACCATGAAACCACCAGCAACTCCACGTTTATGTCTCCAGCCCAGACGGCGCCCCTGAACGCCAGACTCCTGCGCCTGCCGGGGTGCCTGCCACGACCGCGGGCTCCCTCACACAGTGGCACAGCACTCTGCTCAGGCTAAAGCCGTGCAGCCACTGACCCCCCTTTCTCACCTCGCACCCCAGTCCACTTCCGCCACCACCATGCTGGCCGAGCCACCACCTCTCAGCTGGATGGGAGCCGCAGCCTCCACGCTGGGGCCTGCTTCCATCCAGGGGCCCCCACAGCAGCCAGAGGAACCCCACTAGGATATGAGATGACGCCACTCCTCAGCTCAGGATGCTCCGACTGCTTCCCACCTCCCTGGGAATCAAGTCAAGTCCTTCCCACGCCTGCCCCGCCACCCCCTTCCCACCCAAATGGCTCAGTCTGCTCCAGCTCACCCCGTTTTGCTCCTCCTACACACTGAGCACATCACAGGACCTTTGAACTTGCTGGTTTCTTCCCCCAAACAAAACAGGCGCACAGCTGGTTTCCTCCCTTTTGGTCAGGTGCCTTCTCCGATCTCATTTTCTCAGAGATCTCTCATTTAACCCCTCCACCTAAAATAGCAGCTCTTGTTGCTCTCTATCCCCCCTCCCCTGGCCTTCATCAATACTAAGGTAAGTGAAAGTAAGTGAAGTCGCTCAGTCGTGTCTGACTCTTTGCGACCCCATGGACTGTAGCCTATCAGGCTCCTCTGTCCATGGGATTTCCCAGGCAAGAGTGCTGGACGGGATTGCCATTTCCTTCTCCAGGGGATTTTCCCGACCCAGGGATTGAAACCGGGTCTCCCGCATTGCAGGTAGATGCTTTACCGTCTGAGCCACCAGGGACAAAAATACTAACTTTTGTTAAAATCATCTACCTCTCCCCGCTAGAATGTTAAGTTCCATGAGGACAGGGCTCTTGAGCGTCTTATTTACTATTATAAAACCAGCACCTAAAACAATGCCCTAAACAGTATTGCATATCTGATGAATCAACAAATAACAAAACCCAGACGCTGGCTCCAAGTAACAGAAAGCCCGATTCAACTTGGCTTAAACGATTTAAAGAAGAGAAAAAAGCTTTATTGGATCCCCTAATAAGAAAGTCCTGAACTAACTCTTTTCAGATGCGGCCTGATCCAGCACTTCAACAACATCCTCAAGGACTTGACGCCTGTCTCTCCACTAGGCCTTCCAAGAGAATGGCTTTACCCTGCGGCCGCAGCCCCCCTGGGTGCACGCTTAGCCGTGATCATCTTCCCTGCCGTGGGTTAGGGGTCTGCCCTCTGACAGACCCTGTACTCCTCATGGCAACCTTCTGAGATGACAAGTATAATCTCCACTTTACAATGAAGAAATGGAGCCTCAGAAAGGTGAAATCACTTATCTAAAATCATGTCGCATCCTGTATCGAACCTGGACTGGCGATTCGTTTCTTGTATTATACATGGGATGACCCAGAGGGATGGTATGGGGAGGGAGGTGGGAGGGGGGTCTAGGATTGGGAACACATGTACACCCATGGCGGATTCATGTTGATGTGTGGCAAAACCAATATTGTAAAGTAATTAGCCTCTAATTAAAATAAATAAATTTAAAATTAAAAAAATAAAATCATATCGCTAGTAAGTGGAGGAATTAATGCTTTAATTCCTCTTACGACTTCTTCTTTAACCATCATGGCGATTTTAACGCCGGTGAACATGCTGCCGGTAAAAGCTATGATACGCTCACCCTGTGTGTCCTGCTGGTCCTCCACTAGCCTCTCCTTGCCCTGGTTTTCTAATACACATAAAGGCAATAACACTACTGCCACACAGGGTGACTCTGAGGGTTAAAAGAGCTAATACATAATACAGACTTCGCTGGTGACTCAGTCAAGAGTCTGCCAGCAATGCAGGAGATTTGGGTTTGATCTCTGGGTGGGGAAGATCCCCTGGAGGAGGGCATGGCAACCCGTTCCAGTATTCTTGCCTGGAGAATCCCATGGACAGAGGAGCCTAACGGGCTACAGTCCATGGGGTCGCAAAGAGTTGGACATGACTGAGCGACTTAACACTTCTCATTACACTTATTACTAATAAATAAAATGGTCAGATCTCAAAAAAAAATCTGTTTCAGTTAGCTATTGCCAGGTAGCAAGTCCCCAAAACACTATGGCTTAAAATAGAAACCATTTATTTGCTTCTGATTCTGTAATTTGGACAAGGCTCTGAGGGGCAGGGGGACTCAGGAAGGCTCATCTCTAAGCCATGTGGTGTCAGCAGAGAGCTGGGCTAGACTCTCCAAGATGGCACCACTCATGTCTGATGTGGCACATCAGCTGGGGGCTGACTGGGCCTCCCTCTTTCCACATCTCTCTCCAAGGGGTGGTCCAGGGCTCCAAGAGAGTAAAAAGCACAAGCTCCTACTTCCTAAGGCCCAGGCCCCCCCAACCAGCACAGCATCACTTCCACTGGATTCTGTTGGTCCAAACAAACCACAGACCAGCCCGGATTAACAAAGGGAGGAGGAGACTCCACCTCTCCATGGGAGAAACAGGAGAGGACACACACTCTTCCTTGGTAGCAGCCGCTTTAACTTCATGGCAGTCAGCTTCCTCACAGGCGTCTCTACTTCAGTCCTCAGTCCCCTACAGCCAGTTCCCCACACAGCGCCCAAGGGAGCTTCTAACACACATAACCGATCATGCCTCCCTCCACTGTTTAAAATTCTACAGCTGCCCAGGACTTCCTTGGCGGTTCAGTGATTAGGACTCTGAGCTTTCACTGCTGAGGGCGCAGGTTCAATCCCTGGTCAGGAAACAGATCCTGCAAGCCGGTGCAGTGTGAAAAACAAAACAAAACCCAAAACAAACATTCTTCTACAACCTCCCAATGCACCTGGGGTAAAGACCCAGACTCCTTACAGGATCCACACGGTCTGGCCTCTTACTCCCCCTCAGCCTCTACATTCCAAGTCACACACACACGCAATTGATTAATATTCCTTCATCACCTCAAACCTCCTTTCTCAGGGTCCAGATGAGACATCCTGTCAAGTGTCCTCACAACACTCTACTTTGTAATTTCATAACTGCGTGATAAATTAACAATCTGAATCTCCACCCCTGAGACTGTGAGTTCTCTAGGGAAACTCTTTTGTTCTTTGCTGCATTCTCAATTCTGAGCACAAAGCAGAGGCAAGATGAAATGCCCCTTGGATCACAGACCTCAGCAAATTTTCAGGCAGCCCTGGGCACAGGGGATCAGCAGAGTCCCTAGGATGCTGGGATTGCTAACTACTATGAAATCACCCATCCATTCATCTTGTAAATAGTTACTGAGTTTGTACTACATGTCAAGAGCTCTTCTAGGTGTTAGACAAAAAGCATGGAGTAGACAAAAGCTTCTGCCCCGATGGTCTGCTATCGGGGGGGAGACAGACAATAAACAAGTTAAAGGGAGGACAGATATGAGTATCAGTGATCCAGTTCTAGAAGGGTTGTCAGGAAAAACCTCCAGAAGAAAGTAACATCTGAGTAAAGACCTAAAGGAGATGAAGGTGAGCCTCTCTGGGAGAAGAGGGTTCGAGGTAAGAGAACAGCACGTGCAGAGGTCCTGGGGCCAGTATGGCTGGGGCAGAGGAAACAAGCCGAGGGGAGTGGATGATGTCAGACGGGTAACAGGGACACAGCATGCAGGGCCTTGTGGGCCACAGAGAGGAGTGTGGTTTCTACCTTCTGTGAGACAGAGCCACATGGAATCAAGAGAGGGGAGGGGAATGTGACCAGATGCAGGCTTTCAGAATGTCCATTTGGCTGCAAGTGAGGAACAGACAGCGGGGAGCAAGGAGACCACTGATGGTCTAGGCAGGAGATGAGCGTGGACAGGGCCAGGGGGACAGGAGTAGAGGTGGGAAGAAATGGTCAGGTTTTGAGGGTATTTGCAGATAGACTGGATTAGGGTAGAAGACAAACAGGCAGGGGGTGGGGTGGGGGTCAAAACAACTTCAAAGCTTTTGATCTGAATAAACTACAAGGATGGAGCTGACATTTAGTGAGAATGTGAGAGGAACACGTTTTGGGGAAAAGACTGGGTTCAGTATCTCTAGATATCCGGGAGGAGGCATGCTGGCAGTCAGTCAACAGGTCAGGGGAGAGGATCTGGGTAGACTTCTACGCTCATCACAGATTCCTTACAGGACTTACATGATCTGACTCCTGTGATGTCTTGAGGCTCATCTTGCCCCTTGCTAAGTCAGTGGTTCAGTCACAGATCCTGAGCCCTCTACTTCCTAGCTGTGTAATCTTGGGCTGTGCTTAGGTGCTCAGTTGTGTCCAACTCTTTGCGACCCCATGGACTATAACGCTGTTCACTAGGATTCTCCCAGCAAGAACGCTGGAGTAGGTTGCCATGCCCTCCTTCCCAACCCAGGGATCGAAGCCAGGTCTCCCGCATTGCAGGCGGATCTTTGCCGTCTGAGCCACCGGGGAAGCCCAAGAATAATGGAGTGGGTAGCCGATCCCCTCTCCAGGGGAACTTCCCCACCCAGGAATCGAACCGGGGTCTCCTACGTTGCAGATGGATTCTTTATCAGCTGAGCTACCAGGGAAACCCTATCTTGGGCAAGTTATTTAATTTTTTTCTACCATCAGTAACCTCATTTACAAAAGGGAGATCATAGTAGTACCTCCTTCCTACGGCAATTCATTCAAAAAATACTTTTTATTAAACATTTTTGATATGCCAAAATCTGTTCTACAGTGCTAGAGAGATCCCTCTCTCACACAGCCTGTGAACTCAGCCTTCTGGAAGTCTCCTCCACCCACATTCATCCTCCCCTTCCCATCCAAGGGCCCTGTCATGGTACAACCCTGACATCTCCTGCCTAGGACACCAC